>OY735213.1:24171149-24771149 GCA_963457665.1 Thysanoteuthis rhombus
AAGTTTCAACGAATTTCCGGCATCAATGTAACTCGTCAATAATGTGATCGACCCCAGCACAACTCTGGTATGGACATCCTCAGCTCGTTGGATGCACTGTTCCTCGTCATATCTCTAGTGTTTGGGGCTCAGTTCCAAGTACTGATCTGGTTGTTGTCACAGTGTGCCGAACGACAGGAAGTTTCTACAAATCTCCACCATTTTCTCCAGTATTCATACCGACTCCAGCACTGTCGTGGACTGGACGGCTTCAATTCCCCCACGAATCTCGAACCCCTCCCGTCCTGCCTCGAGTTTGTGTACCATAATAATAACATGATATACGGTAAGTCTGCACAAGTTGAATAAAAAAGGAAAAGGAAGAATTAAATGAAAAGCAGACAAAGTTTCAAGTACAAGTAAGATGAAATAATCAAGTCTCAACTCACAAAAGAGAGTCTATCGTTGTAGACGCTGAAGTTTACGACTAAACAGAATTACAAGGGGTTACCAGGCTCGTTATCTTTTTTTTCTTTTGTAAACTGATTGCAGCGTCAGAGATGGCGGATAAAACTTTCCCATCTTCCTGGAATAGTGACGCTGGTGGCAGTCGAATTGATGGCAATGAAAAATTGTATAAACTGAAAATATGTCCTTATTAACAATGGTCACTTTGTATTACAGGTAGAAGTTTTGCAGTCTAACCTCCAGTTATCTGAACTCCCTTTAATTCGACCAAAATTTGATTTAAAAAAATCATGAAAGAACTCTTGGATTTCCTGCCACCGTCGAATCGTGCCGACATTCCAAATTTCTATTGGAATTTCGTTCTTGGAATTAGTTCACATTCCTGGCTCATTACAGTTGATATTGCGTGATCTAATCTTCTGGCCAATGATATTTAATATCCCTGACCTAATGACTTGCCCGACTTGATCCTGGAAGCAGAGAGAGCAGATTATGGGACTGTTATTTATCGCACTTAACACTTACGGTTCCTATCAATGGCCAAGTTATAACAAGTTAACACAGTTTCCTGACACTTCTCTCGAAATTCTCAGTGTATTAAATTCTAATGTAATTTGAATGATGATAATAATCTCACATCCCACTACCATCCATGTTAATAAAATAACACTTAATCTTGGGGATTTTCTGGTTTGTTCTCAAGTCATATGTTTAAATGACTGAACCTCAGACATTTGCACAATTCCAAATGTATCACTGTACCTGTTATACTCCCGTTGGGCCTATTTGCTGCATTCGTTTGTTTAGTAAGCTTCCTCGTCTCATTCGTGTCAGTTAATACTGATGGTTTCCTCTTACTTAAGGGCAAAGTTGTACCAAGTCTTCATCGGCGCTCCAGTGCCCTTCTTAATATTATTTTCTCTCTAACTTGAGAACTTTTATTTGTTCCAGTCTTCTTGGGAGGCATCTGCGAATCATAAAAAAATATTTGCTGAAAATGCTATGGATGTTTGAGAAATATCTTTCCATGTGTAAATAGAGTATCCATGATTCAGATAAAACCTTTGAGAGTTTTTTTCTTTTAATAAACTCTCGCTTATAAAGTGTAAGTAATAAATATTAACGCAGAAAATTGTGAAATATTGCAGTTTCTTGCAATTACCTCTTATACATATGATAACCCTTTTCTATTTTTCAATAATGTTTGCGTTAATTACTGGCTATAGATGATTCCTTTCTTCCTAGTTTTCAATGAACAACATTTAAATTCGGTTTTAAAATTTGCAAAATGTTGGCATCTGCTTTCTATACATACTTTCAATATTTGTTGTATGTAGTTATTACAGAGAATAAAAGTGTTTTTTGTATTTTTTTTTAATGAATCCTACCTATGATATCATAGGTTACACAAACATAATAAACATCCTTCTAGGTTCTGGGTTCCATAGAAACTGTCTTAAAAGGGGCGGGTGTTTCTAATATCCTAGTATTCTGTCTACGGCTCAGTAGGTAGATATTTGAAGAGGCAATGATAACGTTACGTACTACTATAGGGACGAGCAAGAATATTATGGTTAAAAAAATTGTAGCAGTAGTTAGATACTTCATCAGCAGCAGCAGCCTTTTAGCGTCCGTCGGTGGACATAGACATTCTCCAAGATTCACTCGGAATCAAAGCAGCACCTTGCCTGAGAGTTGCGACATAACAAAGGAAGCCGCTTATTGTGATCACTTTGAGACAGGGTCCCTGTGATAATAATAACCGGCTGATAGCATTAAGCCTTGAATATAAAAATATGCAAACCATTTTCTGTAATATCTAGTTTTGAATTAATTGCATTGATACCCAGATATTTCTTCTTCTCAATTCTTTTGTGTGTGTGTATTTATACACTTTCTCATTTTAAGTATTCTTTCATTTTAGGGACATGTCGGTTTAGTTGGACCAAAAGGAGACCGGGTAAGTTGTTTTTCTATATTATGTATATGTGTATGTGTGTATGAAGTATGTGCATGCGTAAACCATTATCTCGTAAACTACTCACATGCAGTAGTAACTGTTAGAATTTGTTACAGCCATTATCAACGATAGATGTATTATAAAAGATTAGGATGCTGATATCTAAGAGGGGGTCAGTATGAATATGTAAGTATGAAAACATATACATATTTGTATACAATAGATTCTACTCAAGCGGAGAACATAGGGGCCACGTTAGTTGGTCTCTATAGGTACACAGATTTTGAACAGATTTGCATAAAAAGGATATATATGTGTGCGTGTGTGTGTGTGTGAGGATAGATAAATAAATCCGTTACCTGAGACGTACTTCTCACCTGGATCCCAGTTATGTTCAATCTACATATTTGATATACGCGTGTGTAACTGTCTCGATTTAGACCAAGTAATATCGAAATAAATGTAAATTGATAGTTATTAAGCTTAAAGGACAAAGGGCTCAATCGAGAAACACCCAGTAAGGGTCAAATTTACAACACTAGCAATGGTCGGCGAAATCAGGTCACCAACCATCACTGTGCGACAGACTCTCAAAGTATATATTTATTCAGCTTAGCTTAGCACAAGACTGTCATAATGGGGATACATGAATCAAATCCTATTTTGAAGATTTGGGGGACATTCTCCTCACTTGACGATCCAAATTGGCTAAGATGTGTTCAACAGGATTCATGTCAGGTGATTGATTTGACTACGAGTCACTTCATATCATGTTGAAGTAGTTAAATCGTTTGTATTGTTTCGCTGTGTGATATGCTGTTCTATGAAAAGAGTGTGGTCTTTGTCCAAATAAGAGTCAGTGAGTATTAAAAGTTTTTCTGAATTGGTATTCCCTACGCACTCTACAGGCTTTGATTGGCCAGTGCTCCAAACTGCTTCTCACGTCGCAATCAAAATCATGTTGAATAGAGTGTCGCAGGGGGTTCAAATAAGATTCATCTAATGATTGAATAAGATCCATCGAAAGGCAATACTCATGGTCCAGCTTCTAAACCTTTGTAACATCAAAGGGACTTATCTAATTATTCAAATAGTGTATCAAAACTCCAGGGGCACGTCCACTACCCTAGTTGTCCACGGCTTTCTCTACTGAATGTTGACTGGTATCTATCAATTGTCAAATCTAAGTAAAATGATGATGTCTATTTACTCATGCCATGGTTCTGGGTGTATATGTATATTTGTGTATGAGAGAAATGGCGTGTACTGAGGTACAAGCATGTGATTACAAGAATACGTGTTAGGTATAAAGGTTGAAGCGTAATGTGATTCTCGAAGAAAATTCTGACCATTCTTCTTGTATTTTTTCTTTCCAGGGAGAGGCTTTGAGTTCAGGATCAGATGGTGGCTCTATGTCTTATGGCCCTCAGGTAAGTACCTCCATCTACATCAGTCGGCCATTTTTCATAAAATTTGATATCTCATATTATACAGCTTCCTTTAAAACGGATATGTTTCTGTTCATAAGCAAAAAAAATTCAACCTGGGTTTATATCGGTTGTGTCACGAATGTTGTTTTCTGTTGATAAAACCAATATTACTACAGAAATTTAAAAAAAAAACGATTGGACTGTCTAAATAAGTAATTGAAATAATAACGATTGAAGAAGATCCGACGAAATGCAACACTTATGGTCCAGCTTTTTGACGTACGTAACATCAAAAGAACTTATTCAAATATTTTTCAGGAATGTTGTTCACGTATAAGGTGCAGTTTGATGATTGAAGATAACTGATTTTAGACGTTAATTTAGGATTCCTGTCAGCTAGACTTTATGTCTCTCCGATATATTCTTCTACTGACAAAAAGGGATGTCTTTTGATATGACTTGAAGCCAAATAAGGGAAATCGATAAGGAAGATTGCGTTGCACCGATCTCCCAAGTGGGATGGATATGTCTGACTTGGAAATAAGCATTCAAAATTCTGGTTTCTCCCCTGGGGTCCAACGCCGATCAATGGCACCAGAAGGAAATGCCGTCAAAATGACGACTGAGTTTACTTTGCCACAAGACCCCAAGAATAGGGCACCCAGCGAGGATTGGCGACGCAGCTAATCATTGCTCTATGATTAGGTTTACTTCTTACTAGCTCAAGCTTTGTCTGGCACAGGACTTCAATTGCAGGGTACTCAACGAGGATCACACTTTATATACTGCAAGACAAACTCACTAATCATTGATCTACGATAGGCACTCACAAAGATTTCCGTCTTATTTGTTGATGCGTCCTTTAAGGATTACGTAAAGGAGATGATCTAAAAGCTTAGATTAAAAAAATCTATTCATATTGATAACAATACTTTAAATACAAACGTGTTTCCTTTTCCTTTTTTTTCTCATTCTGAGCAAAGAACGCATATAGGACTTAGGGTTCAGGTATTTGTTAACAAAAGATCTGGAAAGAAAGTACGCAGTTCGACCTCTCCACATCGGGAGGTTGATTTCACTTTTTTTGTGAATGAGTGCATGTCCGACAGTTGCTTTCAATCACTTTCCATTTCATGGTTAATTTTTGATAAAGCTAACTTTTCAAAGACGACAAAACCTCGAAATTGAGGATCATCCACTAAATATAAAGCCTTTTCAATACATGGAAGAAAAGAGCAGTTTTAGTTCTGTGAGTAATCAACAGGTGTCTTCATGCTGTAGCATCAGGACTATTTGACGAGAAAAGGTATCTTGTCTGCAAATCGTTGTCGGTGAAACGTATATAGCTTTCCCTATTATCCGAAAGTAGAGCGTCTCTTGGAAAAAAAAAAGGAAAAAAAACATTCGTATGCCGAATTGGCATAAAGCGAACGAGCAATTACTTTTGATTTATATTGGAATTTTTTCTAGTATTCCCAGACCCTAAAATTGTAGTAATGGTATGTTAGGCTGAGTCATTGGAGGTTGGAATGGTAGGAAGTACAGGAAATTTTGGTGTAGGAAAGTGAGGAAAGGAATTCACGCTGCCTTTATTACGGCTCGCTGCAAAACAAACATTGAAAGGAAAAGCGACAAAGTTGCGTAAAGCGAATTTTCGAAAAACGGTGGATACCTATACCTAAAAGTGGATAGATAATAGATCAAATTATTTATATATGTTTAATTCCTCAGTCTCAAACATGTAAACAACATTTTCTCTGCAACCGCTGCGAGTCTTTTTTGAAAAAGTTGATGGTAACCAACGAAATGCATAAAAGCCGGCCTACATGATTATTTATCACTTGTTGAAATACAAAAACCGTTTTTCTCTTGAATTGCTATTCTCCTCCAAAATCATCAAATCACCACCATATATTTTCAAGTAATTTTAAATCGTTATAGTAATCTGTCACATTTGAGATGAAATGGCACCCATAAATGTTCAATTGTAACGGTGATATTTTATCAAACTAATTTCTTGTTTGTTTCTGATTTACAGGGACACCCTGGAAATAATGGCCCTCCTGGAATGGTGAGTCCTTTTACAATACTAAAAGATATTTTTCACTTTTCTAGTTCGTTCACACACACACACACACATACACGTGCGTGTAGGATACAACATCATTTGCAACAACAACATTGAATCTTTAGATTCTTGAAACTTTTAACATAAAATTAATTAAAGAAACTAACCAAGTTAAATCTTCCTTGGCTTGGGTGCTGAGATTTCGACTGTATTTAACAACTGATGTATAAGTTCATCCCAATGAACAAGGCTGGTTGTTGACAATCCCTTTGTAATCTTCAGCGGATTTCTATGATAAATCATGAATAAAAATAAATAAAATAAAAGCAGCCCGATTCTGTTCGTGAAGTTTTCATTAATCTCTGGCTACTGACAATTTCTTTTTCTCTCGATTTTTAATGCATAGCACACTGACTGAATATAGAAACTTGTTAAAACAAGTTTTAGATCAAAAATCGCAAAATCTGGCGCTTAATCATGATTTTTCCTCCCGCCAGACATATTAGTTTTTTCGAACATAAAGTGACTAAAGCTGAGCGGTTGAGTGTTGAGTAAAGGTAAAGTCAGTGGGTAGCAATAAGAAAATATGAAATCTTACCTATACATGTTAGGATTTAATGCAGTTCGCGCTAAAATACAACTATGATTTTTTCCGATCGCCAGAATTTGCAGTATCATTAAATGTGTAATCTAAGAGAGAATAAAAGCATTAACGCATTTTGTTGAATAAATCCTATCCATGATATCCGGTGCTCATGAACAGTGTATGTAATGAATATTATTTAAATGTTAGATGAGTGCAAAAGCGTGTTTAGCAAAACAAGAAAAAATAAATCTTCTGTTCAATTTTCGTACACGGAAAGATACGCAGCGTAAATTAGTTGTATACCTCACTGTGATCTAAGAATTATTCAATCATTAAACTATAAAAGAATATAAAACTAATGGAGGTATGATTGACATTTGCAGCCTGGTGAGCGTGGTGCTCCTGGTGACTCTGGACCGCAAGGACCCCAGGGACCTTCTGGTGTACCTGGCCTTGCTGGACCCGCCGGACCTGCTGGACCAAGAGGACTTAGAGGACAACCAGGAATGCCTGGAATGCCTGGTCTCCCAGTAAGTGTTACTTATCTTATATGATTCTGTGTGTATTCCTTTCAAAGCGTAAAGAAAGAATTTATGGCAGAGTCTTCCTTGATGTTTCATACTGTATAACAAAAACATACTTTGCTTTCAAGACTGAAAGCAAATACTTGCTGCAGCGGAAGTTGTCGGGGCATATTGTTTGATGGCTTTATCTTGCAAGCAAGAGAGAAAGAACGTGAGTAATACGATCCTATCTTCGGATGAAAATCGTATGCTTTTTGCAGACTGTTTAGATGGTTCATGATTTCGATTCAGTCGATGCACTTCTACGTGTGTCTACGTGATTGACAATATGGTGACGTCTGATACATTGAACAATCTCATATACAAGAATAAAGTTATTTCTCGTTCTTTCATTTCCTCGCGCGGTAAAATCTAAACGATTGCTGATTCCTGGGTGAATACGACTTGTGCTCAAAGGCTCGATGGTCGCACACCGTAATGACTGAGACGGGTAGCGATAGCAGTGTATTGTTATGCTTTCCTTCTGATGAGGATATATCAAAAAGCAAAGTTCATTACATGAGACCCATTGCACTAATACAGTAACGGATTGCAATCGACGAGGGGTACATTGGTTGATGTTTGCAACTAGGTCTCTCGACGAAGTGAGCTATGTCTTGCTACGGAAGAAGGACCATTCGGGCACTGAAAGCGTTATTCAAACTTCAATATCTAACGCTTTTCTTCTGAACTTTTATTATAATATTTATTCTTTCTCACGAACCACTCAAAACTGGCTGACGTGATAACTCGCAATAAACTTATTTGCTCAGGATCAACTGACATCAAACTATGACATTCCCTGTATCTACCGATGCTCTAGTGAAAATTATATAGAATTGTATAAAAATATGTATTTATACCTACCACTGGTGAATGTATTCAGACGAACCCTAGTCAACAACATCCCGACATTTAAAAATGGCGTCTCACATGAAAAAAAAACATGGTGTTAATACTCATGAGGAAGTTCATTTTTGTTTTTTGTTTGTTTTGTTTTTTCTATGTTTTTGGTCTTTCTACTTTGGCAGTGAATCTGAGTGTTTGAAGACAATTCGTAGATGTTGACGAAAGCAATCAATGTTATTATTGTGCAGGAGCATCTGACAGGATATTTAGCCGATATGACGTCACACATTGATATTGATAGGATATGAAGCTTCATGGGTAGAACTGACATTGTCCACTAATATTAAAGACACAAATTCCATCTGGGGATAAAAAAGAGTTTGTTTTTTTGTTTTTTTTCAAAATATCTCCACCCCAAGTGGTTAAATATCTTTCAAGTAACAACAATATCTATTATTAATAAGCAAAATATGTATACGTTTTCTGGGAAATCCAGCAATCAAAACTATACTACAGTATACATTTGGGATCTACCCGGAATCAATTCATTTAATATTCAACAAATAGCCTACCTAAGACACTGGTGCTTTAATCCACGTCAAAGCACTCTCCTTGGAACCTTACGGACTAATCTCTGTGACCCTTTTCCTTTTTAAAATTCTTTTCGGGAGTGCCATCAACTGTATCGTCATGTTCTCTTTGATATCCTCCATACGACAAATCATGGCCAATAGAACTGATATAAAATAAGTATGATTGCATTCTACGAAGTAACGTCTTTAGTCAAGATTCAAGTCCTTATTTTGAACTAAGTGTTTCAATTTGTTTTTCAATTAGATGGAACATCAATGAGTATTCCTATTTATGACACAATGTCGAAATAAGCTAAAACAATGATAATCATATTATATTATAACCATAATTTTACTTATAATCACGATTATTATTCAGTACATTATTTTAGGTGACTAACCTTTTGTGTGGATATTTATTTCCTTTGTGAGCTGATAGCAAAATGTGTGTGCGCACACACTCGAGCTCAGCTCAGAGGGAATTATTTATGTATTTATAATTTCTCTTTTGTTACAATATTTTACAAAATTTGGCGATAATCTATCTCATTTTCCAGGGACGTAGTATCGGTGAAAACGAAATTCGTGAAATCGTCTATCAGCTTTTGAGAGGTAAGGAAACTCAACTGCTTTGTTGGATTCTTAAAAGCTGGGGTTTTCGCTTATTTTAACTGCAAAACAACACGTGCAGACTTGTATCAAGTTGGGTATAAAATCGGTAACCAAACAAGAAACGGAAAAACTAACTGCAACTTACCTAATCTCGAAAACGAGGCCATCAAAACTACCTTTCAAATATTATCGTTCTCGTCAGTGCGTTTTCTGATGTCACTTTGATATTTTTTAGAATAATCATTTATCCGTATCGTTGTCCCATATTATTCTTTGATCAATTATTTTCACTCGGTGTTTCATTTTGGGGCATTTTTGTTTTATGAATTATTCCAAAAGTTACTGCAATTTTTACGTTAAAGGCGGTTTCATTTCAAACCCATTGTTCAATCTTCAGAGAGACTTGAAGACCTGACCGCAGACCTCCAAGGACCACCAGGACCTACGGGTGTTGGTAAAACCGGACGCCCAGGACCACCAGGCAACGTAGGAGCTCCAGGTATGTCACACGATTTCGCATTTTCTTTTAAAGAGTAGCCATATGAGGTTGAGAGAGAGAGAGAGATAATATGGGGGGGGGTGTAATGAATGAGTATGAATTATGGTTTAATGAAAGACTGACCATCATAAAATGGTTACACAGAGTCTGCTTGGTGTTAGGGATGATTGCATATTTCCTTTCGGTAGGTGTTCAAGTGCAGGTAATATACCAGGGATTTCGAATGCTGAGTTTGATGATAGACAGCCCTACCCCCACCCCTGCATGAAAATATAAATGACTGCTCATAAGTACTTGGCCTAACAGAATTCTTGCATGTATGACTTAGTTTTGAGAGTCCAAAACAGGAACTCTATGCAGAAAAATCTAATTTTTATTGCAATCAGCTCATCAATCCCTGCATTTAAGCATTTTTGTCGTTCTAAACGCAATGTTTTGGGGGAAAGATATTTAAATTGAATTAAATCATTAAGTGAATTAAAATGAGTTTTATTTTTCTCTTCTGCTAAAAATTTGTTGAACATTGATTATTCAACTGTCCTATCAATCTGAAATGAAAAAGCCTGCATAGAGATATTTTGTCTTCAATTCTAAGCAATGATCTTACTCGGAAACGGTTTGTAAGAGAGCATTTGTAAATTTTAGCACATATACGTATGAAAGTGAAATGGATAAGCAAATTTGAGAATCAAAATATGAAGTAGAACGTATTAAATTTTTGTTTTGTTGAATAATAACTTCTAAACTTGATGCATCCATAACAGGTGAACGTGGCCCCGTTGGACCCCCCGGAGAGAGAGGATTTGTTGGCATTCCTGGTTTGCAAGGCCCAAGAGGAGTACCTGGCCGCATCGGTAAGTCAATTAATAATCCTTACCAAAACATCTCGTAAAATCTGTAGGTAACACGAAGGCGATCAGTCGTAAGTCAAAACATGAAACCAACAACGCAGTAAGAGAAATTCATATCGTTAGAATGTTCATTTGGCCATTGAAAAGTATTATTATTATTATTATTATTATTATTATGAATCCATGACACGTCACTTCGCTGGCGATTATCATAATTATATGAGTTCGACTGGCATTATGAGTGATAAACACGGTAGGAAGGGAAAAAAGATAGCTATTGTAAGAAAAAGGTAGGAAGAGGAAAGGGTCGATGGCACTTGTTGATACTATAAGTGTGACAGACACAGAACGGAAGAAACCATGAAACATGAGGGTTAGAATTGTATCCATAATGATTGGCGTACTGGGAACCGTCCGGAGGACCCAAAAGGAGAGACTGTGAATTCAATGAAATGTTGAGACTTCCCCGACTACGGCAGTACTTTAGTCGGCAGAAGTGCAAAGGAAGGTACAGGAAACTTTCTGTCAATCAATCCCAGCGACAACCAACAGACATGCTGAGAGAACATGCAGATGTGTGAATAAACAAAATCTCCGATGAAGAATTGAAACCATCCAGGCAATAAAATTATCAAAATCAAAATACTGAAAAAGAGGCAAAGGACACGTCTCTCGGGTTTGATAACATGTCGTGATTAAGAGGAGACGAGACACGTCGTGAATCACGCAACCAATTAAGTAGACGTTGTCAGGTGCTGATGTCGATTTGACCAGGGAAAACGTACGTAAATACGACCAGTAAAGCATTTGCGCTCAATTCCTTCCTGCCTGCTTTTCGAGCAGCCGGCGCTTGGATAAGTAATGCTGCTAAACACACTGTTGAAAGAGATCAAACGATTCTAAATAAGAAGACCTTCTCCTCAGTTCAATCAATTTTTCTCCCTTCTTTCTACGTCTGCGAGGGCTATCAACCACAGAAGAGTAGTGTTTTTCTACAACCACCACAATGATAGATGATCACAGGCCGTTGATCTTTGGCACGTGATCATTAAACTTACGTGTTGATAGATAGATAGATAGGAATTACAAGTAATTAAAAAAACAGAGAAATCGGAATACAACAGAAAAAGAAAGTATTTTTATGACTACAGAAAGACACTTATTAAGACATCTCTAGAAAAAATCTTCGTTTATTAGCCGTAGTCAATAAGCAAAATACGCCATTTTCCCGAGGTACTTATTTGGTAAACGTTGATCGCCAATGTTTCAATTCAAGCAAATGAGTTACTTTATAGAATCTCGATTTTTCTATTTGCAAAAACACTAGAAGCATCTATTAATGGGTGCAATTATATCGGCATCTTAGTTGCAGGTGAAAAATGAAATCTGCAGACAAAGTTCGAATTCGGGCTGAGACTGCATAGGCAGTTAAGAGGGCCAGTCATACGTTCTGGACGATTTGAATAAGTGTTTTATCTTCTTCATTTTCAGGAATAAGAGGAGAGAAAGGAGACCGAGGAGCGACAGGCGACGGAAGACCTGGCAAACAAGGACCAAGAGGAACCACAGGTAAATAGAATTTCTTTTCTTTTGAATTCTCAGGTAAACTAGGGTATGTTCACATTCTGAAGACTGGATTTCAAGAACGATTAAGTAAAAGGTGAAATCCTTTTTTTTCCCCAAATGTTTTAGTCCCCATATGTTAGGAATCAATCCTTCACTCTAAATCCATTATCAACGATAAGGACATAAGATCAATGAGTGAAAGGCATACGTGTCAGTGGAAAGTTTCTGAAAGTTAAGGTTTTTTTTTTTTTCTCTTCTTGTACCAGATGTCAATGTTCGAACCCGGGATTTTGAAGTAGGATAAGCCCTTCCAACTTCAAAGTTTGGCACAATACTATCTTCGTAACTTCACTTCTATCTCTATTTTGTTAGACTAAACTAAACTTAGTAAACACCGAGTCTGTTGACACCCCATTATACAACGCAGAAGATGGACCATCAACAAACTCGACATCGGATAAAAAAGTCAACTAAGATGCTTTGGATTATAAACCGTCCCAAAGATAGTAAAATGGATAAATAAAGATAATGAAGAGAATTGTCCAAAATATTGAAACCTCGCCTCTTGAAATCTGATGGTGTAATCAATGGCCAACCTCATTTGCACCATGCATTAATGCATATAAAGAGAACAGTGTTTCAAAGAAACTTGCTCTTTGTCATCAAAAAAAATCAACACATACGTCTGTAATTTTTTCTATAATGACAATATAATAACTTGAAACATTAAATGCATCACTCACAAACTTTTCATGTAACTCAATATGCGTTCATTGTATTCATACTATTGTCTTTAATTAGTAGTATTACCACATTTTCTTTTAAATCACGTCTGATAGGTTTTTGCTTTAGTTTTTTTTTTCTCGTTCGTATTGCATATTTGTGATAAATATTATTGTTTTATAATCGGTAGAACTATTGCAATTATTTAAAAAAATGTATTTCTATTTATGGACTTATTTTGGGGTTTATGATTAGGTATTATTGCCTTCGTAAAGAAATATCGAATATCTTCGACTCTATCGCGTGGCACCTGAATTCGCATATTTATCGACGAATTTCCTCAGCATTACATGTACCGTATTCTACCGTTTATAATGCGATTATCTAGATATATTGAGCTGAAAAATTCTGGTGCGTATCATTTATGGAAATATACTTGTTATATTGCACTGTGTTCACGGGATAATGCATTTTTCATCCAAAATTGAAGCTCAATGAGCGACGCAGATTATACATGCGGGAATACGATAATTATACGATGTAGTTGGAGTTACATTACTTGAATGAATATAGTATTGTTGTCGTCTGATTTATTGTTCATAATGGTATCTGAGATGGGGGGTTACTTGACTATTCCTCTCTTCTCTCAATATGGTACTAGCAACAGAAAGAACCCTCATATATATATCATGAAATAGATATTGACAGTAGGGAAGAATCCTAGACTGAACTATGAGTCAGAGTGCAGGAAAAGGTGGACTGAACGCAGGCTACCTTAGTCTGAAATTGAACTTGGCTCGCTGACTTAATTTTCTGAACTGGTAACCACGTCGCCATCTTTGCAGAAGTAAGTTAAGCAATGTCTTTGTAAAACTAGAAAATCCACACTACTTTTCTCCCAATTATGATAAGCTGAAGACAATTCCTTGAGATATACGTAAATTAGTAAGTATCTGTACATTTCTTTTTTTTTTTTTAACTTTGCAGGTCCACCTGGCCCTACTGGTCCTGGAGGAGTTGGACGTCCAGGTGAAAGAGGTGCACAAGGAGCTCCCGGTTTACAAGGTCGCCGAGGTTCCCCCGGTTTGCCAGGACCACCAGGTTACTGTGAATACTGTAACTTTGCAGCATCCGGACCAGAATATTTCCAAGTCAATAGGAGGAATGGTATCAAGGGGCCTTGAAAATGATACAAACTTTAACAGTTATACTCAGAACACTATCGCACCTGTAGCTTCCTCCCTCCTCCGCCTCCTCCTTCTCCACTTCCTCCAAAAACTCCGCCTCTTCCCTCCTGCTACTTCCACTCCCACTATCATTAATCTAGAACCCTCTTCTCTTCTTACTCCTACCGTCATTATTCCATCTTCCTCTCCTCCTTTTCCCACTACTCCTGCCTTCCTCTCCAATCATCTGCTTTCTTTTTTTCTCCTCCCCAAATTTCTACAGCTTGCATCCCTTTTTTCTGCTTCATAAAATAACTTCAAAATTCTTTTTTTTAATTCAACAAAGGGTGGTGAGAACTACAAATAGACAGAAAAACGCAAATAAATTAATAACCGTAATACATAACTTATAATTGGGTATGAACACTGTGCAAACGCCTACACACTGTATATGTATATTGTTTGATAGACTTTTATACAAGTATTTTCTTTATTCCACCAGATTTTTTTTCCTGTCTCCTCTCAATAATTATCTTTGTTCTACACTTCGACATTAAATAATTGCTCTTCCTTTTCTCCCAATGAACAAAACAATCAAGAAAACTCCCTTTTTTTTCTTCTTTCGTCCATTCAAAAATCAAAAAGTTATTCCTCCACTATTTTTCTCCACGCCAACCCCTATCCCTTTCGCAGTTCCCCGCCCACAATCTCAAACTCTTCCATCCAGAAATTTTAACCGTCCAATTAGATCACCATGATGCATCTCTTACTGAGATTATTTTCGTCTAAAAGACAAAGAATGCTTCATGCAACAGCGTTCTTGGGGAAGGCTATTTCTTAAAGGCCATTTGCAGTTTGAAGGGGAAAAAACACTTTTCAGCAGAAACAATAATCTCGAATTCGCTTATTTTGAGCAAAACTTTTTATAAAAAAAGTTTTTGAAAAAGAAAAAAAAAATACCTAAAAACCAGCGAAATTTTTTCAATTTTTCAATTCAAATTCCTCTATTTCAAATCTTTTTGGATTTCAAAATTTTCTTTTTCATTTTTGCTATTTGTTTAAAAACACACACACACACATACACACAGACACACACAAATTTATAAATGCACTTACAATAATCGCATTTAAAAACCCACATCAACCCACCGGGATTACGTAATCTTTTTGAAAACATTTTTGTGAATTTGCTTGTTTTTACAAAGACATGTATCCCATCTGAGATGACTGCACACAGTTCATCTTTGGTTATCCAAGCACAAAGTCTTGCCAATAATTCTACGTCTCGGGGCATCATCTGTACAGACTTTTCAGGTGATGTCCCTTGGTAGCAACACTTACTAAACAGTGCTTCTAAATAATTTCCACAAACACATTTCACTTTCACAATTTTTATAACAATGGCCTTCACCCTCCCCTTACATTTAAAGTCACTGCCGCTACAAGTTCATTTCCCCTCTCCTTTCATCTATGAAGATCACTAATACGAACATCGTATCGGTTTTCAAGTGCGTAAATAAACAAAAATTGAAAAAAAAGAAAGCCCCAAAATGTCCGGAGAGCACTTGTTATCAACTGAATTCACAAGTCCAAAACAACCATAATCTCCAAAAAAAAGTACTCTATCGCATTCAACAGTGGATAACGAGAAAAGGGCATATTGAACAGAGATGAGTAATATTAATATTTATAATAATACTAATGAGTATGGGCACCCGGCGTATTGCAGTGGTTAGCGAGCTAGTCTCATTAATCATTGAGTTCGATCCACGTAGGCTGCCCTCCTACAGCGGCCTTGTGCCAAAGTAATCTAAGTAAATATCTAATCCATAAATAATGATAATCACTTTTCTTTTTCTTTTCACAAGAAACTTCGTTAAGTGACTGTCTGCTAAAAATATGAAGAAAAAATATTTGCAACTGAATGCCTTGTGAGAAAGGACGCTAACACATTTTATCACCGTCAATGTATCACCTTCTTCTTTCAACTCATTCACTCACTCGCTTGCCTATTCACCTCTCGTTGCATGTAGCATGCCTCTCTCCTTTAAAAAAAAAAAGAAAGAAAGGGAAACGGGGATAAAGAGATAATAAACGTGGATAATAACAATGGCAATAAACAAAATGATTATATGAATCTGATTAATAACTAGCTCAGTTTAAATTTCAATTTGTTAAAAAAAAAAATGCATGTTTTAATTCCAATAGTCTTCTGAGCTTTTGCTACAGGTACAGGTGGTTTGCGTTATTTTTAAGGCTTCTTATGGTACCATTTCCTTCATCAATTCACATACAACAGCAACAAAGACTAAGAACCGACTGAATAAAGAATATAAGTGGTCGATGAAGGAAGTGTAAGCAAAATAAGAAAAAAATGTATCATAAGTGTCTGGGAGTTAAGTAACTGGAGAAAGTGAGAAAGAGAAGACGATTTCTCATAAGTGCACGATGAGATACTTGCCTGCTTTGCACGTTCACAACTGACAGGGGAGATAACTACGAACAACCGGAGGAACAAAAAATATGCACATTGTCCTAAACATATCTTTGATAAAAAAAAAAAAAGAAAAACGACCGCCTTCACTTTTTCTCTATTTTTTTTTTTTACTATTTTACTTTTTTCTTTATTTGTACATAAACGTATATATATATCTAAATATATATATACATATATATATATCTAAAATAAATAACTTTTTGCAGGCGTTTTTTTTTTCTTTTTACAATTATTTTTCTACTAAATGGCGATATTTCAACAAGACATCAAGAACAAAACAGGAGGAGATAACTCGGCCTTTATGGAACGAACTTTTGCCACCGAGGACAATTGAATTGTGTTCAATTAATTTTTTTCTTACTCATTTTTTCTCTTCCATTTTATACATAATTATAGATATGTATGTATGCGCCTATTTTCTTCTACTCTATACTGAAACAATCTGATAGAGAAATGGAATATTGAACATGAAAGAAAAAAACTGGAGATAATCATACTATTTGTTGAGATAAAAATGAAGACCAGCAACAAGTGTTCAACACCATCTTCAGCTATGACTCCAATCAAATAAAAATACACCCCAGATTTTTAAATACCCAACCCTTTTGAATTCAATCTATGTCTATTTCCCACTCGTGGAAATGGCGGTATACAATCACTACATCAACAATCATTTCAAAATTATTATTTAAGAAAATGTTTTTACAAAATTACAGCCAAGATGTGAGCAAAAAAAGAAAAATACAGATTTGAAAAAAAAAAAAAGAAATTGACAATAAAAAAATAGAAGAAAATATTTTTCGAATATTCTTTCACTCCATTTTTTTAAAACAAAATCCAAATATGCAAAGATATGTTTTTTGCTAACAACCCGAAAATTACGATTAATCATTTGCTCACTACCAAATAAAATGAAATTTTATTTCAGTTTAAACGCACTTCATGTTGGGGGTGGGGAACAGAGAGAGTAGGCATGATTATTTTTCTGTGGTCATCATCAATTCTGTATACATATATATATATTCATATATATATATATATATATATATATATATATAACTGATTAATTAATATCTTAAACAACCATAGAGATAGTATTAAGTATCAAGTTCTACTTAATATTTATCAAGGAATTTCTGTTCATTTCCAATTATTATACAATGTGATAATAAAATATCCTAGTCATCAAACTGTTATTTCATCTCTGTTGTTCAGATTGAGAAGATAGAACATCTGAAATACTGACTCCTAAATTTATTCATTTGTGGCTGTTAAGAAAAAGTTAGCAGTTCATGAAAAAAAAAAAATGGAGATTACAAAAATTATGTTGCAAAGACGTTTCCATACTTGATAAAAGGCCACTTATTTTTATTACAAAAATGCATAAGAATGTCACTGTTCAACAAAAATGTTGTTTTTAAAATGAAACTCTAAAAAATATTTTTCAAAAAAGAAAAAAAAAAAAAGAAAGAAAGAAGGAGGACAGAAAGGATGAAAATTGATTTTCAAATGAAATCAATCCACAAAAAAAAAAAAAAAATCTTCAGACTGCACAGAGGAAGTCTGCACAGTAAGTGTTCTGGTGAACTTGTTTTCAGCCCCAGTCATCACTGGCAAAAAAAATATTCTGCATTTTGTACATTTTTTTCAGAGGAAAAAAAAACAATCCATTTTCAGATCAATAAATAGTCGAAAACAAAATTAAATGTTTAATTATTTTGATTGACTCGCATCAAACTAATAAATGCTTTTATTTGTGAAACTTTGACCAAAACTTGTAATAACTTTTATGTTCCTGAAACTATTGTAATACATTTGGTGTATTATTACTATTTGACAAAATTAATCCGAGGTGCAGACAGTCATTTTCAAAGTTTCAATCTGATTGCATCCAACATCTCTAGGCATACGCAAATGCACCAACAAACATATAATATTGACTGTGTGTAGGTATGTGTATATGTGTGTGTGTGTTCATGTTTGTATTGTGGATGTGAGGCGATCTGACTGAATATTGATGAAAATAACAATTGGAAGGTGAAGAGGTAAACTCAAGAGATAGGTATTACTTCTCAAAATTTGTTATTATTCCGTAGGTGTATTTTGATGCATTTCAACTGGAATCAGCCATCATTTTCAGAGAAAAATATTTGCAGCGGTTTACAGAATGAATTTGCTGTTTATATGTTTTGATGCTTCACTTTCTGATAGTCATTTTCATTTTATATATATATATATATATATATATATATATACAAACACACACAAACACACACAAGCAGGGATACCCGGCATAGCCAAAGAAAAAAAAAATTCAAATGCGAAAACACAATGGGAAGTATGTTCTTTACATTTCTTTGTACATAATAAAACAAATTAAAGAAGATTATTTACAACAAAAGCTTATTCTTCGATCATGATCTGTGCTGTTTACAAAATGTTGCAGAATTTCAGTCTGAGTCAAGCTGTGATTTCAAAATTTTAACATTTGTTTAACGACTGAAAACAGAAGACTGTATAAGATTTGTTTTGTTTTTATCCAGAAGAAATTTGCGGTGCTTTTAATTGATAAAACCTCCATTACATTTTTGAAAAAGTCATTTTCAGGAGAAGACAAATTTCCAGTTTTTTGGGGGGGGGAGGAGGGATGTTGTGGGAGATCATATTCATGTAACTATAATGCTGACCTGGACCCTTACTTTATGTCAGTTGTACCAAAGTACAGCTTTGAAGTATTTATATTACTGGCAAGGTAAAAAATTATTTCCGGGATTTTTTTTTCATTTTCAATGATATACAGAAAAAAATTGTTGTTTCTGAAAAATGATTTTGGTCGTAGACAGAAAGTTCAGTATAGTAACAATGTAAATTGCACCCCAGAACCAAAACTCTTTTTCTAAGTAACAGGCACTTATCCAAAGGTAACAGAGATGTTATTGATTGGAAGCATAAAAAAATTCTTCTAAAAAGAAATTTAAATACCTTTTTCGCTTTCACTGGTAAGAGAAATCATAACCTAAAAATCAACTAAAAAATGTAATGTAGGTGAATAGAAATAAAAAAAAATAATAAAGATTAACAACAGGGCTTTTCAAATGTTTTTTTCACAACCGATGAGACAAATGTTTTTGTGACCCTTAGATCAGTGTCATTACTTTCAAGTCATAATCTAACAGGACATAAAACAAAGTAACCCCCCCCCCAAATGAATTGCAAAATATCAATTATGGTATTTACTGTTTATTATGGGAAAAAAAATATTAAAATGTAATTGAAACAAAATTTGTATTCATAAAATTAGCACCAAAAGCACCAATGAGAGTAAATATCAGTATAGAGATTTTTTTCAAAATCTATAGGTACCTAATAAATCATAATATTTCTCAAAAAAAAAAAAAAAAAGGAAAAAACTCCAAAAAACAACAACAACAATAATCTTTACAAAACCCCCAGAGGAGTCTCAACCCCTACTTCGGGAAACACTTGTTTACAATACTTCATTTGATAAAAATGAACTCTGTGAACTAGTGGTGCTGCAGCTGCTGTTGTCAGTTAAATTTGTCTCACCTTGCTCCCTATTTTACCACTGTCAGGTGTGCACACAATCATGATTACAGACAACAAAATTTATTTGAGTTTGTATTTCATAATATAGAGTGTTCTATACTTTAAAAAATTCTTAAAATAGTTTTAATACATTTTTCATTTTATACTGTATCTATTATTAGTAAAATACAGAATAAAATTTTCAAAAATATAAATCCAATATCAAACCATATATATATATATACATATATGTAAATATTTGTTTATATTTCAGTTTGTTTGCACTCAAATGGGATGATCTCATTGGTTGATTTAGCTTCCTATTATAATGAAACAATTGAAACTAAATCATAAGACGTAACGTCTGATCACATATCAAAAACAGCTTGAGTTGAGACTTGAAATTAGAAAAATATTTTGGTATAGGATCATTCCAAGATCATTCAAACCTTTCATTCACCCTAATGATTGTACATATAGTAACACAAGCAAATACAATGAGAATTTATAAAAGCAGATGCTAAAATTCCACAGTACATCCAGTCAATGGTCAAATGGAGTGAATACAATTGGAAAAAGTCAATCATTTAAAACTTATCTACATTCTGCAAGAAAAAATATGTAAAATATTAATTCCAGAGATAAAAGTATATTTCCTTCCTGTCCCAGAAGAAATTGTAAAAGCCCAATCTAAGTGAGGGTTGGTCCTAATCCTTAAAGGTGAATGTCATCCATATGGCTGTAAATTAATAATAACATTAACACTTACATTTGATGAATTAAGCATTGATTTTGCAAGTTTTGATCTAAAATCTGCCTTAACATTCTTGACACTTACATTGTATATTGAAAACTAGAAAAAAAGCAATTTTCATTGGTCACTGAGAATGAGACTATATGTATAATGCAAATGCACTGCTAATGATTTTGCAATAGAAATGCATCAAAAATAAGGAAGAAAGGGATTGTTAGGGGTCAGGAATTAATGGAAGGGTTTATGCATAATTATAGTTCAATATTCAATGGAAATATGTCAGGAGGAAAATTCACCTTCTATATATGGACAGAAGCAAGGACTAAACAGAACTGGGTGATGCGATGTTTCGCAAAAAAATTCCTGCACGAGATCCAAAGAATGGGTAGGCGCATTATGATCGTTAATATGACACAGGTTCATTCAATTCACTTCTGACAGAGTAACTCCATGGAAGAGTGTCTGTTCAGACATGTGTAGTAAGGTTTCCCCAGATTGGTTATCAAGTTATATCAAAGCCATCAAATCAGTTCTAATGATATTCGAAATGGCCAGACACTTACAAGACTGACCTCATATACAATAATCCCAGCAGTTTTTCCCAAATTCTATGGCTATATATCGAATATGTGGGTGTGAAGCATTACTTGTGATTATGCCAGGATCTCCTCAATCAAAACATTTTTTTCAATCAAAATTTTATTTTCGGGAACTAGAAAATGTCAAGGGGGCAAGATCAGTCAAATTGCAGAGGAGACTGACTGACACATTGTCATAGTGAAGAGCCCAATCATGGTTTTTCCATATGTTTTGATGTTCTTAGTTTTTCCAAAACCTGACATTAACGCTTTGACCAAAGGCGATGATTTCCTTGTGAAAACAACCATGGATGCCAAAACGAAAAAAAAAACAAAACATTCCAACATTGAGGTGACATCGTACGAACTTGATGCATTTTTTCGGCCATGGTGATTTGTCTTGAAGTCATAGCCATCTATGTATAATTTATCACCAGTTATGTTTTTGGTGATGGAGTACAGGGGTCATCTCTGGTTTGATCCTCGGGTTCCCTTCAGAGAGCAACGTGATGTTTCTGGTCATCACCCAGCAGTCTCTGTTTAAAGCAAAATTTGATGCATATTCTCAGCTCTTTAAAATCTGCCATTCAAGAGAGAGAAAAATTGCGAACTAAGAAAATAAAAACCCAACTAAAATGATCGAAACCCCAAAACACCAACTCAGCTGTTTTTACACTGGCTCACAATGGGTAGCATCAAAATGCTGTACAACATTTGGTTTATGCATGCTTTTCAAATTCCTCTATCTTTTGGGTAGCACTTGTTATAATAATTTGAAAAAAATAAGATAAAATTTCTAAAAAGTAGTTACCTCAACACCTTTCCATCATTTCTGTTAGAGATGTCTTCTTAGACATGTGTAAGGCTTGTCTAAAAACTATCCAGCCTTTCTATAGATAGAAATGGCACCTTAGTCCCCTCCAAAGTACCCACTTTGGAACCTCATACTTTTACCCACTGTCCTTTCCACTTTTCAAAACAGCATGAAAAGTTCTTTTCCAGGATTACCATCAGCTGCCATGATTTTAACAGAGAATGAGAAGATACAGTTATAAGGTGAGAGGAAAGCGAAAGCATAAGATAAGGATAAACTTAGTTGTCAATACCCGTGGAATTAGCACAGGTGTAGCTGGTTTTCATTATTAATTTCGGACTAGTTTATCTCTGATCTTATTGTTGCCGTTTATCACAATATTAAGAACATTTCACATTCTACAAGCAAGCAGCATGGATCAGAAACAAAGACACACTTGACAGAGGTTTTTTTTAAATCAAGTTTTTTGGTAAAAATCTACACACAGGTTCCCCTAGATTGAAATTCATGTAATGGGATGGGTGAAGATCAACTCAATATTTTTTTCTAAAAATTCAGGCTCATTGATTTTAGACTTGGAAGATGTTTGAACACACATTTTAAATGTTATAAAATATGGTGCTTTGTTACCCTAAAAAACCTGAGTTAACTTACAGATAAGTATATCATAAAATAATGATTTCTTGACCAAAAAAAAAATCCTGGTTTAACTACCACACCAATATATACCATAGCAAAGATGACTAATAACTCACTTGAAAAATAGTCACACTAAGCTTGATTCGTAATAAGTGAAAGTTGAGTTGTATTTTCATTTGTACAGGTATACCTTAAATAGTGCAGTTGGTTTATTCAAAAATTTTCTATACTATTCAAAACTGCACTGCTCAAGGTCTTATAATTTAATGTTTTTTCTTTCAACTTAATCTCAATTACATTAATTTTTATAGCAATACCATAGCCATACAACATCAAAACTGCACTATTCAAGGGATTCCTGTATTTGAATTCATTAAAGACTCATTTGCCTTCATCAATTCAGAATTTTTTAAAAAGCAGAAGAAAAACAAACATACCAATAAGTCAATTTGAATATAAAATCAACTTTAATTGAATTATATTTTGCTCATTTATCTACAAAAAGGAATCTTTTCTGCAAAAAAGAAACAAGACAAAACACTATACATACACACAAAAAGGATCAAGAAGAGGTCCCAACTTTTGTTTTGTTAGCTGGCTCCAAAACATAATCACTTGGCCTGAAATTTAAAGAAGAATTATATTAGAAATAAATCTGCTAAATTATATCTACTTCAACAAAAGATCTTTTGCAAATTTTAGTAAAGATAAAGATAGATGAATAGGTTTTACAAAAGAAATACATTGAAAATCAGAGAAAAGAGATTTTCAGTAGTTACAAATCAAGACAAGTGTTACTACTAGATTACAGCTATTATATGTCCAATTGCAAATAATTTCTCTATAGAAATAGATTTAAAAATATTTATAGAATTTATAATAATGCAAACTTAATTTCATCAGAAGAGATATTTCCACTAGCTAATTACACACAAACTTCATCAGCATTAAAAAGATTACCAACTTTCCAAGTGAAATTTACTAATTAGAAAAAACGATTAACTTTACTCAACACAAATATAAAAAGTAATTTTCTCAAATATAAATACAAAAACAACAATGCTCAGCAAACTTCATCCACCATAATAGAAAAACATCCAAAACTAAATTCAAAAGAAACTGAAATTCCCATTCAGTTACTTCTGAAATCATTTGTAAACATGGACCTAATTTCTTTCACCCATATTTCATAACAGATCATTATTTCAGCCTTCCCATGAATAAAAGATGGATAGAATTGTAACCTACTATTTTTTTGAGGTGATATTACAAATTTTGATTAAAAGAGATTCAAATCAGTGATTAGATCATCTTATAAACAAAAATATAAAATAACTTACAGATTCTTTTAGAAAAGAACAAATGAGGAAGAGATGTCTCAATTTGTGACACTTGGGAAGTACACAAAAAAATTTTCTGCATAAATACTTACCAATCAAATAACTTGGGAAAGTTATCAATTTCTTCTTTTGAATATTCGTCAATGCGTTTGGGAACTGGATGGAGTTGACGGAGCTGATCAGTTACATTGTTGAGAATTTCCTCAGGAACATCCTACAAAATACACAAGGATAAGAATTTTTTAGTTTAAGACAATTATACAACAGAACCTATATTATCAAATGATCTTCTTCAACTTGGTCAAAAAAACTTTCAGTCTCAAGTTAGATTTTATTTTGTGCAAGATTTAAGATGGAAATAAAAATGTCTATAAATATTATTCAATGATTGCTCCCTGTCTTTGTCCTTTATCGCAAATTTTTGGACACTGTCCTCTCTGGCCTTCTTCAGGTGTCTGTTAAATTCAATAAATTTCCAGGAATATTGAATGGAACCCTTTGTTTCCACCAGTTTATGTTGTTCTCATGCCTTTACACATCACATTCAATATCCTTTCAAGGGAATTTCAGATTTCAATTCTTCCACATGAATCCACTCTGCACCTCAACTGAGCCAGCATATATTTCTGCACTCCCTCACCCAGGGATTGGATTCATGACTTCCAAAGAACCAGATGAACTTAACCAGCACTAAGCCATATCCTGGAGGGTACTCATGCAGTGATTTTTTCAATTAGTGCCTCCAACATGGTGTTTATTTATGTGATTGGCCTAATGATTATTTAAGTGTTGTATACACATTGATTCTTTCAATCACCAGAAATTTAGACCAAAAAATACATACATTGATATGCTTATATGAAAATGTAGTTATGCTTCCTACACTTTGGCAAAATACACATCAACTCGACTACCACAGATCAGCATGGACAAATCCTTATGCAATTCAATAAGGGCAAACTTTCAAAAAAGTTAAAATATATTTCTTAAAACCAGTATTTAGCTATGGACAATTTATGTTGCTTTTTTTCTATAAACTGATCAGCCACTATGTAGAAGTATTTTTTCTTGTATTATTAAATTCTTCATGGTGTGCTCATCAATTAGAAATATGCACCGTAGGATCTCAATATATTCAGCTAGTTTTCTAATGTATTACAGTGAACTGAAAGGGTTTTAAAGATCAACAATTTTTTTAATGTAGTGGCCAGATCTTAAAAGTACAGAAGTAATTCCTTAGAAAAGACTGTACACAACAGAAATTCAACCACTATCACATTGATGAAGTCATGTGACAAATGGGTGAGATGATATGACATTGATAATGTAAAATGCAAAGCTTATTCTTATGAAAAATTCTAAAATCCAATTCTAATTCTTATGATTTCAGAAATGAATTAAGTCAAAAGCATATTTTAGATAATTCAGCTATCAAAGAGTTTATCAACCCAGTTTTGTGATAAAAAGAAACAATTATAAATCAAGAAAAACTAGTAATAAAAATAAAACATTTGTAGAATATATTTATGAACTATATCAATTAATGACAGAGTTTTATAACTATATTCAATTCCAGATAAACTGAACTATAGACACCAAAACAAGATATCAATTTTTAATCGGTAATCAGCTACTTCAAATTGTTCATACTAACAACTCTGTCTATCCACAGCAAGTTACATCAGGAATATTTCTTCCTAATGGTCTACAAACTGAACAGTTTCCAACAAAGGATTGGTGCTTTTAACAGGAGAGAAGAATGCCTGGCAAAATTTCAACTCACAGTTTCAGGATAGAGATGTAGTCTACGCATAATAGTGTGTCGTAAGAGGTTACCAGGCACATTACTGTGAACAGCTTTGTACATAATCTGTAAAGAGAAAGTTTTACAAGGAAAGAATCATAGAAAAATAAGAGAGTAACAATGAAAAAAAAATTTAGAAATCGTAATACCAACTAGTGGAACCTGTGGAAATTCCATGGGTGTTGACAACAAAAATTATCCATTATATCATGCCTCTGCTCTTCTGTGACCCATTGTCAATATCTTCTCATTCTCTCCTTTATCCCTCCTGATCTCCATAACCCCTTCAAGGTTTTTTCTAAATGTTATACAAACATGGATTAGTTTCATACATGAAAATCCTTGTCTTTCTCTCATCCTACTCTCTTATTGAAATACGTAACTTTTCTTTCTCCATTGAAATCCCCTTAAAGTTTTTACTAAAAGTGTAACATTTAAACACAGGAAGATAGGAACGAGCAGAATGAAATTATAGATACCACTGTTGACTCTCAACAGACCCGTTTTGTCTTAAGTTATAAAACGAATATAAAAGACAATACAGAATTATAAATACCTGTGCCATTGGAAAATTTTAGAACATTCCCAACAAATTGATACACTATCAACTATTTACAAAAGACTTATCCCCTCTGAGTAATAATGGATTAGTCCATCACCATAGTGAAGAAAAAAAGGTCAGAGAGGCGGGTTCAGAGAGAAAAGGACAGAGAGACAGATTTAGAATGAAAATGGAGATAAAAAATGTCAAGAAACAAAAAAAGAATGGAAAATAAAACATCTATGACATCACCAGAAAAAATTTAGTTCTAACTTTCTGGGGTGGGGATTGTTTTTTTTACCCGGAATCTGATAACCCTTTTTTAAGTTTTTTTTTTTTTTTTTTATATAGCCTCATTTTACAAGTACACCAATTTTTAGAGCTCAAGTCAAAGGGTAATCTTTTCCTTTTTTTTAGAGGGTCAAATTTCTGGCTTTCGGGGGTCGAAAGTAAGGGGAACATTTCTACCATTTTAGAAGTCAAAACTCAGGATAATTTTTTTTTTACTTTTCAGGGATCAAAAGTAAAGGGGACATTTTTTCTCTTTTTAGGAGTCAAAAGTTGAAGTAAATTTACTTTTCAGGGGTCAAAAAAAGGGGGTAAATTTATTTTCCCCTCTTTTAGGAGTCAAAAATAAAGGGAAACTTACTTTTTAGAGAGGGGGGAAATGTAAGTTAATTCTGAATCGGTTCCTTACTTAGTGCCCATCCATTTTATAAATGAGAGGTGTCCAATAGTCTGTCATACAAACCAAATTTAGCATGCATACCCCAAGGACCTAGGGGAAGGTTTCAAAAACTAAAAAGTTTTCAAAGGTTTTAAAAGGGGAGGGTCTATTAATAATGTAAGTATAATGTTGAATTAGAAACTTACTTACTTACTGTCTATATACAATTATTTAATGGGTCTAAAGTGAATGGAGAAACTTCCTCCACTTTCAATGGGATCAAAAATGAAGGGAAGATTTTTCCTCCTTGTGAAGAGTCAAAAGGTACAGGAGATTTTAAGGTGTCAAAAGTTGAGAGACTTTTTTTTCTCTCCGTGAAGACATAAAGGAAGACTTTTCCCCCTTTAATGGGCCTAGTAATCAGGGACTTCTCCCCTTAAGGAGTCAAAACTTAAGGGAGACCTTTTCCCTCTTTCAGGGGTCAAGAATGGAGGTAAACTTTTTACACCTTTCACTGGTCTGAAGTGAAGGGAAACTCTCTCCATTTGAAGGGGCAAAAGTGAACAGGGAACATTTTGTTCCTTTCAGGTGTCTAAATCTAGGGGAAACTTTTTGCCCCCTTTTAGGGATCCAAAGTGAACTAGAGAATGAAGGGAAACACTTTCTTTCCTGAAAGGAGTCAGTTGTAATGGGGAGCCACCTCTCAAAAGGATCAGAAGTAATAGGGACCCATCCCCTCAAAGGGTCAAAATGGGAAGTAGACTTATTTCCTCATTAAAGGCAAAGCTAATAGAGAGGTAGTGCCAGGGCCCCCATCAGCTTTATAAATAGTAGTTCACCTATTACATTTCTACTGATATTTTGCAATAACAACTCTCACTAAATTTGGGGGGGGGTCTCAAAGAACCAAACCGCCCGGGCCCCAAATCCCTAGGTAAGCTCCTGAATAGAAGGAAAAAAAAATTTTTATATGTCTGAAAGCCTTTTTTTTTTCATTCCTTAAATATCTTACTTAGCGTGGATGGGTATTTCAGCTAGTATATTTACGTATCCCAAATTTAAACTTTGTTGTGGATCGATACAGTTACCTCTCCCGCATCATAGCAATTTGTCCTTAAATTCACAACTCAGAATATACTCTGCCAATCTTGACAAAAAATTAACAGGGAAACCGAGTATCATGTAGGAATCTAAAATATAAATTTAAAGGGCTGATCCATACCTGCCTCAGAGCTTTTTCACCCTGACTCCATAACCCAGAAACTAATTGTCCAATTTTGACAAAAATTGGCATGGATACCGAATATCATGCAGAAATCTCAAGTATAAATTTTAAGGCTGATCCCTTGCATCGTGGCTATTTGTCCTAAAAATCATCATAGCAAACTACTTGCCTGACCTGAAACAAACTTTGCCAGTAACCACAATCATGCAAAAAAATCGTAAATTCAACTTTTGGGCTAATCCATGCACAGTTATCTCCCCAGCATCGTAGCTTCTTTTTTTTTTTTTTACATAACCTGATATCAAAGATTTTTAATGAATTTCAATGGAATTTTATGGAAGGCTGGGCAACAGCATTTACTTTATTTCTCACTTTCTCAATGTATTGTTATACACACATTATTATTGCATTATTCCACACACTTTTTTTTTTTTTTTTTTACAATGAAGTTGGTAAGAAAATTCCTGACAAATAGAGAAAGCAGTAAAATCTTCACAAGTCTTTCCAATTTAGGATATATATATATATATATATATATATATATACACACACACACACACACACACACACACACGGTACTCTCCATAATTATCATATTACCATGAAGATATAAAATATAGTGTGATGATTTTCTACAGGGATGCAATGCCCATAAGTGAAAGCAAGAAATGACAAGATGACAGGTTTAAGATTAAACAAGATCAATCAATCATTTTCATTTAGACCAAGTTAGTTGTAAGACATTCATGGAAAAAGTACATCAAAGTAAGCTTTGTTTAACATATGGCACACATACAGGCAGACATGTGACTAGTTTAACATTCTTTGTGAAATTGAAATATGGATCCATTTTATGATGATTACTAGGTGGTATGAGACATCAAGTTGGTTTCATCTGACAAAGCTGTAAACATCCAAACCAAACTTCCTGTCTCCATTTTTCTGTTGGTGATCTCCTATATATCTTATTTCAGTGACATCCTCATTCATTCTCTCATCTGGATCTCATAAAAAGTCTTTGTATATATTGTACATCCAAGTGTCACATTGCGGAAATATCTTTACTCACAAACAAAGCAACAAAACTCACAGCCTTAATTCACTTACTTTGGTAGGGTCCAGCTCATGTAGTCGCCACGCAGATGTTATTGACTTTCCTTTTGGATAACTGGGGGGAAAAAAAGAAATTAATTAAAAAAAGGAATAATAATAACTCCAAAAGAAAAACTCACAGAATAGAGATGAAAAAGCAATAATGAAGCTGTCAGTCAACCTGGAGGAAAAAACATGATCAAACCAATCTAAAAGGTCAAGCAAATTTTGGATGGACCATTAGTTTTACAACTTGAAAATTTAATCATGAGAAATCCAGAGAAATTCCATGGGTGTTGACAACACAGATATCATAACTATCACATACATTTCTGCAATTAAACATGATTTTGTTGAAGTGATTTACCATTTATATCAACTATAATGACATGCAAAGGCAAAGGAAATATATCTTTATTATTATTATCATTATAATTGACTAGCTGAATTCCTGCCCCATGGATGGATTATTCAATAGTATATAGTTTATTTGGCTACATAATGATCAGTTTGATTCTTTTCTGTTTGTTTTTCTGACCATAACAATGGATTCTTCCAATTGCAGGTAAGTTTTGCTGATGAAAATATCCCCTACTTACAATCAGAACAATGGACTCATCCAATTAGTTTTGACTACATATCTTTACCTTAATCATTAAAGCAAGATAATCAATCAGACATCGTGCATATATCATCAGCAGCAGTTTTGGTTACATATCCACACCTTAAGATCATTGTAATGAGGATTACTCTTGAAATCAGTCTATATTCCAGTAGTCTACTATCGATTTTTGAGGGAGGAGTAATTAATGAATGATGGTTCTAGAAAATAATGAATCCCTTTTGCTCCTACTCAAGCATCAGTACCCCCTCTAATTCTTACCCCTGTTCATTATATTGCATGGGTGAGTGGGGAGGGAGAAGACAAAGGATAAAAGAAGTCAGGAACAGGTATAGGGATGTAACATGCACTCTGTTCATGCTTTGCAGCATGGGCAATGAATCAAAGTGGTCCATCGAGAAAATGATACCAGTCACAGTCAGGATGGGGTACAGAAGAGTCATAATAGACATACATACTAACAAGCAGAATAGTAGTATAATTTTAATACTAAATTTTCAAATGAAATAGATATTTTAACAACATCAGAGTTGAAGTACAAAACAATTTGGGAAGGAGTTGGTGTCAGACCTGATGAAAACATAGACACAGATATCAGTTTAAAAATAATAACCTACAATATGCTTTGATATCAAGTTCAACTTGACTTTTATTTTCCAAAAAAATATTTTTTTTTTGATTAACAAATTATTTGGAATACAATTCCTCAAAAATAACCATAATTTTCTTCCCTATTTTTTTTTTTTTTTTTTTTTGAATCACAACTTTGGAAAGAAACTGTGGGTCATTTCAAACATGCTCCCTCCTACAAATATTGGCACATATCCCAGCATTCATTTTTTTTTTTATCCTCTGTGAGCAAGAGGGGCATGAATTTTCACAGAAATTCAAATCTTCTCTTAACATTTACTGGCATAAACACCCAAGACAAACCAGTCATTTCAAATATCTTATCAATGGTCCAACAATGATCTTCCCAAATTACATGGCAAAGTTATATATAAAATAATTTCTGCTTGTTGAAGGTTGGCTAGATCGTTGTTCTTCTTCAACTGACATTTCACCAGATTTGAAACACTAATTTTGTGTTTTACTTGTAGTTCCTTCCTCAGAAGTTTCATGAAGCATCACAACACAATGTGCAGCTATGCTCAGTTCACGGGCGCCAGTGTCAAATTCCAATTGGGGGGGAGCACCTCCTCATATACATCCATAATACCAAAGGAACTTCTCATGAAGTAGGCATAACTGAATATCTCATCATAACCCAGTTTGTTTGTCAGTGTATGTTATCATTGATTAATACAGATTAGCCATTCATGAAGGGTTTAGAATTGAAGAATCAACAGAATAGAGAAGTCAGAGGAAGGTTTTGTACCAGTTCACTATGAGTTGAAACCCAGTAACCTATGCTTCAAACAAACAAACTACACCACTACAACTGCACAGTAGCTGACAGGTTAAGCAGTACACCAAAAAACAAAATCTAGATAGAAGAATATTTTCATCACCAAACGCACAAACAAATGACCAATCTTCTGGGGACAGTTTTTTTTATAAGATATGCAGCAATAATCTACTTTCTATAATAATCTTTGCCTCAGAACTTTTAGTGGTTTTTAAATGTAAGAAACAGTGAATGGATGTTGTATGCTTTCTACAGGATGATATACAAAAAATTTATACAATACAATATATGATGATAATCACGTTTCACATTATACAATGTTAGATGTATAGCTGAGAAAGCCCCCAAGTCATACGTACCGGAATATCAATATTAAAATGACCATCAATCGGAGAGAAGGAAGGAAAGAAAGAAACAGAAATGATTTTCATTGGAGCGGGGGTGCAGACCAACAGAGAAAAGCTGAAGAAATAAGACATGAATGTACATAAAAATTCTCATCCATTCTAACAGGAAAGAAATTTGCCAACAGAAACTGCATTAAGGAAGGGGAAGTGGTAAATTCACAAACAATCAAATATATTAATGTTACTTGTAGCTCTATCTTTCATGCTCATAGTCTAATGGCCCAGTGAAAAAGCATTTACAGGGAATTTACAGATAGAGTCTCATTTTTTGTGTCTGGGAAGTTTTTGATTATGTGCTACAGTATGTTGTATTTGAGATCAAAAGTTTATAATGAATATAACAGACACACAGTGTTCAAGAATATGCTTTCAATGTTGCTAAGTATTAGTTATTTATAGCTAAAACTGTACCCAAAATGGCAAATAAGTGGTTAAATATTACTATTTTCAGCTAACTATACAGTTAAAAATGTTATATACTCTACAAATAAATACTTATTTAAATCACATTAAGAAGGAGTTGTTTGTAAAGTAAGGACTCCCTGTATAGCATAAATTATTTAATGTACTGTTTGTATGAGTTTATAAATGTTTATTTTCATTCATGAAAGTGCTTGAATTACATTTGAGGCCCCTGAAAATTCCTTAGGAACACATCTACAGTTTATGACAAATATCTAACTACAATTGGAGAAATTTCTGAGTTTGTATGCAAGCACCAAGATAACTCAACAACTGGTCATTCTAAGAAGTTAATATTCGCCATATATGTTGGTCAATGTACTGGACATTGCAGCATTAAGATTGTTTCTAGGTCAGCAGTTTTCAATATGCGGCAGGAGCTCACTTTACAATAAGAATCTGTTCTGAAATGAAGACATATTTTGTGACCATAAAGAATGATATTTTTTAAGAATGATTTCAAGTTTTAAACTCCAGAAGATTTTCGTGAAAGCAAATGCACCTTTGGAATGGGCATGTCCTAGTTGAGAGTAAATTAAAACTGGACGTGTACAAATAAACAGTTGTGAAGGACAGTAAAAAATATTTTTCACTTTATTTTCCAGTTCTTTTTAAATTCCTATAGTAGAAAATTTGTGCAGAGTCAAAAAATGTTTTTTTCTTTATAAATCAAATGTATGTTTTATTAGACCCAATTAAATGATTCAGTTAAGAATAAACAGTATTAAAAAAACAGTTTTGACAATGTTCATGAAATCAGAAAAATTCAAAAGAACTGCTTCACTTCAAGCCATTTTGGATAGTATTATTATATACATTTTTAAGAATTCATGATTATTTCATGAATTATCTTTTTCAATCAGTGACAGAATTATATGCAAATTAAATGACTATCATGATTTTATATCAGGTCTTATTTGAATATTTTTTAATAAGTAAGTTATATAATTTTCTATGGAACATAAAAAATTTACATATTTCATACGTGTATTTTTCAAGATATATTTCTTGAGTATCTATAGTTAACCCATTTCTTCATATTGGAAGTACTAAATATGAAAAGTACATACAGCTCAAAGATATATTTTAGTAAATCATACCAAGTTCTGAAATCTTTTTACTGATCAGCATATTATTGATAGGTATTATCTGAGGTAAACTTAATCATCAGTTTGATATCTTTGGTATAGAGCATTTACTCAAGAATTTTACACAAATGATAATAGTATTATCATAAATATTATTCAGCCGGATAACCCTTTATCAGACTGGATATTTGATGTTTATGTCCGGCCAAGTATAAAAAAATCCAGATCCATTACATCACTATGTTTGGTTAAGAGACCATTTTCACAGAAAGAAGCAAATAGATAGGATTCCCAAACATTTCAAAGATGTAAAATGACCTGATGGTTATCAGCATGGAAAACTGAATCAGTGAACAAAGTCTGAAGCTGTTCAGGTTCATTTCAAAGTAATGCCCTTGGAAAAGGCTTGAATCAACTCCTCTCTGTGGTCTGTCCCATCACAAGATATATTGATAAAGATCTTATCACTGTCATGCCACAATAATTAGCATAGAAACAAGATGTTAGGTTAGGGATTGACCCCCCCCTGAGATACCATAGAGGTCAAAACTCTAGACAAGGGTGTTAATCTTCTGACTAGTTGTTTTATGAGTAATTATCAATAGAAACCTAATTCCAACATCCAAGTTAATCTGTGCATATTTTTAAGAATCTTCATTTTCTTTCTGACCATTTTTGGCATTTTCTGTTTTTTTTTAAATACAAAAATTTCCCGATTGTATAATAAAAGATGCAAAAATCAAATTCCTGGAGGCCAACTAATCTTGTTATGATGCATCACAGAAACCCAAGCTCAGGAAATTTTTAAAGATACGCATGGAAAAAAAAAATGAACTCCAACTTACCCTGTATGGTGGTGGTACCTCCATTTTCTCCACAGTTCATCTTTCATTGCTATGTGGTTGGTGTTGATTACCACAACATGGTCACCAATGTCACCTGAACAGAAGAAAAATACAATACCAACACAGTGCTTAACATAACAGCTTTTTTAATGAGCAAAAATCTCAGTCAACATGATAGAAAGGTAAAATGAACAAGTACTGCACAAGTAAGGAGCAATGACTTCTATTATAAAATATCTACAAGGTGAGCAGAGTTGTCTCCCTTAGCGATCAGATGCACTCTTACAATGTTGAGAAACTTACGACATTCTACAGGGGTATGTTTTCAATTCAAGAATAGAATACGGTAATTCTGGCCTGCCCCGTGGCTGAGAGAGTTGCATATTTCTCACTTATGCCAGTAGTGAATGTTAGAGTTAAGGTAAAAGCCAAGATTTTGGATATTAATTTTTAAACCAACAATTGTGAGTGCATTTCTGTATGTACTTATAGTTAGAAACCTACAGAATGATCATTAAATCAAATGCAACTAAAAATATATTTATCAATTAAAAATCACAGTTAATATTTTGATAAAAAGTTGGAGGGCGTTTTACAGGCATTCATGAAAGAAAAATGATAATATAAACACACTAACATAAAGAGAGTATGATGATAAAGTCAAATATAATAAAGAAATGGAGACAAAGGAAGAAAGATGTGAACTTACTCAGAGGATGGTAAATGGGTTTGTGTCTACCCTGGAGAACATATGATATCATAATGGATGACTTGAATGGACACTGATGCTGAGCATCATAAATCCACCAAGTCCGGGCAAAAGTTGCCCATTGCTGGAAAAGAAAAATGGAGAATACTGTTTTTAGAAATCATTCATTTTGGAGTCATTTTCTTTATCTTATATAATAAAAGAAAAACTAGTCAAAATATAATGACAATGCTTTCAACTAAAAAATCCAGAAAAATTAAGACCTTTGTGTCTACTACTACCAGGTGTAAACAAATGATATGGCATGACATTCAGATAAGGAAAAATGTAGCTATATTATTAAATTTGATTTTTAGCAGCTGGTGGACTTCTATGACTGTATTAAAAAAGCATCTTCAATGTTAAACAAGCTACAAAGAATATGGAATGCCAATTCAAATCTTATCTAAGATTAATTCTATATTTCCAATTCATGTTGCTTACTTAGTAGTTGTAGGATGTAAAAATGACCCACGCATTCCAATAAAAAGCAACAATGATAAGAAGGAAGGAAAAGTAGTCAAAAATTAATAATTCTCCAACTAAGAAATTTAGACAACTGAAGACTACTCTTTGTTAACATTTCAAGATTTTACTTCCACTTTATTGCAGAGTGGAGGAATAATATCTCAGCTATGCTTCATATTTAGTATATTTTTTGATGATCTTTTTCAGCCCACTAACATTTTTGACACTCAACAAAATTAGATTTTTTTTATAATTATAGAGATAATAATCTTATTAAATACTTAAATCTGTCTTATTTCTTCACTTGGTCCAAAACACTGGTTCACATAACTGAGAACTGTTACTTGATACCATTTACAAACAATGCATCATTCTTTATAGTATCATTACTTTCGGCACCCACAGACCAAAATATGTTTAAATATGTTTTAATAATTACTACGCCGGGTTTACTACCGCAGAAGGCTGAATGGGGAGGAACAGAAAATGAGATTGCACCAATCATCCAAGTGGGAGACGACCTGCTTAATCTTATTCAAAAATCCCAATAGGATATACAAAACCGAGTCTGCTGTAGTGATCGAAGTAGTCATAAATTTCAGATCACAGATAATTTACTGGCAACAAGTTACCAACATTTATTGAGATACAATTTAAAAAGACCTTTAAAATACAAAAAAGTTGATTAGAAAGAATTTACTGGAATTAAAATATATCAAAAGATTTGGCTATCATTGGTTGGAAGAACATCGCAATAAAAATATCGAGACTCTACAGACCTCTTCAAAAAAATGATCGTACGCAATTACTCATAAACTTGCTTTCTAAATGAACATATACCAGACCAGTGTTTTGTTCATTGACAAAAGAAGAGATGCTACACTTCAGCAACATTACAGCTCCTCCTGAGTCTGTATTTAATCTAAGGAGAAAAAAAAATTTTTTAAAAAGGTCCATTTACCCTAATTGGATACAAAATGACCTCAAATAGCGATAAATAATGATGAAAATTGAATTCATCAACTGAAAAATGGAAGCGGCAACGAATGAATAATCAATAATTCACCTTTATCTCAATTTCAGATTTTTTTTCTGGAAAGCAACAAAAAAAAATTATGAAAGTAAATAATAAATCCCTAGTAGATAATGATGATTTATGATACTTCATCAAAAAAGTAGATAATATCTAAAATTGAATTAAAAATATAGAAATGAAGCTGAGCTACGTGAAAATTCAGTGGACAAAAACTTGTTTAAACTACAAGATACCCCTTAAATCTTATGCACCTTGACTTTTAATTATTTTTCAAGTGTAGCATAAAATATTCTAAATAAACAGAAATACAAAGATGATGGAAATTTTAATAAACATTGAGACAAAGATCTCCAAAACTCTCTATCAATTAGCTCAGTTGATGATTGAAAAATTTTGAATATCATATCCACCTTCAAAGCCCAAGAAATCAACAGGCTCATTTAGTATTCTGACAGACACATTGAAATTCCTAAAAGATGAAATAACAGAGGCATTCATTCAAATTTGAAAATAGCTGAAATAATTCCAATATTTAAAAAAAGTTCAAAATTAAAGACCAATTTCTTCTCAAACAAATACAAATAAGATCTATGAAAAATTAGTTTTCAACAGAGTTTATAGATTTCTATGTAAATAAAACTGTTTATCATGAGCAACAATACGGATTTCATCCGAACCGCTCAACTGAACTCTAACAAACCTTACAGAAGAGAAAAAAATAAAATAAAATCGAAGAGACAAAGGATGCTCATAATAATTTAAAATGCAGAAAATACCCATGTGGAATATTTGTTGACTTCAAAAAGGCTTTCGACACAATCGATCATGACACACTTGAAAGAAAAAATTGATCTTTATGGAATCAGGGGACCAACTAAGAACTGGTTTAAATCATATCTGAATAATAGACAATTACAAGGGTTTAAATCTAAAATGAAAATGATAAAACATAGAGTTCCACAAAAAACCCTCTTCTTTTTCTATTTTATATCAACGACCTTCATATTGCAATAACAAAATCTACTACATACCATTTTGCAGATGACACTAGTTTACTTTTGATAGAAAAGTCATGGAAAAAAATTTTTTTTTTTTCAAATCATATTCTGACCTAAAATGTCTCTATAAAAGCGTATTAGCTGATGAAACTTCCCTAAACATTGATGAAACAGAAACAATCTTTTCTAGAAGACCCTCAGATAAATTATGTGAAAAAATATCAAAATTAAAATAAATGGCCACACAATCTTCTCTACTTCCCACCTCCACTCATTATTTAGAGCTAAAAATCAAATAGATGATTTAATAGAATGCATTATATAACTAGACTGTATCTACATACTCACTAACTCTTCTCTTCCTACTATGCAACCTTCTTCCAAGGTATATGTTAATTGAAATTCTACAAGATACGGTAAATGAAATTATCTCATAATGATAACAAGGCATTTATGATGTTATTAATGACAATGCATTTACTATAAATTATGTGACACCTTACTGCGAGTACCTAAAAATCCTCAAAGATAGCATAACTTTAAAAAATTGTTCATTGATTCATGATTTCATCAATCAAACTTCCAGACAGATTTTAAAAGATTTCAAGTTTTTAAAAAGAAAAAAGCTCTATTAATATTAGTCATTCATCCGAAGGCTCTTTTTTCTCGACACACATGAATACAGAAAAATATTATTAAACTTAAGGCAATACTAGTTCAAAACAACTTCATAAATTTTTTTCCAACAGATCAGAATAATATAAGCAAAAGCAGTCTCAAAATAACCATAAAAAATATTCTATTGAATCATATTCATGAATTATTGTCAACTCTTTCAATTTGATTTTATTGTCTGCTCTTTGAATGTCACATTTGTACTTGCTGTCTACACCTCAAGAGCTAAAATGCTGATTTCATTTATCTGATACTGTATACAAGAATCAATAAAGATAGGTATTGCTGGAGGCAATCATCCATCTGTATCCTCTTCACCTATTATGTACAAAAAATGATGAAAATTGTATAATTGATATCATTATTTGTAGGTAAAATAAAATCATTTTCTTTAGCATAAATAAATAGCAAAAGTGTTGGTCTGTGAAATTTATTTCCTTATATAACTTATTTTCATTTAGACCTTCTCAGTAATTCTCAATTGTCCATTTCATTCAATAGTTATCGGTAGTGTTGTCATTGAATTGTTGTTTGTAAATCTAACCAATACCCAAAATTTTGCCCAAGCACCAGAAGTCAGTGTTCAAGTCCAGATAAAAGTCAAGATAGCAAACGTTGATTTTCAAAGCAGGCAGGCCCTCTTTCCTTCCTACCCAACATTTCCTTATTAGACCTTATGCTGTAAGCTTGGCCCAAAACTTTGCTCTGAGTCTATATTGCTGTTGTTAGGTGGCATTTAAAACATTTAATTTGGTAATACTGCAGTTCTTTGAAGCATCTAAACTACATATTTTTAAGGATCAAAATTTTTTTCCAGTATGGTGGAATCTCAGCCAGCTTCAGCTAAAAACGAGTAGTTTATTTCATTGAAGTGTTTTGGGGTTTTTTCCTACAACTTACCAGTATACTGTATTATTATAATGGTCACCATCCCTATCATGGGTTCGGGTTATTATCACTCACGTTGAACATCATGTTTCTGATTTTTAGCAGACAATTTCATTTCACGAACTTGAGAAAGAATGCAGAAGGATGCTTCTTTTGTATTTAAGAAAAGGTTTCCTTTTGTGGAAAAAACTTGCGTTTTTTTGCATTATGTGTTTGTGGATTTCGCACTGTTAGGGTAAGATTGAGGATATGTACATGGATAATACTTATTGGAGAGATTGAAGAGGTCGGCAAAATGTTTTGATCAGATGTCTTCCATTTTTTTTTTTTTAGAGAAAGTTCTGTCAATTTGTTTAGGGTTGGGAGGCAGCGTTAGTGTTAGGGATAGGGTTTTATCGACATAATGTAAAAAAAAAATACATGTTGTGCACAGAAGACACAAAAAGAAGAGAAATTATGCAAAATGCAAGTTTGTCCATAGAATAATTGCTTTTTTAAATACGAGAGCAAACTTCAGCAAGGGTTGGTTTTTCATAATTCGCGTAACGAAACCGTCTGCTAAAAATCACTTACACAGCTGATGATGTTCAACACGCGCAGGATAGCCACCGAAATCCATGATAGAGTTGTTAATACAATAGCGGTAGGTAGTACAAAAAGATAAATTATAGAATAAACTACGCGTACAGCTCAGATTCTACCGATTTATGACTAGTGGAGTACTGGGGGAAATTTGTAGTTTAGATGTGTCACAGAAGTAAAGTATTACTTTGGTTTTAACTAACTTACTTCATTCGAAAATATCTCTTTTCATTGTATTAACTGTCTTCAGTTGCATTTTTTTATTTCCCAGACCAAAGAACCTGTCTTCACATCTCCCAAAAGTTTACGAAAACTGCATACTTCGAAGCCTCACTTCCGCTAAAATGGTCGAAACTACTGGTCCAGATCCCCCCTGTAAAACCTAAAAAAAAAAATAATTTTTCCCCCCAAACTGACAAATTTCATCAGGAAAGTAAGATTATGGTATTTATGGGTTGAAAGAACGAAAAAGATTACTTCCGAACTTTTTTCTTCTTCTTTAAAGACTCCGGACACAAGGCTAATTCAGCAGCCAGCTCCAGTAGAATTATATGTAACTTTGGTTTCAAATAAAACGACAGATTTTAAAATTTGAAACATTTGATGACATTAAAATTTTCAATGTCATAGAATTCAAGGTTGCCATAACAATACCATTGGGTGGGGGTCAGTATGTTCCGGAGCCAACTAGCCCCGCCGATACACATATTTAAACGCTGAACTCGAAACTGCTGTGATAAATCAAATATAGATATTTTCCTGATTTCGACACTTCAATGAAGAATATGTCCAAGCCAGAAAAATTCAAACGTATGGCAACACCAAGGTTTGAATTCAAGGCTGAAGAATCAAAGAGAGAAAAAAATCGAACACAAAAAAAAATATTAAATTTAGTTTTCTGGTTGCATTGGTCTCGACCGAAACACTAAACTTGATTTGGAATTTGTGTTAGTAAGCCTCAAGGTATTTATTCAGCGTAGCTTTAGTCAGGCACGATCCCACAAATGTTAGGCACCCAGTGAGAATTGAATTTAATACACAGTAGTTAATCAAGTAAGATTGAATGAAGGGTGGGGAAAACTCCATGGAAAAGTGTGTGTGTGTGTGTTTGGGGATAATTTTTAAGCAGCTTTGATTTGATTTTTAATCGAAATTATTTTAGTGTGGTCAAGAGCTTGAAGAACAACGAATTCAGAGGTAATAATAGAATGTCCATTCTTACCGAAACTCGAGTAGTTGCTGATGTTGGAGGTCGCATGCTTACGCCGCCATAATCCAGACAAAGGGGCAATCACTCTAAACAACTTCCGGTTTGGTCGCTACATTCTGTTTACTTCGTTTCAAGCTGAGAAAAAAAATCAGCGATCATTGAGTTTCCAAACCTCGAAATTAGATCAATTAAATTGAACTGATTTTGAGCATATTTTTCGTTTTTCTTTCATTGCGTCATTTTTTTTATTTATGCACCATTTTTAATGCCATGAGTATTGTTAAAAAATCATTGCATTTGACATTGGATTGGTTGAGACTTCAAAGCCACAAAAAACTGCTGAAAAAATCTTAGATTCTGGATGAAAATATATCCAATAAGGCTTAATCATTCAATGCATTCAAAATAATTTATTGAAGGACATAGGAGACTATGTTTAACAATCAATTTTCTAACCAGCACAATTCCAGCAGGTCTACCTGGCTGTACTAGACTTGGGAACACTCGTGAAACACTCGTGAACCAAATATGTTTTCATGTCACTATTCAACTGTCACTAAAACCTATTTAAATACTAAGGAAGTATTCAATGGGAATATAAAGCTGCTAAGTTGGTTGAGTTCAGATGTGATAAAATATCTGATGTAGATACTTTGATATTCAGTAAACTTAACCCAGTCTGGCAAAAGGTCCCAATTGCATCCCACAGGTGTGACAACCCCACTACAGCCCCTACGACCTTTAACTTTTTCAAAAGAGATTTCAGACTATAGACAAGATTAAAGAGAACACAACAGGGGGGGCAATGACAATCATTTGAAATGTGGAAAGAACACTACATTATGTGTGTGAGGTCCCAATCGAGTTACTTAGAAGGTAACGAAGACACCATTGTCATTAGTAGACTATTTTTTTTTTTGATAATATAAAATGGCTGAATACTTTCCAGACTGACCTCGTACAATCCATAATGGAAGGGAAGGGCCTCTTTTCACAAATAGGTCCGGTAAACAGCAAAGAAATGGTGGCTAATATACCAACCATCTCAGCTCATTCCTTGCAACATTGGAGAGTGAGAAAATTGAAGGAAGCAGCGTAGGTCCAGTTGGACTGATGTGTTAGATTTCAGTACACTGTAATTCTTTGGGCACCGTAGGGAGGGAATAGGAGGGCATCCTTATGTATAAATAAGGTTGCCATGAAGAGTATGGTCTGTACAGCTCATGTTGCTGGGAATTAGCCAAGCCAGTCAATAAATGTCATTAAATTTATTTGTTTATTTGTAATTTTTCAGATAATGAATTGGTTTCTTTATTACAATAATTCTATCACCAGTTTCTCTCCATCTTATTGTTACTTTTTATTTCAACACTTTTTTTTGTCCACTTGAATAATAGGCACAAAATTGAAAATAAAGAAATAGCGTCCCATTAGACTTGATGATTGAACAGAACACAATGTAGTCATTCTTCATCTCTAAAGCATGCTTCATAAGTGACAACCTAATCAACCAATGGAAGGACTGGACCAGTTTGTTTTTTTTATTGAAGGAAAGTTCCAGTGTATGGACCAAAACATGTAGATCACCATTTAGATTAGCCAACGGTTTTCTGTGGTCATTAGTTTGCACTATAAGAGCTGTTGGGGACTGTTTGATTGAATGTTTCATTTCTATTCTTGAAAATTTGATTTTATCTTTAAATAACACTTTTGTTGAAGACACATTTTGTGTGGGTATATGTGAACTATACCTACATACTTGGTATTGAAGGATACATTACTGACTTATATGTATGTATGTGGGTAGATTTATTGACAACATAAAGCATGGTCGCTTGGAACCCCCACAGATAGATAGCCAGTCACAGCCACTTAATTAAAAGGACAATAGGAGAAAGAAAGTGAAAAGGAGTTGATAAAAAAGAGACCATGTATAAAGATTCTAAAGGAAGTAAAAAAGATAGACAGTAAGTTTAGTGGTGTGAGAAACAGAAGACAGGGCAAAATCAGAGAGAAAGGGGTAGATGATCATTTTGTTCTGGTATCAGACAAAAGAAGAGGGTTTAAGTTGATTTAGCAAAAGAGATAATGATATAGGAAAATGCCTATAAGTTAGGGGACCAAAGGTTGAAAAGAAAAGAAGAAGATTAGAGTAGTTGGGTGACCACGGACAATCTATGGACCACTGGCAGGAGAAAGACTAAATAACCTCTCTCCCTCTCTCTCTCTCCCACCATGTGAGTGAGGATTTTGTTTAGTCTTCAAGAGAAAACTATTGATGTATTTTTCAATCAGCTGAAGTAAAAAAAAAATTTGAATCTCACATGTCCCACATGCCATTATTCTTCATTAGAAAATTGTCCTGTTTTTGTATTAAATTTTCAAAGTGTAAAATAGTAAAAAGTTCTTGTAACAGGATGAAAAATAGTAAAAATTTCTTACCTGTAGCAAGACTTGATCATTTTATGTCTGTTATATATTTCCTTTATATACCATAATTCCCAAATAATTTTTGGAAAAAAGTGCAGAGTATGTATGAAGAGTTACAGAAAGTACTATTATTATCAATCTGACATGAATAGCAGAATGAGAACAACTGATTCACCAACTTCTCCATACAAGACTACCGTGCAACAAGAGAATGTAAAATACTCACCACTCAACTCAATTCTTGGCATTATTAGTTTGATGGTTTGTTTACAAACTCATTCAATCATAGAATGTACTAACGTGAACTAAAAAATTATTTTAGTTTTTGTAATAGATAGTTTTCACCATTCTCGCTCCTGCAAACCATGAGTTGACAGAGAATGATTTGAATCTTTTTTATCTTTACATTGAGATGCACTGAGTTATCAAGCACAGAGTTATCCTTGCATGCAGTAGTTGTGCACTGAGTAGTCAGCAATCACTTGTCAGTCCTGAATAGTTTTATGCAGAGAAGTCAAGTCACGGAGCACAACCTACTCTAATGAATTGAATAAAAGGTTTACTTCAGAATTTCCAATAGGTTTGAATTACAATGGACACTTGAAGGAGGCTGAAATGTTTGTGACTATAAAAACCAAGATGAGGATGCTAGTCCAAGTAAATCAGTGTATAAGAATAATTGTTGAAGTTATGAAGTCAGAAAGAAGTTTTCAGCCCTTTCACTATAATTTACTAAGTAATCATTGCAACTTGAAAATCTTCAAGCAAATGGACCTAGCAAAATTTAGATAATTTGTTTTTAAAACAATCCGATACAACAATGTACATTACAGAAAAAACAACTAAATTTTTCAGGATTTCTGTGAGATATTTATGCACTTCTCATGACATTGGAAAGATTTAATGACTGAAGCATAAAATGAAAAATATACTTCAGTTTCTTTAATGGCTAAAACATTTTGTGTTAAACTGAGACATCAGTTAAAGAAATGATCTCAAAAAATGATTTATGCAGCAATACCATAAATAGTATACATATATATATATATATATATATATATACAAATAGTATATACGTATGTATACAAACCTGATTAAAAGTGACAGACAAGATATTTTTTCTTTTTTATTAATCCTTCTTGTTTCCTTATAAGCTATGGTTATAACATGAAAGTTGATTAAACACTTTCATAATCTCGAACTGATTATCATGAAGTTTCACAAGAACATTTACATCGACTCCTTTATGTTTCATATAGTTTATACATCAAAGAACAAGGGAACATAAAAATCTCCATATAACATGTCAGTTTCAGATATTTGAAGGACAACAGGGAGCTGCACATTTTTGGTGGTTTTGAATTACATCATACAGCTCAATAGAATATGAATGTTTTACATAGAGAGATTATCTGTTGTTATTTATTTCTTCACTGAAAGAATATTTTTTTTTACATATCACATACTTTAGTATAAGTCACTACAAGGCAGATATATTCAAAGTTTAAATCTTATTAGATACATGAATTTTATGCAGACTGAAGGCATAAATGATCATAAAAGAGATTGTCTGCAATGGACCTTCATGCAAGCAATAGACAACCCCAAAATGGACATCGTCATAGTTCCCTCTAAGCTGTGCACATGCACACACCTTTTGTAATCCACACATGAAGGAAACTAATATGTGCACAAAAGGTTAGTTACCCAAGATAATGAAGTAATTAACAATTATACTTATAATTATGAAAATAATTATAAGCTATTTGAAAAAGTTTGTGTGGGGTTACAGCGAAAGATGGTGCATAATATTAGTGAGAGGGGCAGAGATAAGTATGTGTTTTAAGATAAAGAAGGAGGGAAAAGTTCATTGTTAAAGTTAGCAGTAGTAGTGATGGTAGTATTAACCAATAGTAGCAACATTGGTATTGTACGTACTAGTATTTAGGATAACAAAGTGAACAAAGAAATTCAAAGTATAGAATAGAATATCAACTAAATCTGTTATATCATAGAATACAGACATATTTTGTATTATACTAAAACAGTGGTTCCCAACGTTTTCATTAACAATAATTCCTTTTATTTAAATTGATCTTACCACAAACTCCATGTTTTTAAAGGTCTGCCTACTCAACAAGCAGACAGATCCACAGTGATAACTTTGTGAACCTCCTTTCCACATGTTGAGAATTATAGCAGAAGCATTCAGTGAGCACATTTTTGGCATAAAAAAATACAATTTGCATAACATGAAATTTTTGAACATACTGACTATGACTAAAAGATTAGAGGGATAACTGGAGAGTCCATTTTGGCCGAAATCAAATCAGAAGCAAAATGAATAGGGATATCAAGTCTTCATCATCCAGATTATATGGAACTGTTCACAAATCTTAAAGGATATTAATCTTTCAATAGGAGAATCTGGCTGATCATGCAAAATAGCAATCATTTCAAATTGAATGTTTTTACATTGTTTATAAAGACTGATTATTTTCAGATATGAATACAGGTCAGCAGTGTCTCTGTCAGTAATGGTTATCAAAGGTTTTTCAAAATGGCAGCCCAATTCATATAAATGCCCATATCTTTTGAAATATACATCCTATAATCATTATCTTGATTTCTATATGTATAGATGAAACTTAGTCCAAACTTACAGGTTAGCCATCCTCACACCCCTCCTCCTTCTACTTCTTTTGCAACCAGTAATCCTGAAGATGAATTTTTCAGCAGTATCATCTTTGATAGGTATGAAATTAGTTCCAGACCATCAGGTGAACTATCCTCATTCTCCTCGTCGTTGTCCTGCTAGTACTACTACGTATCGTTGAACTTCTTGCTCTTGTTTTTATGAAGCCTTTCACTGAAATAAAAAAGATCATCTACAAAGATGAAACTTGACAGTTTTTGATTAAGCAAGTCAATCAGATTAAGATTTTCAACCATTCAAATTGTGAAATCAAAAACTTTCTAAATAAATTTAATTTTGATGATGAATTATTTTTTTTCTAACATGGCAGTTTCCTAAAACAGTTTATGATGGCACACAATGACACCTCTATGTATGTTTTTTCCCCATATTTCCAATGCATATTTCGCGTGTTATGAACCATCAAAATTAAGAAAGATATCACCATTCAATTTTTGCTATTTCTTTTTTTGACAAATAATACTTGAAAGGATACCTAATAAGAAATAGACATAATTTGCACTTCACATTTTCCTGAAGTATCATAAGGATTCCTCAAAGTGTTCAAAGTGAGGTAAAGTTTATCGTTTTTTATAAATATGCGAGGCCATATCAAACCTCCCTCTATTGGGAACAGATGCTGCTTTTTTAAAGTGACAGCATTTAAGGAGTAAATTTCATCACCATTAACAGCATAAATATTTCCATGCTTGTCTGTACATATGTCAGAAAGCTGAATTCTTGTCTTATGTGTAAATATCAGTTTACTATCGGAAAGACTATAACAAAACAATAAGTCACTTCTATAATTGAGTAATAAAAATGTATCCAGGAATGGGCCACTAGATATTCTGTGATAAGGACTCTCTTCTCGGGAAATATCAAGAACAGTCTTCAATACAGCCCCTTCAGCTGTCAGTAAGTAGACATGACAGTTTGAGTCACAAGCCAAAATCTTCCCAAAACAGTTACAAATTGAAACATATTCAACTTCGGTAGTTACTTGTTTCGATAATTTTAGAAAGGGGGCATCTTTCTCCTTTCTAAATAGTATTAAAATTTCCATCAACGACACCAACTGTTTCAGACGACAGAAGACATATATCTCTGGGACGTCGCATATCTTTTGGTTTACAAACAGCTAGAAGCTCATCTTCTGCACTAAAGACATTCAATTCATTTAGTGAATCGTCACATATCCACACATAGTTTCCATCGCAGACAAAGATACCAGAAATACATCTATCACACGAATACAATTCTTTCATTTCCTTTGTGAGTTCATCAAGGTGTATTTTACGCTCAGAGTCTGATAATTTAGGGACTGGAGCCAAAGTCTGCGCAGATTCATCTACAATCAGTGTTAGCTGTGGCGTATCCATTCTTACTTTCTCTACCCACAGCTTCTCTGAACGGAAATCTTCCAATATTTGCTGGATTTTCTCACACCAAATATTATATTCCAACTTCACACGTGATTTGCAGGAGATAGCTTCAACAGGGTGTGTTTCCATGAGAAGGTCCAAGTATTTATGTTCAAGCCGAGGAAAATTCATGGAAATGTCCAAGTTATCAAAGTGCTGCAGAAGTTGGCAAAAGCTGCTACTTATTATTTCCATCTTTTTAATGTGGTTTTGTCTAAGTTCAATCATTTCCTGTATTGCGTTGGTTTCATTTTTTGCTGTGACTTCCAGTTATGCAATGAAAGAACGAGCATGCTCTTTTAGAATTTTCTCAATTTCTCCCGTTCGTTTCCAGATTGCCTCACACGTTTCTGTATATTGTGAATTCAATGAGTCAATTTCAAGTTTCATGCTTTCCAGTTGTTGCTTTTCCTTTTCTAAGTGACAGCACATGTCTTCCAGAAGTTGCTGCCCTTGTGATTTTGTATCCGGGGCTATTTTTTCAATAGAAGTAAGCATACACTTGTCATCTAAACCATGTTCTAATAAACAAGCTGAACACAAACAGATTTTGCATTGAGTACAATACATTATAAACTTTTCCTCGTGGTGAGAGCATTTAGTTGGTAAAATAAAATCACTTACTATCTCACTGTCCTCCACTTGGGATACGTCAATTATTTTATCCTTGGGTTTATATTTTCCATGAGTAACTAGACACGAATCGCATAAGAACTTTACACAGTCCTGGCACCAGTGGTTAGATACTACAACATCCTCTCCGGTGCACATTTCACAATGACGTTCACTTTGCTGTAAATGACGAGCATGTAAAAGCTTTTCAATTATCACGTCCAGCTTCAAGTTGTTGGTTATTTCTGAATAATCTTCCGACGATCGGTTAACACATGTATGGCACACTGGACATTTATAGATGTTTTCGTCTTGTATGAAGCGTTGGTGTTTATTTGTTAGACATGGTGGACAGAAAGTGTGTAAACACGGTAAAGATTTCGATTGATTGTTGACGAGGTTCGTGTTGCATAAAGCACATTTAAGTAATAAGTCAAGTGTCTGTTTGTTGCTACAGCTGACCATTGTGGCTGAATACAAAAACTACGGAACACTTGTTGGATGTGATGATCAACTGAGAATTTCCAAGTCACACCGTGATTGTAAAAATGTAGACAGTTGAAGGCTTCGTCTCGTAAACATCAGTTTCACTTTTGATTGAGACCAATGCCCACCACGTGACTAGACAGTTGTTATTTTATCTTCTCGTTGTTGCTCTATAACGAAAGGGGACACCACCCAAGAAGAATTATTGACCCCGACAATGAATTCTTTAATAACCCTCTGGCCTCTCTTGGGTGTTGTTGGTTTTACAATGTAGAATTACCTCTCAGAGCGAATGCTTGTTTGGACTGGAGACTTCATATTCATTTTTTCTTTTTCCTGTTTACCCGGGTTGCGTTATTGGGTTTTTCCGAGTTTAAGTCCTTAGCACTGAGAAATCCGTTTTAGCTTTCTTATCAACAAAAGACGGATGTGACGTGTCCAGTTCAAACAAGCATGCACTTTGTATAGTAATTCCACATTCTAGAACAAACAATGCCCGTCAGAACCGGAGGGTGCACAGTCAAAACGTTGTGGGAAAAAAAATGATTACACAGGCGAAGAAAATAGGCCGACTACATTATGCACACTGAGTAACCTTCTGTATTTCTACTACCAAGTATAAAGATCTTACGTAACATTTCTACAAATTAAATTGATATACTGTCATTTTTGATTTCATTTTTTTTTTCATTTCTCCAGCAAGGTCCAAGATTAATTTTCATGATTTTACTTTCCTTTAATCTTTTTCGGTGATTTACTGAAATAGAGACAACAATCACTTACTAATCTTACTTCCGTTGTTGCCAATATATGGATCGTGTCTCCTAGTCTGAATTGGGTGATAAGGTTTGATTTTCAAAATCCCAAGAATTTTACCTTTTTATTTTCTTCGATAGCTACTGGTCTATGCATGTATCATTGGCCTAAATGACTGAATCCCATTCACTTGCAAAATTCCCTGTGGCCCTCTGTGCCTACTCAGTCATTTTCGACACCAAATCATTTTCTTATTTTACATGTAATAAACCATCAAAATTAAGAAAAATATCTCTACTTAATTTTTGCTATTTTTTTTTTTCACTAAATGATACTTGTGAAGGCACCTAATAAGAAATAGACAAAATTTTCACTTCACATTTTCCTGAAGTATCGTGAGGATTCCTCTAAGTGTTCAAAGAACACATCCAAACCAAGATAACCACTCTCTTTGTAGTTGGACCAGACTTCCAAAGATAACATTATAGTGGCTATAATTTAAATGACCAAAACTGCCGGACATTCTAAGACTTGCATTATATATTCCTTTATTCTTCCTTTTACCTCATCCTTATTGCGGTAGATCCTTCTAAATAACTTTGTGTCGGCAGAAAACTCCGATTTTCTCATTTTTTAAAATTCCTATGAGAATTAAAACTTATTAGTTTTGTTAACTATTCGTTTGTCCTTTTTCTGCGTTTGTTAACAATCAAACTTACTGAGTGCTAATCTTGTTTTGCGTTTTAACGGTGAACACTATATTTTCTCGAATTTATTTTCCTAGATCAATTCTGATAATTCATTTCGGTAGCTAATATAATTGGCAACCATAAAAACAATATCTGGATTTTGTCTCCTTACGTGAATCGGCTGATCCTTTTGAAGTCCTTGAGAATTTTCTTGTTTATTTTCTAGGGCAGCCAATGGTCTATGCATGTTTCATTGGCGTAAATTAGAGAATTCCATTCATTTGAAAAATTCTCAGCAGACCACCGCGCTCATTGATTCATGTCTGTTTTTGTGCTCCTTTTGATTTAATTTACAGTATTCATTTATTATATGAGAGGCAGTTTTATGTCTGTCTTCTCACAGGTGAGATTTACTATTGTTTTGTATGTTTTTTTGTGGGGATTAATCGCGATTTGGGGCGCCTTGTCTCAAACTAACGAAAAGAACTGACAACGCAAAACATCTTTTTGAATCCAAAATAAAAAATAATAAGAGAAAGGAAAGAAGGAAAGGAAGAAAGCTGTTATAAAGTTTGCGAAATGTAGTCCATTTTGCGGGATTTATCTGTTTGAATCAAAATTCTGAGTAACTTGAAGTGTTTATAATGCTCATAGGTTCATTTGGATCAAAACTGGTATTAATGTCTGTCGGTCTTGAGATGTATTCGTTGTCGGTCCTCGGAAGGTCTTGAAAAAGACTGTCTCTTGAGTGGTGGACGAAATTATATCTTGTTGTAATAGTTAGTGTCAAACCCGCTGTAGAGATAGATGATTGACAATTTTGTAGTTGTATATCATTTATTCCTCATGGATAGATGCTACCAGGTTGTATTATCCGCCGAGATGTGAGTGATAAGTCTATAGTGTACATATGCTAGAGATCTTTAAAGCATCACACGTATATTTACGCTGGTGAGGAAGTAGGGCTCATGATATGGCTACATATTACCAGTGAAAACATTTTAGTTATATAGAGAATTTCTGAAACGAAATTCCAACGATTATTCCTGAATTATAGGATTGAATTCAATAGCTCGAATCGAAATAAAGTTCAGATGAAGATAACTGTTGTTCGTTATTGTTCATCGGATGATTATCTTATAAGTGTAAGGTGAGTTATTTTGCTGTGATGAAGTTTGTAAGTTAAAGCATTATTTGTTGAGCACATTCTTATATCTAAATAGTATAAGAAGAACTGAATCATTACATAAGTGATCATTGTTAATTCTGTATCTTGGTTGTTTATATAATTAACGTCCACTTCTGGTTAACCCGGGTTCATACACTGATGTATTCAGGTCAGGGACATGCTATTGTCTTTGAGAATATCACTTGGGATATGACCGTCGGTTTCACCATTTACTCCTTTCTCACGCAGCGTTAGTTGGTACATTGAAACTACGGGATCATTGAAACGAACATGTTTAGGTGCGACTGTTCTATAATCCCGTATCAGAACTGTATTACGTCTCATCATCGACCCGTCTGGAGAATCTATGATATACAGTCTTAATTCTGCATGTTTTGTCAGTGCAGTAGCAGGTTGCCTGTGTCCATTTTGGTCTAGATCATTTACTATTTTTGGGAGGGGGGGCGTATTTTCTGCTGATCTTGATGAAAACCGTAAGGTTTGTATCTTCGCAATGACGTTAGTTCTCATAATGCAATTGAAGAGCAATTCAGCTGAGCTTAGTAAGCTATGATTGATGGGTATGTCTCGTAGACATTGTATTGCAAGATCAGCATCTAGTCCCACTTGCTTTGTCTTGTGTAGTAATTTTTGACAGTTCAGATCCATCTTTCAACAAAACCAATTGACTATGGAAAACTTGGGGACAATGTTATGCGGTTAAACGGCCACTGCTGAGCAAATTACTTAGTCACTTATTGTTTATTTATTTATTTATTTATTTATTTTGTGAATACAATATTCTTTTTTGCTGATGTAATTCTGCTTCTTTTACACTCTACTGTCATCTTTTGTATGATAGGAAATTTGCTGGAGTGATCAGCAATTATCAAATCTTCGTTGTCATCAAAATGACATGCCATAAGGAATTTCGTATGGATGTTAGGTTTCTTTGAACAGCATAGAGAAGTTTTTACTGGCATGAAGAACAATTCTTGATTATGTTTTCGATGTCAATGTTGACGCTTTTCGAATGAGCTACATCTCTGGCTAGAAGATGCGTCTTTCTTATGCTTTGATGACTGTAATTGAGCTGATCCAGTATGATCTTTTGTCGTGTAGCTGTACTCAGAATTCTCGATTCTTTTATAATGACACCGTCGTTAACTGAGAGTTCGTCTTTGTAAGGACAGTAGAGACATATTGGATTCGATAATACTTTGACTGAATCGGGCCATCCAGTCATTATGATTTCGCATAACTGGTTGAGAACAGAATCTTTTCTTATTTAGTCTTGCATGTTTTTCAAACGATCACTGTTGAATTTTACGGGATCAACTCTGACATCTAAGTCGATTATGTCCTTGTTCGTGATACTTGGAAGACAATATAACGTATAAATTCTTTTCCAGAGTACAGTATATACTCTATGTACATTTGGTATCATTGTGACTTGAGAGACGTGCATTGTAGTCTTGGGGTGCGCTGGTCAGCGGTTTCTGCAGTATCATAACCAGTAGCTTGTGATCAGGGAGTATCCTGGATTGACGACCATGGAGGTATATGCAGCATCTTTAAACCTTCAAAACAATTGTCTGGAGTTCCCTCTCCGTACAAGCATAAGGTTTCTCCATGTCCAATAGAGGTTTTAATGCATAAGCAATTGGTCTGCAGTCCCGAGTCCTTTAAGGCTTGCGTCGGTATGAAGGGTTGGCAACTCGCTCGTGTCGAAACATACAAGGGTTTGCTAATCTCAGTCTTGAGAGTCTCAAAGCATCGATTGTAGTGTTCTTCCCTCAGTTGCTTCTTGCATTATTAAGTCTCGCATGATGGTTACCTTGTCGACTAAACGGACTTAAAAATTCTTGTAATTCTTTCTTATAGGTTGAAGATGGTATGTCTCTTAGATCGTCTATCTTCTCTGTGTCTGGACTGGCACCATTTGCACTATATATCATACCAAAGAAAGAAATGTTTCCATATTTGATGTTGCATTTGGTTGAGTTGAAGACAAGGCCATTCTCATCAGCCACATGCATGTTTTTATGCGAGACTTTGTCGTGCCCTCTTTCTGATTTAGCATTGATCGCAACATCATCAGCATCATCAACTTGTTCCAAGATCTTCGTCCGTCTTCGTATGGAAAACATCCTGAGATACATTCAATCCAAGGAGTAGTCTATGGAAAGATTATCTACTATTTGGTGAGTGGACTGTGGTTAGCAACTCCGAGTATTTGTCTAAGCGAATAGACAAGTAGCCAGCCTTGGTATCAAGCTTGAGGATATCTTGGCACTTGCAAAGTGATGTGTCAGTTCTTCAGTGGTTGGGAATTTATGATGCAGCCTTTTGAGCGCTGTGTTCGAATGCGTTTGTTCGAGGCAGACTCGTAGAATTGCATCTTTTTAGTGTGAGAATGCTGAAATTGAGACCCAATCTGTTGGTTCTGTGACTCTCCTGATCACACCAATAGTTTCTATGTTATCGAGCTCCTTTTTGTTGCATCTTTCAATGCCATTGTTTTTCTAGGTTAGTCAACCTGTGGCTGCACATTCTCATTTATAGAAAGTTTCACACTTCCTGGCATAGATCTAATCTTCTGAAGGTCATCCACCTTGCTGACTGGTGTCACAGTATCTTTTTTACTGCACAGTGCTGGATCACTTATCTCAATTCCTCTGATGATGGTAGCCCTTGGATTGTTGGTCCTTGATCATCAATAATGTAGAATATACTGTTGTGCCAACTACGCTACTGTCGTGGCGCTTGGTTGGCGTCCCATTATATGCCGTCAGTCTTGTTACACTTGACTGAACTTTCCTATCTAGAATTATTTCGGCGTCTATTTTCTCAGAAAACATCCGTCGAATTATTTGCGCCCCTGTGCCTACTCTGAGGCGAAGATTGTTGGTACCTGGTCTGTTTGATAATTCAATATTCATTGAAGCAAAAGCTCCATCCCATTGATAGGACAAGGAATATATTTGGATGCAGCTGAATGCTAATTTTCTCACTGCTCTTCCAGATGTTGAGTGTTGTACACAACATCAGTCTTTACAGATTGTTTCTTTTCACGAAAACAACAAGAATGGCTTTAATAATGACTTTTGATTTTTATTTGGCGCAATTTCGGTTTCATGACTTACATCTCGGCTTGAATCTTGCGAGCTGTAGCTCAGTGATTGATTCTCCCACTTGCTCTACGTGTTGAACCAAGAGTAGGGCAACCTTCTCGTCGAAAAGCACGATTCCTTCTATAGTTGAGGCAACCTTTGGTACCTTGACGTGTCTCAGTTCTAACACCTTGTATGACTTTCTTGGAAGCATCACCTATTGTACATAACTTTGTTGTCCTACATGTGAGTCTGCAGCTTCCTATAGTGAGTCATTCTTCACATATCAGGTAAATATCGGGAGTTCTTTTTGAAAATCCTCAATGGGTGTATTGGCAATGGGTGAGTTGGATGTAAAGTCTTTTTCGTGTTGAAATCTACACCAGTTTTCGCCCGTAAAGTCTATTGTTGAATCCGGACAGCGATGGGATGTTGAAGAGACGAGGATTTTGGATCCTCATGGGTGATGTGTAGTGCGCCGGCCCTGTAGTTGGGCAAGGAAAGGAATGCTGTACGAAAAGAACGGAATGGAATGCGCGCCAAGTACGAAGTTGGACGCGCATTGAAATAAAGAGGAATTAATACATACAAGAATTATGGGCAGAGAAGAGACGTACGTTTAATTCAAGAATAAAGATGAGGTACATGTACAGGTAAGGTTAATACGATCGATCGTGAGAAGTAATGTTAGGAGAAGAGATAGTAAAAGTAGGAGTTCTCTTGTCTTGATAGTGCTGGCGTCGGAGTTGTCTGAACGCGTGGATTCCGTATGGTTGGATTTCTTCAAGATACTTGGAAACCAGGTTCAGTGTGTGAGCCTTACTGCCAAGTAAGTGAGTTAACTTGGGGGCTATTCTCAGACGCTGTTAGACTCTCGACGAACAGACTATGAAAGACATAGAACATGAGAGAAGGAAGGAGAGTGGAAGAGTAGCCGGCTGCGAGGGCTGTGGCCAGAGGCATGACCAGCTAGGAATACTGGCGCCAAGGAGCATTGGGCCAGGGAGAAAGAAAGAGAGAGAGAATGGCCGGCTGCAGAAGCTGGGGCTAGTAGCGTACCCAGCTAGGGGTGCTGGAGCTAAAGCGCATCGGACCGTGTGCGTCCAGGGGTTTTATAGGGGTCATCAGAGGAACGGACGTTTTGGATATTAAGCTAAATGGAGAGTTTCGTACTTAATTCGTAACTATAGGTATAGAGGACACTACAGGTGTATTGGTAATAATCGAGCGATTCCTAAATGTTCTGTCTGTATATCAATAGTTTCAGACGACTGACAATAAACTTTTCACAAGGTTCTAGCTATTCTAGAAATTTGTCGAAGGTAAGGTTAGTTAATGCCCTCTCTATATCTGTAAGTGTCCAGGAATTATACCGTTTCAGTTCATCATCAACTGGTTAAGAACATCAAGTATTTTATGGCTTTCTTTCTGGTCTTCTCTAATTTTGTTTACGATGAGTTCCATGGGTCGTCTAAATAGTTTAGAAGTTTTAGCTCGGTTGGGTGTCGTCTAATCAATTGGTGGAGTTCTATTCTTATTTGCTATAGTTAATACCTTAGCACACACGTACACATCATTTCAGTAGAAATGTCACTATTTATTACTTAGAAAAGGGTTAATAAAAGTCTCTGTGCGAATCGAAGAGAGTTACTTGGTATTATATGAGAGCTATTTTAGAGAGAGAACTTGTGTATGTGTAGGAGACTTGAGACGGGATACCGTGGTAAGTAGGTCAATTGTAGCTGGGTTAGTTCAAATAATTGAACAGCCGAAAGAAATGGGGGTTGGGGCACGTAACCCCCGAAACAATATCCTATTGTCTTATTGTTCATTTAAGAGAATTTTTTTGAAAGAGTAAAATGCTGAATGCATTATCAAGAGAATGCATAGGTTTTCAAAATTTTTTGTATTAGAGCACAAAAAATTTGATTTCTGCCATTTTGCTGAGAGTAGCTTGTCCTATATGTTTTTTAATGGGCGAATGCACGTTGGATTACTCCATTGAAGAATGTTCCCTTGGTCAGAAGGCGTTTTTTTTTTGTTTTTTTTTTCGTTTGATTAATGCTCTTTTACGGCCACAAGAGATATTCACGGCAGTCTCACACACCTACGCCTGTCGGCACAATTATCATTCGAGTTGCATATCAACAATCAACGTACAAAACTTGCAAGAAATTGTTTCACTTCAACACACATTCTACGACGATTTCAAAGAACTGTTAACTGGAATCACTTTTGGTTCCCGCGAAATTACAGATATTTTTTGCAACCAACCTTATCCTCCTCTTACATCGGGCACCAACGTTCTTTTACATGAGAGTATTAATCGAAATAATCTCCACATTTTGCAGGAATACTAAAAATATCCAAACAGATGAGCGTCTTAGGGAGATAACTTTTTCAAGAGTGGTAACGCTTCGAAAATTAAAACAAGGGAAATAACTCCAAGTAACCAAATGATTACAATTAATGATTAAAACAGGGTAATAGAAATACATGAAAAGCATTGAACGAATCCCCAACTCTCCAAAAAAACAATTATGAATTCAAAATACTTTAATTCAACGACACACATGATAGATAGCACAAATACAAAATAATTAAAAGAAAGGGCAAAGAAAATCATGAAAACAAAATAAAATTGTTGCTAGATGTTGGATATCACTATCGGCTTGGATACATATTTTTCAGTTTACGGAGGTTCGGCTTACCTGTCGTATTTTTTTTTTTTTTTTTTCTCAAAAAAAAAAACATAAATTCAGAACTTAATATAAAATGGGAAAATTCCAAATGAAATGAAGGTGATAATCATTCAAAACGCCAAAAACAAATATTTAAAAAGTATTTTCTATTTTTAACTCGCTATTCTTTTTATTTTTTATTTTTCGTTCGATGTGTAATTCTCTTCCTTTTCATATTTTCATTAACTTTTTAAATTAATTGTAATTTTATTTGTAATGCGTTCGCTGCAAAAAATGATTATCTCCCTTAATATATCTTGGAAATATTATTTCCCTTGGTGTAACTGTAAGTTATCTCCCGAAGACGCTAATCCTTGCAATAATTGCTGTAGTTATGAAACATGAGCTAGACCACCCTAGATTTTATCCAGACCTGGGATAGGCAGCAGGGCCAGAGGATAAGAGGAAGATTTCCACGAAAAAAGATTTTCAACTCAAATACCCAACCGAAAGACTTTTTTCAAAACATGAACCAGGAGGGACCATTTCGAATTCCAGGGGAAAATGAAAACTGAAAAGGGCATTATCCAACGTACGAGGCGTACCATAGGCGGTGGAACCAGGTAAAAGGGGACCCTGCATCAATTTTCAATTCGAGTGCCCCTCCCGAAAATGGATTTTTTTTTCCAAAACAGGGGTCATTTCCGGCCCATGAAAGATTATTCCAATTTCCAGGAATAAATAAAAAATGAAAAAGATACTATCCCATTTAGGTAGGGCACTATAGGTGACAGAACCAGGGGCAAGCTGCCCCTAACAAAAACTCTTTCCAACTCGTGCCTGCCCGAAAACCCCCTTTTTTTTCAGAACGAGGGCTATTTTTCCAATGAAGGACTTCTCCGATTTCCAGAAATAAATAAAATCTGAAAAGGGGCACTATATCATCTACGAAAGATATCATAAGCGGCGGAACCAGGGAACACCCCTCACCCAATTTTCAATCCAAGTACTCTTCCGGGCTTTTTTCACAAAGGGTGGCTATTTCCAGCCCATGAAGGACGATTCGAATTCTGAGAATTGATAAAGAAAGAGCACTATCCCACCCACGGTAAGTCAAAGTGCCACGTCTCTCAAGAGACAAACCCTGAAGTCCCGGTTTCTGTTGCATACCCCAGCTTGGTGATTCTTGCTAGTCTCAAGTTTGGTCAAGACTAGGACTTTATACCAACAAGTTTTATGACCACACTGTTGTCAGGATGCAACTCCAACGAAGGGATACATCCACCCTAATTACACAGCTTAGAGTCCACTTAATTAGCTGACCAGGTAAATTGATCCTTATCTACAGTTTTCCATACTCCTCGCTTATACCGGGAATCGAACCTATGATCTTCTGCGCGCAAGGTCGGAGTGCTAACCATTACATCATCCGAGCGGCATATGATGGTGAGAGGGTAAGTTTGAAGGATGAGGTAATATAACCCAGAGAGAAGAGTATAAATTGCCTAATTTTTATTTATTTTTTATTTCTATTTTTTTGCTCAGTGCCCTCCTAGTAATAAGTTATTTTCGTATTTGGTTTTCTAGCGGGGTAAAACCATCCAGAATTGAGCTTGCAAGGCAGGCATCCCCTTTTTTTCAACACACCTTCATAATTCACCTTAGGGGAACTAATCCTTTCTGAATTACAAAAAATCCATGATTAATCTGGTAAAATGTAATTTGACCTCGCACAAATTGCAGCAAACAAACAAAAAAAAAAAAAACAACGGATCTTGATATGAGAAAAATTCCACTAAAATTGTATGAAGGGGAAATCCTGAAATTCAAAATGGCCGCCATCTGCTCTACTGACTCAAGGTAAGTCATCCAACGTGATTACAAATATAATGAGATAGCACAATATCTCCCTATTTAAGTTATCTGAAATTGCTTATATCTGGGGATTAAAAAAGAGAATTGACAAGATACTGTTAGAAAGCTGATGCATTTTTCTTTCGAACGATATGCATGTATATGCATACTTCCACCAAGTTATAAATCCACAATCTATAAACCATCGACTATGAAGTACACTTATGCGATGTTATATATATATATATATATATATATATATATATATATACCTAGAAATAATTCTATAATCCATAGAGGTTCACAAATACTGTAACTTCCTTGTAATAACAGTAAAAATAGCGAATTACAAACACCAGATTTTGAATCAGCACCCTTGAACCGTCTTATTTCAACTGCATTATAAACTCTACGCTAAAATATCTTGACCAACATAGTTCATCCAAAATCAGAACTGAACTACTTCTCATTTAGATAGAGATTTGTAAAGGACAGCAAATTAGACTTCTTTCTCTGTTGATTAATTGCAGCTTTCTCTCGAACAGCCTTTCCAAGTAACTTCAAATGTAACTCTGTATTTCTTTAGGTCCTGAGCAATACACCAACCGAATTTCAACTTGATATACAGCGTCTGGTCCCCGAGATATATTATTGTCCTTAGGGTAGATTTTTGTGGAATTTCTTCCTCTCATTCAGAACATTTTGAGGATACAAAATCGATTTTTTTAGTTGCAATTTGAGTGAGTTTGACCCCCATTTTCGTGTAAAATGCCTGAACTATACGTGGGCGTTCTGTGACTGATTATGCAATGTCTTGCTGTAAATCTTTCAGATAGCAGTAGTATATTGTAGCAGATAAATTACACCTTTAGACAACCTTTCACTCTGTTCGAGTCAACTGAAATATCTTTTAAACTTCTTTTATGTTTTGAAATATGAAACGCACGCTGTGTTTAGAACAAATGTGAGGTGATATTTTTAAAAAAATACAACTAGCTAGATTCTAAAATGAGCTCTACCACTATTTTAAACCATTGCCAATATCGATGATGTCACTTGAAATGCTGTCAAGTTTTGTATAACCTACCCATGATAGAGTGAACATTGTCAACGCCTTCATTATGTCCCTAAGAGCTCGTATCCTACAGATCTTGTAACGTTGATCCGTTCAAATCAAGAAAGGTACCCTTTTGGGCTCGTCTCCTTAATCCGAAAAGCATTCCGCCGTGCCCATGGATTCATGCCCTTTCCAAGAACTGTAAAGTGCTGTGAACACAAACTGTATCAGCCTGAGTTTGAACTCGTCTCTTCCATTCCCTATGCCACTAACCATTTAGTCAACTTACATCTGCTTTGGATTGGTATAAATATGAATCTCGTTTCTAGCTTCGAAGTTTTCTCTCCTCAGTCGTGCATGTTATTTCATTCATGATTCCTCTTAATTGTCCCACTGAATCTATAATTTTCTTGTTTTTTCCCTTTTTCTTCATAAATATTCAATTCGCAAAGCATGAAATCTGAAACATCTCATAAAAATGTTGTCTTTTCAAACGACAAAAAGTCACTTGCATCCCGCGCAAGATGATGCTCCATTTTAAAGAGTTAACACCTCTTACAGTGTTCATCTTTATTGCAGAATTTTATTTTCATTGGGGAAAAAAGACTGCTAAGCATAATTAGAAAACAAAAATGTCAAAGTAAGCGAGTCGATAACAGGCAATCTTCGTTGGTCTCCCCCGTCGAACTACGCGCGCGTGTTTAATTTAAACCTGTCTGTATTTGCCTACCACAAAATCCACTTGATATAAATCCAGAAAATTTTCTTCGGGTACGAAACCTTAGGGATTTTTTTTGTTTATTTTTCGGCGTCAAAATCAAGGGGAAGATTTTTCTCACTCTTAGGGGTCCAAATTGAGTGGTCAGAAAGCAGAATTTCTTTCACTTTTATGGGTGACTGTTGGGGGGAAATAATCTTTTTACTTTCGGGTGTCAAAGTTGTGAGAGGAGATTTTTTTGTTCACTTCTTGGTGTTAAAATCGAGGGGAATATTTTTCCACTTATAGGGGTCGAAATCCAAGGCAACTTCTTATTTTAGTGGTCAAATGGGTGGGAACTTTCTGATACTATACTACAACTAAAACTCATAGAAACCCTCACTATTGTTTTCCAATGTAACGGCTCCTTTATTTTTAGTAAAAAAAATACTAAATGAATAAGTATTAGCTTCAGATACGAAACTTTAAATCTAGACACATATGCAAAGTGTCACTTCCTTTATCTGCTGTCTACAAAAGCTCTGAACGCGTGTGTTCACTCACTTATTCGTCCTGACTTTCTTAAACGATTACTTCCTCTCTTTTTCTTTCCATCTCTCTAACCCCTCGATTGGCGTAGTTTCCATTCTTTGACGGTGACTATGATATACTGTTTTTTGTCACTAACGTTTCCTAATGTGAGAATCTGCAAGAACTTTATGGCTACTCAACGCAAACACTGCAATAATTTCACTTGTCTCATTTCAACTCCTTTCTGGCAACTCTGCATTCATTTCGCTTATCACTTCGTCTCTTTTAGCTCCTTGCATTCCCAGAATGACTTTTATTCCGTGGAGTCTCACCTGTTCATGATCTCAAAAGAAAATTACCCCACATTTGTTCTAAATATTGCACGAGTTTTATATTTCAAAACGTAAAAGAAGTTATAATTTGGGGGGGGGGTGATACAAACAGTGAGAAAAGTTGAGCTTCACCTCAACAATATGCTCTCTAGACCTTAGCTGTATACTTAGCGTTTAATATCATAATTATTAGTAATGCAAATAATATTGATTTTTAGTAGATACAAACAGACTATTAAGTTGAATTTATCTGCTTCAAAACCTTGGCTCAAAAATTCCAGTGAAAAGTTACCATTCCGTCACACCAGAACTGTCTTTTTTCGATACAATCTTATGAAATTTTCATTGAATCATAATTTTTCGATTTTATTTTCGATTTTATTTGATATTTTGCTATTGATTATATTATTCTGATCATTTTTTGTTCAATTTTAAACTGTGACGGAGTGACTAATCTTCAGTCAAAATTTGTGAAATGATAATGAAATTCCGACGTGAAAGACTGTTTAATAAGAATAGTGTCAACTGTAATGGTCAAAGAAAATTGATTGAATGGCCCAGATCTGATGATAAATGTAGACCCCCATTTCAAACTGCTCATTAATGAACAGTGCTAGATACAAATGATTTATGCATTGGTACATACATATAAGCCTCTTGAGTGGATCTCCTTAGAATCGTAGGTCCGGGCCAAATGGCCCCAATGGACCCCCTTCTTCCCTTGTTTGAACGTGTTAACATATATTCGTATATTGTGGCACCCCTTTGCTTTTAGTTGAGAATAAGTACGAAACTCTACCCTTAGCTGAATATCTAAAACGTCACTTCCTATGGCGACTCCGTATAAAAAGTAAAAAAGTGCTCAATTGCTCATTTGCTCCAGCATTTTAGCCGGTTACCTTCTGCCTTTTTGTCTTTCTAAACTTGCGACTGGCGTATTTTCTATTCTTTGATCATGACTATTTATATTGTCTTTCGTCACAGATCTTCCTCGATGTGAGACATTGCAAGAACCTTATAGCTGCTGAATGCAAATTCTGCTTCACTTGATATGTTTTGGCTGACAACGCACACGCTGCACGTACTATTTCGCCCCTTTTAACTCCTTCTTACACCTAACCTGAACTAACGCCTTTTGATAATCTAGCTTGCTCAGACATACCAGTCATTATATCAGGTGTTACTGATCAGGTTCCATTCGATAGATGAACCAAACGACATTAGACCAGTTATGTCACGTGTTCTCTAAATACTTATTCTTTCCTTTATTTCATTTTTGCGTATAGGAATAATCCTCTGAACTAAACAGGCCTCTTCTCTTCTTCACATGATCGATCGTTCCATGTTTTCTTTTATGTATTCTTTTTTCAGTCTTGTGTTGTCATAAATATTACGCATTAAATGTTCACTTCATTTGTTCGTCAGAATATTTGTGTCTTCTTTATTTAATCTCTGCATCCACAATTATACTTGTCGCGCATATCTATGCTGTCATGGTAACTATACATTTCCCTTCCTCCTTCAACATCTCTAGTGACGTCGCCGTGTGGTGGTAATAACCAAGCCACGTGGAGGCAAATTCTTTTGTCCACTAATCAAAACCAACAGCCATTACTACTCTTCCTCACACAATATAGGAACCATCATACCTATGAGTTGTGGATTTATGACATATGAATGTAATAGTATTTACACGACTATTATGGAACTCCTCGAAGTTACATTAGATATTACCCGGAGGTAGCCTTGGTTTTCTATCTGTATTATTTTATTCTTGGGTGAATCTAGACCTCTGTGTCAAAATTGATAAAGATTCGTTGAGAAATGGGGGCGTTGTTTCACAACAAACAAACTTCAGCAACTCTTTACCAAAGTAAACTAAGCAAAGAAAATATCAATAAACTTCTCTGTTGATTTAACCGAACATACAGCTGTCTCTTGTTTTCAAAAGCATTTTTATGTTTCGATCCATGATAACTTGGGCATTTGATGGATTACTCTTTGGCCCAAGGCCGTATTTATTTGGCCACCCAGAGAGAAATGGGTTCACAAAAAGCACATACATAACCGTGGTTAAGTATGATCTTATTTCACAGCGAAACGTCCTGCGTAAATGGAACGCATTACAAACGTCCATTTCAGTATAGCCAAATCCATTGAAAGGAATATCATTAAGATAACATTTAAAAGCATACAAATGACGTAAGTTTCAAGGGAAATGTTCCATCTTACGCACATCATATTAAATTGTTACGTATGGAATGCAGTTTTTTAAAATGATAAGGCTAAATATGATATAAACAACAAAAACAATAAATATTTAATCAAAATATAACCTATTTGAAGCAGTAACCTTTTGGTTTAGTTGTCACAAGTTCATAAAAACACGAAACATGACGTTTTTTTCGTATGGTATGCAGGTATGAAAAAATATTTATAGCGTAGTTCCAGTTCACCCTTGGGCAAGGTGTAGCAACTGCTTGCCCCTCTATGACATTCCATGTGGTTACAACTCAACAATGATTGGACAGAGGACACCATCAGCTGTTCGGTCTGCCGGTTCTACTTTTCGGAGTTGCACTGCAAAAAAAGTCCTCCCCTAATCCTTAGGGGAGACGGAATTGGTGACCTAGTCTTCAGATAGAGCAGCACTAACTTGGTTCCCGGAGAGTCTGAAAACTAAAGGGCTGTCAGACCATTACTAATTTTTGAGTGACACATCACATATTATCCCCTTCAGTTTTGGATACTTTCGTTCTGTCGACTTTGCTGAGAGGCAAAGCCGGGGCCACCAAAAAAGTTCAAAATGCTTGAAAAGATGTGGCAGAAACGTCCAGGGAATATGGAGGATGATGTAAGATTTCATATCCCAGTTAGCCAAGAAGTGTGAGGTCTGGGAACTGTTATGGAGCATTTCATTCAGTTCATGTTGGACCCGTTTCTCTTACTATTTAACTTTTCCTATTACTTTAAGATGACATCATGTAATCATTGTTGATGTTCTGAAGTCTACAGAAAGTTCATAGATCGCTGGCTACTGTTGTCGATTATTCTTTATCATTAAGAGCAGGTTTGGTTCTACTCGAAGTCCATCATTGGTATCCATATTTCCGGACCTAAACCAATTGAACCAACACTGTATAGTTTGCATTGGGGTAATACTTACATCAAATTCTTTGTTGGCGTTATCGGCAGCATTATGTCCTAATTTGAAATCGTTGTTGAAATTTTTTAAAGTTGAAACTTTTTGATTTGACACTATTGCTGTTAAGAGCCTTACAACCTCCTACAATAACCAACAGTACACATGGGTGTCCGCTAAGAGAGGAGCACACACGAAGCATTTGTGACCCCTCCTGGATCAGACCTTCTTACCGAAGGCGAGGGGTCTGGAAGTTTGAACCTTATTGTCGGTAGAGGATAATGGTGCAATACAATTGTTTTATTCAGTCCCAAGTTAATGTTCCCATATCAAAAGACTGCATTACTATTCGCTTGTGCTCACTCTATCGTACCATCCTGGGGGCCAGTTTATGCATTTCGGTCAACGGTCAAGTACATCATCTGAAATGGTGAAATGCTTATCGTATAATAGCGTTACCTACTAAAACATATTCTGAAGATGTCCTTTTGCCTCGCCCCTTGAATCTAAAAAAAAATACAATTACATTAGTAAATCTTAAACTTTTGAAGTTAATCTCCATGATGAAAAAATCGACATTTTACGTGTAAAAATCTAATTGAGAAGTTAATGGAGTTGGAATTTCTGATAAGTTTTACTGGTCGTGCAGTATGTAATCTGCAATGAAGAGCATTTCATGAGAAATGGTTTATTTAAAATCAGTGATAATAATCAGACGGGAGTCGGGGGTACGAGGTAGCGTAACGGTCATCGGCAATGGAATTAGTAAAACCGAGCTGAGTCTGTTCATCTTCACTTAGCACTATTGTTGGGAAAGGCATGAATTTACACCCCTGCACCCCGTTCCATCACCAGATATCTTGATTAAAAATGTCCTGTTCCTAGCATTCCATGATGACTTGCAGAGTCGATAGGTACGTCAATAAATCTTCGAGCATCCCTAGGCTCAAAAAAATTGTGATCTTGGTTGAGGTGATGGGTGGTGTAGAAGAGAGAGGGTCTACGCGTTATATTTGTAATGGCTCATAGCAAAACAAACACTGAAATGCAATATTCATTTTTCACCTTTTTTCGTAAAAGCGAAAAAGTGACATAAAGTGAACTTTTGAAAAGCAGGGGATACCTGAACATCAACTCGGTAATAAAGATTGACCTGCTTTGTGTTATTAAGCATGTTCAAGGGAAATAATTCTTGAAGTATTTGGTTATCTCCCTTGTTGAATACCTCATTGGCAGTCGTCACACCACATAGACTTCCAATTCGGGACGATCGCTACCTCGTGTTTTCTCTCCCGTAAAAAATAATAATAATAAAATTGCTTGTTGACATTGCGGCCTCCAAAGATGCGGCCGAAGGTCACTATTCCATCTTAAGCACAAGTTGAAATAAGGACCAGCTATTCATATTTTACTACCATTGTTAATAATCGTACCACTTGTTGTGCAAACTGCTATCATCTCGTTTTTGTAAACAAATATGGCGGAAGGGTGAGTTTTTCTGTTTTATACAAAATGCCGATAATCTTTTGTTTTCTTGTTTTTTTTTAGTCTGATTTCTGTTGGTTTGTAAAATGGTCTTTGTATATTAACTTGATTATTTTGTTTTGCTTCCATTACAGCGAGCAGAGCTTTAGTGGTTGGATCGGCAGTTGGCTCCAAACGGCCAAAGAGAAAGTACGTGTTTACTGTTTATTTATTTATTTTTTATACAATACATATCAAACAACAATCTTCTCATCATTTTATGTTGATGACCCTTTTGCTCTTTTAGTTACTCTTTGTTTGTGGTTAGTCATTTTGTATTCTGCTGTGTACATTCTTATTTTAGGATGAAAATTAGGTGCCTATTCATTCACTTAATACCGAGGAATTGACGAATCCACCACACTAAATGTTATTCAGTCGTGACCATATGTGTAAAAAAATCCTAATTCACTACTCGGCTATCGTCTTTGTTTATTTTCGTGCTTTTTTAATTTTATTTGTCGCTTTATTAATGATCCTGACACGTCTTTACTTACTCCATTAAAAGGAAATGACGACGTAGTTAATTTTATTTGGTGGAAAAAATTACGTTTATTACTTCATTGTAGTGTTTCATATTGGGAGTAATATAGCAACTTTCATATTCTTTCCATTATCGAAATGTTTTGAAAATGACTGGAAAGAAATAAAAATCGGTGGTGGTAATTAGGTTGAAAATAGTTTATTAAAAGGAAAATATCTTGTAAAAATTGCCAAAGAAGTTCTAGTAATTTTCCTGTTTGTTTTTTCATTTCTGTTTCAATTACGTGATCTTCGAACCTTTAGTTACTAATTCTCACAGCATTTAACTAACAAAAATGTTCTTTTTATAAAAATGTTTGAATTTAAAAAGTGGAGCAATTATTTATTCTCTGCTGTCAGTAAGTTTTTAAAATGTTCATATCTTTTATTGAAAATTTATTCAGTCCTTTCATTTATTTTCACATTTAAGTCAAGTTGCAGATTTCTGCTTGAAAATCGAGACCGATAAGAAAATATTGTTAAAAGTAGAGCAAATACTACTCGTTTACATTTTTATACCTTCCTTGTGAAGTATCAATCGTTAACTCTGGACTTTTTGCAAATGCTGTATTGAACAAACACGAAAGTAAGCATATCCCTTGAAAATGCCTGATGATATTTTTGATTTTTTTCGTGAAGGTACTTCGTTTCTTGTACACCACTTGTATTTCTCATCTCTGGGCCAATTATTCTGCGATTCCCATTGTTGACCAGTAATAAACCTTTGATAAAAAATTATACCTTTATTTCGCTAGGCGTATGAAAAATGTCTAAAACATCAAGTGAACCAATGATTTTGATATAATTTCGAAGTAGTATGCGAGTAAACTAGGGTTTTACCATTACCAATATGTTACTAAGATGAGTGTAAACATTTGTCAAGATTTTAATTTCTTGACTTTTTTAATCTATTTGCTAGTCACAATTCAGATAATCTGTCGTGTAAATAGATACAACCTATTTCTTCTTTACACAAGAGAAACAGGAAGTGCTGACCTGTTTTGGACAAAATTCTAAATTATCTGCTTTCAAAGTTACCTGAAGCTATCTTTAAAATCCAGAGACCATAACCTAAAACTAATGATAACAGACCATGTTGCTGTAAAACAAAATATTGGATAAATACTTCTTGCTCATGTTATGAGCTATAGAAGAAAAAGCTTTTAATGTATATGCTGGTAGCTGTTGGTGGTGTGGTCAGAATTTTTTTGCTATCTCTTTAACTGCGACATAGTCCTGACAATGCAATGTGAAATAAATGCTAACAACACCAAGTTCCAAAGAATTATCTATAAGTGTGACAAAGGCGACTACTGGAATATTGCAGCATTATTTAATATCAATTTGGAGTGTAAGCTGAGTGAATGCTGTACCCAGGAAGATATGGACCAACTGGATAAAAGGTACATAGCTGCAGAAGATTATATATCTAGAAACACACTAAATGATCATAAAATTGACCTGCATGGCTAAACAACCATGTTCTCAGAAAGTTGAGGAGCAAACACTGTGCATGGATCGGTTTTTAAACACCAATGACGGTGAACATTACATGAGATATATTACCAAGAGAAATGAAACTAGGAGAGAATTTGAAACTAAAGAATGCTGATGAAACTCCAAAGGTGTTTGAAAATATATCAACATTAGAAAGAAGAATTTGTCATTCACAGTAACAGAGGATGACATCACTAAAACACTAAAAACCTATGGACCAATAAATCATCTGGCATTGATAGAATGCATCCTTGCCCACCGAAGGCATTAGCTGATGTATTATCAATATCTACTACAATGATCTCCCACAAGTCCCCCTTCAACAGAACAGCTGCCAAGGAACTGACTACATGTAGTAATTTCATCATCTTCAAAAAAGACAATGTTGCCTTGCAGAAAATTATTGTCTTGTCTCATTGCTATGCGTTATTTCTAAAGTGTTGGAAAGTATTATCACACCACAAGCATCAACATAGCTTGTAGTCATCAACATGGGTTTATTAAAAACAGAAGCACCTCCAAAAACCTTCTGGAAGTTTTAAACATATGATGTGAAGCATGATATCCTTGTTGGCATCCTGTTTTTAGATTATGCTAAAGTATCCAACTTCATGCTACATTTGAAAACTGAGGCAGGTAGAGAACTTTGATATCGACGGAGAAGCTTTACAGTGGATTGACTCATTTCTAATGGACAGAAGACAACAAGTCCACACTGATCGAAAATTAACAGAATTCAAACCTGTCGATAGTGGAGTCCTTCTGGGTTTTATGCTCGGTCCAGTCCTGTTTACCATCTGTATAAATGATATTCCCTCTGAACTTGAAATCCTAGTTTTGATGTATGCTGATGACCCCAAAATTTACTTTGCTATAACATCAGAATGCTCCATGGCCAGATCAATGTCAGACCGTAGAAGGCTAGAAACCCGGGCCAATTTAATGCAGGTAATATTCCATCAAGTAAAATGTAAAGTTATTAGAAGAAATAATCCCTTGAAAAATATTAGATAGAAATAACTACCTGCTTCATCATTCTTCTATGTAGCACTGAGTCGAATGCTTTAGCAAGTACCACACACTTGAGGCAACAGAAGTGGAGAAAGACCTTGAGTGTAAGTGAATAACCAACTCAAATATTCTCAGAATACACAGTCAATCAAAGAACAAAGCCAACTAAGTTCTGGGGCCCCTACAGCACACATTCAAGTTAATGAACAAGGAAATATTTACAGTGATATACAAATCTCTCTCCCACTCACACCTTGAATAAACATACTGTGTATGGTCTCTTATCATTGAAAGAGCAACTAAACTAATAACTGAATTAAAGGACTTCCTTTACACTTGAAGACTGCAACAGCTTGATATACCAGCTCACACGTACAGACGCATATAATAGAAGCATACTGCATGTCAATCAACATTCACTATCATTGTCCTATCTGCCCAAATGCACAAATATCGAACCTTTCAACAAACACACACACTAGAGGCCACAAATACAAAATTCAAATGAAACTGCTGCAAAGAAACAGTTTCTCACTGCAAGAGTGACTGCGGAATGGAACTCTCTGAGTGGAGTCACAGTTGCTGCAGAGAATGTGAACAATTTCAAGTCTACTTTGGAGAAGGAATGGTCAAGCAAAGATACATATTGTTACACCATCTCTTGCTATAGCATGATTCATTATATTGTACGAATCAAAGACGCATCAATTATATTGGTACAGGAGTCCCTCAATATGACATGGTTCATTATAGCGCTATCTGCGTCCCCTGATGTAACTCAATTATAAAAATCAGTTTGATACAAAGGGAATGACTTGACATCGAGCTTAATGGCTGGCAAAGACAGCTTTCAAGTGAGCAATATTAAGAAATATATCACTCACAGTCAAGACAATTATCTGTTAGCTGGCCAGGTGACAACATTGTTGCATCATTGGTTGTTCTATTAAAAAGTCGAGTAACAACTGTCTTTTGGCAACTTTCAAAGTCAGTCTTTCTCTTGAATTTTAATCCACTTCTTCCACTAATGGTACTTTTCCAACTAAAAAAAACTGTTCATGCTGAAATTTTTAAAGTATCTAAGGTGCATAAATAATGATGTATTATAAAAACCTTCTTAGACATTCAGAGAAAATAAACTTAACACACACAAGTGACAAGTGAGGAACAAGGTACTTTTCTTGACGGATGTATTCCTTTATTCTTGTTTTTGATACTTGCTAGGGTACCTAGCATTGCCTGGGAAAGAAAAGCTCACTTACTTTCATTCCGAAGCAAAAAGAAATTTTATGAGGCAGATGGGCCGTAGATTTGTAATGTTCAATTTTATCCATACTATGGACGGAAAGCCCAGCATTCTAGTCACATAGTTAATAGAACAGACACACCCACCCCAGACCTAAAAAAAAGTTTGTTTTTTTTTTGTTTTTTTTTCAAAACTGACTCTTTGGCAAAGGTAATAGAGGTCTGAGTGAAAGAAAGGAAAATTAAATAGTGGAAAAAATTATCAACCTATATTCTTGGCTTCTACTGTAAAACAAATTTTGATTTAAGAAAACAACTGAATATAATAAGGTACTGGTAAAAAGTGCTGTAAGTAGGATAACACAGTAAACATGTTCAGGTAGACAGGACGAGTATACCTATACTTCAACTTTTAAAAAATAGCTGTTATAAAAAAAAAATTAAGTATAAATTTGACATAATACATTGACAAAACTGGTCAGCATTTCTATTAGTCCTTGTTTCATTACAGAGCCTGCAAAATTTTTTTTTTTAATTTGAAAATGATGACAAAATCGCAAACATTCAATTCCATAAAATAGGAGGGCAGACAGTTATTTTTTTTTTTTTCACTGTTATTCATTGAAAATGTCCTGATTTATCCAGCTGGTTTATTTGAAAGAGGGAAGGGGGATAGAATCTGCCCACAGCTTTGGCTGTTACTTTGAAAAAGGAAATGGAAGTTGCTCATAGAATATGGCAATGACTATCTCACTTCTACTATTTCCACTGTAGAAGATAATCCATGAATATGAGGAAAACCTGCCAAAAAATTGTTAAAAAATCAATTTTATCGTTAAGAATATTTGTGCAGTTCATAAGAAGAATGAATGATGAAAATCCTGATATTAGAATTAATTTTTCTGCTGTTTAGAACCAAAGATTGACTAGAGAATAGCTTCTTGTGATCTCAAAGATTAACCAATGTGGGAAGTGGATTTTTATTGATTTTTCCATGCTAAATGTCAGGTCAATCAGCTTTGTAGTTTTTGCTGAGAAAAGGCTCAACAAAGGGCCCAAATATTGGTATAGATTTGTTTTCTAAGACCATGTTCATTATGTGAATACATCACTTACCAGAGAAGAAAGTTATCAGAAAGATTTTGTACTTTCTGAATTATCTAGCCAATGTCAAAAGTTCAATTAGCACATATCCAATAATAATGTTGAATGTTAATGGCTATTAAAATCCTCTTTAGGGGTGTATGTTATAGGAGACATGTTCAGAATGATGACCCAGATGACAAAGAAATCAAAATACAGGAAAGGTGTGTGTTATGTAGAACGTTGGTTGTATAACTGGATAGAAAAATGAGAAAGATTTGAAAACTAGGTCAGAAAATTGGAGGCTGGAGCAAATAAGGAGATTTATAAAGAAATTAGATTAGCAGAAAAGGTGAAAAAAAAATACTATCACCAATTACTTGAATTTTTGTGGTATTTTATTCTAATCAAGAAACTGAGGGGAGTCTGTTCATGTGTGAGATAACTTGATATGATTATTGAAGAAATGGCCATAAGCTCAGAGTCAAATGATCAGACATCATCATGTTTATGTCTGTACCTTTTATTTGTACCTATGTGTGTGTTTATAAGTTGTTTTATATTATTATGTGGCTCGTCTGTTTTAAAAGAGACTTTTCTTTGTTATTACCATCTGTCTATATACGATTTCCTTGTCAGCTCAGCTGCTACAACTTTCTGGCCTGCTTTTTTATTGACTAAGCAAGCTGTTACAATTTCTCTTACATTTCAGTCACATGTCAGAACACACGGTGTTGATTTTAGCTTCAGCTTAGGTATCACTCAATGGTGGAGCTGCGAGCTGTGTTTTTATCCTGGTATCAAGTTGTTAAGGCACTTTTCTAATCACTGAACTGATCTTGTTAAATTATTTCAAGTACCTAGTAAAGTTGGTTTCAATAAAATTATAGCTGTTAAACATTGTTCGAGCCGGTTCAACCCTTAACATTCCTCGGGTCAATATAGCATCTGATAGTTGAACGACCATAGCCATCAAAGATGGCTAAAGGTCCTTCCTATTTAAGTGTTTGTGTATTCCAGCACTCCTGACAGTACCGTTTGTCTACAGTCTTGAAAATTGGTATCAGTACTCCACCAGACTGCTCTAAAAAAATGTTGCTTTTTATCATTTTTTGAAAAAAAGTTTATTTTACCTTTTTGGGGTTTTATTCTGATAGGTTTATTGATAATCTCTGGAATTTCTAGGATATAGATGATTTTTCACTCAATTTTTAATGTTTTCCCTGGGCAAATGAGTGATGTCATAAATAGACTTTATTGTGACCATATTCATTCTTCAATAGAATTTTTTTTATACAACTTTTGATGCCAGGGTTCAACTATTAAATGTGAGGGCAAGTCTGAGTCTAATTTGTTAATGATATAGTTACATAATATATATATATATATATATATATATATATATATATATATATATGTGTGTGTGTGTGTGTGTGTTCAGTTGTTGGGTCTCTTTCATACTATCATGTACACATGTAGGTAAATCATGTAAATTTACTTCCTGGTGATGAGAAAAGCGTTTATTTTAGGCCACAAATTTGTTTTTTTCAACTTAATCTCTTCACTTGTCAATGAACTTAATTTAGTGGTGAATTTTAATCACATAGATTGGACATTATGCAAAGAAAATTCAGGTACAAATTTATTGATACACCCATGTATGTTATTTATTTCCTTGTGTATTCCAAGTGATTTACATTCAATTTCAAGTATTATCTTGATTTATTTTTATTAGATGAAGTATTATCAACCATCTTATAGTAATGGAAAATTATTATCAAATTTTGACTTAATTTTTGGTTGCTTTTTCTTTCATCATAACTGACTCGGGCCATTAATGTATTGCAGAGAGTAAACTATATAGATTTTTAAAAAAGAACCATCTCTAGGTTAGACTTGGAATCACTTCTCTATTGCTTTTACCAACTGAGCTATGAGAACCTTATGGTTGGCAGAAGATCAAATCTAATCTTTAAACTACCTTTTATTCTTCTCAGTAAGGTTCTTATAGCTGAGTTGGTAAAAGCAGCTGGTATGGACGTATGTTCAAGTCTCATTGAGAACTTGACTTTTATTTCCGGTCTGCATTGTCTACTTGCTGATGTAGACCGCAGATTCTAATTTTCTTCACTTTTCCTATTAGTGTATCACAATGCTATTCATTTACATGCAGATATAAAAATATTTATAAGAATACCAGTATTAAAGCTCTATGCTATAAAAAGCTGATTATTAAGAACTGCTGATCCATCCTGAAAAATAATTTCATGAAAGTATTTGCTTAAAATGATATTGTTAATTTTTCAAATTTTATACTTGGATGATGTATTGCAACATTATTTCATGATTTTGATGATTTTTTACCTTCATCCTGATTTTCAGATGTTTTTTATCACAACTCATCATGGGTTTGTTCTTTATTTTCTAATTATGCTGTTTAATCATTGCCGTAGGATTACCTCCAATTCAAAATTGTGATAAAAAGCAACTGAAAATTAGGATGAAGGTAAAAACTGGTCAAAATTAATTATAATATTTGCTTATATTTGAAAGTGATGGTTACAGTCAGTTATAAAATCACTGTTTTTGATTTTGTTTTGATGTATTTGCAAAATTATAATGAAAACTAATCAAGTTGTGTAAAACTTCACTGAGTAGGGATATATCAACTGTTCATGCCTTTTATTTCAACTGACAAAAATACATTGTAATAAGATTAAATTCTATGATTATTAATATTTTTTCATCTTTCACTTGTATTCGAGGTGTTGTACAGGTGTGAAAATGGTTGTTGCATTTTTTCATCCATCTATTTTCTATTCTCCTTTATTTTACTTATTATAATACATTTCTGGCTTACTGGGCCCATCAGAGCTTCATTAACTGTACATATCTGGAACACCTTTCCTACCCTTGTCTGTTGCCAGCCTCTCATTATGTTAGACATAAAGTTGAACTTCCCTGGTTTTGAATTCAGAGTTGCCCTTCTCCTAGACTGGTTACCAACGAAGGCAGAGGAGCCCTGTCTTCCATGCTATTTACTCATAGCAGGGGGAAGAAGAGATAGATTTTTGTCTTTCTTAAGGACATTAGTGCAAAGTAAATGCACACTGTCTCAAAGTTTGAACTTGGTACACCGATTCCATTTTTTTGTCCTACTAACCATTAGGCCACCCACACCTCCTTTTCTTTGTTGATGTGGAGAAAAATAACTGACTTGTGTCTTTTGACGTATCATTCACAGTTCATAAAATATTTGCGCACTCACCCAACAAATGGGATTTTTATTTTGTTTTATTTACTTAATTATCTCCTTTTTTTTATATGATTATAAGAAGCCCTATATTCCTTTCCTTAGTGCAATTTCATAGCAAGAAAAGTGAATGTGTATGTCTGTGTTGTTATATTCTATCCCATAAATTTTATGAAATTTAATCTTCAAAATTAAATCATTAAAAAGCACTGTCAAATCCAGTTTTTTTTTTTTTTTTAAATTTAGTTTAACTTGTAGAATTATTTAGTTGCATGTATATTATTTGTATTTTTTATGATTATTTTGAATCATGAATCTTCTTGTGATTGCCATGTCTTTTGATCTGCTTACATTAGGATTGCATTCTTACCAATTTGAATTAAAAATATATATTCATGACACTTACTTCATATTATTCTGTATTGAAAATTAAATGCCATTTGATTCCTTTTCAGTCTACAAATGCTTTTGACTTTGTAAAGCGTGATCTGGCAGAGTTTTCTTCGGTCATCCAATCAGATACCACCAAGGCAGTCTCCATGACTCGATCTACAATCTCAGAAAATCTAAAGGTGAGTCTCTACCATATTGTCAAGGAAGTGTATTTGTTATGCTGTACTAAGTGACAGCTAATACAGACACAAATATTCTTTTATCACTCATGGTTGGATGGTTTGCACTGGACTGTAGAAAGACACCATCATTAAGTTGCACAACTGTAAAGGGTATTTATTATTAGAACCTGAACATACTACATCTCATTATCTCATTATTCAGTTTACAAATAAGTATTATCAATTATTGTTGTTTCAGTTCTTATTATTGTTACCCACTTGAAATCAGTAATCATGGGATAAATAAGACAGGTGCTGTATTTAGATGACAAAAGAATGGAAAATTATATTGCTAATTAGAATATGTATCCAACTTATTCTAGCATTTATTAGCGCCCAAAGGTAAGATGGAATTTATAATCATTGTCCTATTATGATAACCATTCTTTGTAGTTCTGTTTTTTTAACTGCTATGAATAACAAATGATTTTGCAACTCTACATGCTACATTTGTTCCCCCTCTCTTATCTATGATTTAAGAAATCTGTGTGTGTGGGTTTGCTTGAATGCATATACCAAGATAACTCAACAACTAACCATCGTGCAAAGTTGATATTCACCATATATAACAGTTAGAAAACCAGGCATTGCAGTGTCAAGTTCTAAGTTTTTTAGATCAACGGTTTTCGAGAAATCTGATAAAAAATATATGAAAATCTATAGGTTAGAAACCTTTGAATATTGTGATGAATTTAGTTTCTTTCTTCTTTTTTTCTTTTAAGAAATTTGGTAATTATATACATCCTTTTTAAAATAAGCCAAAATCACTGGCTTCTTGATGTGTCATTACCTTTGAATTGTCTTTATTTATCTCTTTGTGTTTGGTTTTTAGGCCGAGAATGCTACTGTGGCTAAAAATAAGGTTCAGCAAGGCTTTAGTCATATTCTACAAGGAATCTCCAAGGCACTGGAAGTTATTGATGTTGAGGAAACTACCAATGATCCTATTGACCCCAACCAAACCAAAACAGCTGTTTATGACAGGGCACAGGTAAGTAATATGAAATATTTAGGTTAAAGTTTAATGTGTTTACAGAATTCATCTATATATGTATGTAAATGGATTAATGAGTACGTACATTGCATGTATGTGAATAAATGTATACTTCTATGTTTGGATGTGTGTGGATATGTATGTGCATATGATTGAGTATAATTATGCATATATTTTTGAGTGTAGAATGGGATGACCTATGTGTGCATATCATTGTACTTGTTCATAAATTTATAGTTTTTGTTTGTAAACTCATATATATATATATATATATATATGTATATATATAATTTCTAGGAAGACCCATGGAGATTAACACTTTGATCTTGAGCAAAGTGCATATACTTCCCCCTTTTACACAGAATTTGATATTATGTTACTGTGTGTGAATTTTCCTTCTTGAGATCATCAATTGTTAATCACATCACTGTTTTGGGAATTTAAAAACAAAACAGTTACATAAACATGGCTCCCAGCTGTGTTGAACAAATACTATCTCCTCTTCAGCTATGATTTTAATATATAGCTTATGTCATATTACATGTAGTTTGTTATTTTATATTGAGTATTATCATAATGTATTGTGTATAGATGTTATTTTGTACTACACATCATTTAATTCTCTTGAAACACTGGGCTTATGTTGGTTACTCAAAAAAAATATATTAGATTATTTTTTATATATATATATATATATATATATATATATATATATAGTAACCCCATATCCAGCGGAAGTCAACCATATAGGGTGAAGTAAAATATACGTATCAACAGCATAGGATATCATGACACATACATGTTTACCTAAACTTCTATATTGTATATACATTTATAAGTACCATGGTTGAGAAAAATATAAAATATTTTTCTATGTAGTAATGTACACTACTGTATAGTACCTCTATAAATTTATATACACAACTAATGATTGTAATACAGCTGAGTTTTTTAAAATTTTTGCTAAAAACTATCATAATGCCTACTACATTTGATAAAAGAAGGTTGATTATGCCGCCTGCTGGTGTCTTATATGCTACTGTAACAAATGCGCCTTCACTCCCTCTCTATGATATCCACCACTGACCAGCAAACAGGTGACTACAGCTAGTCAATCCACTGCTGAGACCTCCTACCTTCTTTTTGCCTTACGGGGCTGCTAAATCCAGCCAACACTCAGGGGTTGCTTTATGTTACCAGCTGACAAATAGAGTACAGAAGTCTTGGTGTCATGTTTCCATAGTTACTGGTCAGATGATCCAAACAGCCACCCAGTCAAGTAAAAAATGGCATCGATATCTATATATCCATTAATAACATTCTTTTCAGATGAGCCCAAAAGCATCTCTTGTGGTGAGAATCGCTTTGAATCCAGTTACATAGAATCATTTTACTTTTGTGACAGAATTATGAGAGGATATGTTTAGGCAAGCATTAAAAATAAGTCATATGAGGTCACGCCAAGAATCTAGATAAGCGTAAGAGGAAAGTGTCTGTCATTTTGCTATTTTATCTTCTCAGAATGAATGAAGAATATTTATTACATAAACAATTATTTTCTTTTGTCTTAAATATATCTTAATTTGAATGTAATCTATTCAACTGATTGTGAAAAGCAAGACTAACTACTATTATACACTGGGCACAACAGTACTTTGTGTTGAAATTGACAGAGTGCCCTCTCAAACAATCATGTTATTTTTGGACATTAAACTTATAAGATCACAATAGTGTTGTCAACAATTGTAACTAAGATGTATTTGCAAAATGAAATTAATAAAAAAAATAATGTATGATCATAATAATTTAGAATTGTAACATCTAGAAAACAACAAATCCAAAACTAATTGTTATGTCTCATTTACATTATCTTTAAGAATAGAATACATTTTTATTTCAACAGAGATACAATAACATTAATTATAAAATTTTCAATTAGTACATTTGATGGGAAGGGTACAAATTAAGCGTACAAGCATTATCTCCCTTTATATTTTCATACACTTTTTCATTATTTATCAATTTAAAAATGATTTTTTTTAAATATCAACAATCAATAAAATTTGAGAATATCTCATGATATGTATTAATAAAGTATTTTGAAACTATTTCTGCTTGAGCTTTTTAAATGTATTTTTTTGAAAAACTTTCATGAAATTATTCCAAGCTAGTATAACTTCATGTTTGATGGAATTTTTTCCATCTATTCTGTAATAATATATAACAAAAATAAAGAGCTTTTTGATAACTTTTTAGTATCAATAGAGCTTTTTTTTTATCAGTTTGAAAAGTGAAAAAAATTATCAAAACTGTTAGGAAGTTTTTGATTGATAAAATCATGTTTAAGTTATGCTATCTTTAAAAAAAAATAAAAATTTTCTAGAAAAAAGTCAAGACAAGCAACTAAGTTAGTACCATAATTCAAAAGTGTACTTGTGAAGATAGATTGAAGGAGTTAGAATTGATATAGTTTGAGAAGATTGGTGCAATCGGAGAGATTAGATTGAAATGTTTATAAGTGGTTTAGAATTAGTAGACCTTAATGTATTTCCCATTAGAATGGAGTACAACAAACAGAGCTGCCACACCTATACAATTGAAGTAGATCAAATATAAGAAAATTCAATAGAATGGTTGTGGTTTGGCTTCTGACATATCTGGGATCAAGCGTTAGTTGATTATTCTCTTTATTATGTATTTGTAATGACTATTTTACCTTCCTCTCAATTTTTATCCATAATTATGATGAACAGCTTCCTCTATATTATATTGATTTACATACATTTGAATGTTTTATTCTAAACAGTGAATGTTTTTGACATTCCAGGCCAGACTTCGTGCTGTTCAAGTGGACCCTGGGACGTACTGTAATGCTCCAGTTTCTTCAGATAAATTTGTTGACTGGCTAAAAACATTTGATATGGAAAACCAAAAGGGTGATATATCTGAGCTGCTTGTTTCAAATACGGAAATTCGAGCTTTGTACACCAATCTGGTAAGACATTCTGAGTACTCCTTTTTTTTTCCTCATTTAAAAGACAAAACAAGTGGATCAATGTATTCAGCTGGTGTCTCTCATCTCTTTCAACTGGTACACTTACATGCAGTTCACCAAATGGTAACTGACAATCCTTTTCTTTATCATGTTTTATGACATAATAATAATGTAATGAATAGCATCTTTAATGCTACCAAGTTTTCCATAATAATAGATATAACAACCATAGCTTAGATTTTACTATGAGTAGTATTTCAATCTATGCATTTTATCATTGTACCCACTATATATTGGTGGATACCTAGTATTTAATCTAACGTTTATACATTGTAAAATGAGCTATTTATGTAACATTTGATATCACAGATAGGATTTATCAAATAAATGTGTTAGAAATTTCATGCACTCTGATAATTGTATATATACTCCAACTCTCCTGCTTTTCAGCTTTAATCATTTTCTTCTCTAATAAACTAAGTATTGTGGGTTGTAGGGGAAAAGTTTTTTGACAAGACACACAGAATCTTGCAAATTTCACTACCTGAAATTTGTTCTAGTTTCAGCATTCAGTCTGTGAAGTAGGAGTGAAATTCAGAAACTTGATCTGCCTGGTGACAGATTTTCTTATGCACACACTTAATCTTTGGATGGCCAAAATCTAAATGGGCTGTCAGCCCTGGTGTTAGGTGCTTCCAAGTAGGTGAGGATGAAGAATTTGGCCTTAATTAGATTTGACAGGACAAAGGACATTTTAATGGAATCAGTGATCCGCAATGAGGAGTCGGGTTTCTCTTACCTGCTGCCACGAGGGGCAGACAGAATGTAGGCAGAGAAATTTAGCCAGGATAAAGAAAAAGTGAAGGAATATAAGCTGACATAGTCAAAGAGTATACTTTGACAGTGACAAACACTTGAATGTAAAGAGACCAGAAGAGAAAGGAAGGGAAAAGAGATGTTAGTAATCAAGTGTGTAGGAAAATCTGGACAGATAATGCTTTATAAATTCCTCCAAAAATGAATCCTCATAATCACAAATTACTCTTTACTACCCATTATTCCTTCACTTTTATCCTGCATCTCCCCATTTACATAGAAAATATATTGCATGGTAGACTTGGCTCACCAGCTATAGTTGGCACCTTGTCTACTTCCATTCCAAACTTTGGAGTGAGTCCCCTTTAATTCTTGAGAGCTTGAGGACCACTGCTTGACACAAAGAGCAGCCTGGTCATCCACTGCATCCTGGTCTGTCACCAGTGATTCTGACCATGTCTTGCCCCTGGACCCTGGCAGACTGGTACGCAAGAGGGTAAGGTTGACAGTACAAAATCAGAAATAAAGAAATAACTCCAGACAACACTTGAACCCACAACATGCACCACGGATGCCTACTATTCATAAATAACACCTTAACCAGGAAGAAAATTTCCATTAATTATAATTTTGCCATTAATAAGAATAAGGCTCAACTCTAAAATTTCAAGAAGGTTGGAATATTTTTAGTATTATTGATATTTAATTATATATACTTATTTATTTTGCTTGTTTCCTGACAAAAACATAGCATAGTGTATGAGTTAGAGTAACATTTGAATAAAGAACAACAGCTAAATAGAAGCAAAGGAATATATTTTTTCAAAGAAATCTTGAAGATTGAAAAGAGTATTCTTTTTCTCTACTTCTTTTATTCAAAAGTTTATGAAATCTGTCTCGTGAGTATCCAGCTATTTGGTATTAACAAAATTTAGCCTACCTATGGCGCCTTAGTCCTTGGTACCTCGCATACTTATCTCAGCCTTCCTCCACTTTTCAAAACAGTTTGCAAAGTTATCATTTAGAATCACTATCAGCTGTCTCATTGCATTCTCCTTAATCTCGTCCATGGTCAGAAATCTCTTTTTTAGAAAAATTAGAAAAAACACAGGGAGCCAAATCTGGACTGTAGAGGGACTGACAAGCCTGATAGACTGGTATACAAGAGGATGAAACAATGTTTTGCCAAAAATACCTGCACAAGATATGAAGAATAGGCTAGATCAGTCATTGTGTTTATGACAGTCACACGGTACCCAAGCTCATCCAATGGCATCTCACTGCCAACTGAGTAACCCCATGGATGTAATTGTTCATGCATACCTTGTAAGATCTCTTTGTATTTGTTACCAATTTACTTTGAGGTCAAAATATTCAAAATGACTAGATACTCTTTGGACAGACCTTGTAAATCTCTTCTTTTTCTGTATTATTAAATAAGCTGAAAACCCACCATATAGGAGGTATTTTCAGCTAGAACTCTACTTGATATAGCTCAATAAAAAGACAAAATTTTAGTCAAGCTAACATGAGGACACAAAGTAAGGACCAATTTAGCTTACGTTGTAAATCAAGCACTTTGCTTAAAACTTCGAAAGTTTCGGAATTTACAAAAAATAGTATGCTAAAAACATGCCCTGGAGTCCTATTAGAGAAAATTTGGTGGCCATAGCTCAAGCCATTCTTGAATTACATAATGGTAGATAGATGAACAAAAAAATAGTTGGTGAATTATAACAGGGCTGTGGAATCTGTACATTCAACACACACTCCCCAATTATGATGTCTCTGACTTTGACTTTTCAATTCATGGTATCTGATCCAACTCCTCTATTTATAATTTCGCTAATTATATTTTTCTTATATTGATCGAAAGCTCATAACATATGAATCATGATATTTCTATCATTAATTTTGACTAGTTTTTAATTTCATGTTAATTTTTAGTTGCTTTTAATTACAACTTTAACTCAGGCCATTATTCTACAGTTGCGAGTCAACGCCATGATCAGAAATGATGAGTAATCCCAAGATGAGAATTGAACTCTCCCTCTCTTGCCAGAGGGAGTCCAGTATACACCTGGCTGCCTCAACTGCTCAGCCACTTGGGTTTTTCATGGTTCACAGAAGCTGATTTTCAAATTTCAATTTTCAAAACTCACTTCTAACAACCGATAATCAATGTCATGTTTTTTGTTAATATCTGAGACATAGAAGTCTTAATAATTTGTTTGATTCAACATTGGACTGAGTCAAAGTTGTAATAAAAAGCAACTAAAAAAATGGTGAAGGTAAAAACCAGTCAAATTCATTAATAAAAATATTGTTACAACACTTTATCCAATGATAATAATAAATGAAACATCACTGCCAACATGAATCGGCTACTTTTTAGCACCTTAACTTTTTAAAGTTTGGGCTTAAAGGCTATAGATATGCCATTGTGTCTTTTTAATATTATTTATCAAAGGAAGGTGATCCTTCCTTATATGGTCCTAGAATATGGTAGCGTAAGACTGGCTTTAAAATGGCTAAAATTGGCTAGATTTTTCATTTGCAGTCAACTTTAAAACTAAAGATGTTTTGCTTCAAATTTTTTTTCACATTTCAATGACTTGGTTTAAACTATTGTTTCTTTTTATTTCTTTGCCATTTTTAACATCAAGCTGGTGGGTGTTAGGGCTGCAACGATACATTTTCTAAGATTAAATTTGGTGAAAAAACAACTTCCCGAAAAAATTGTAAAGAATCAATATACAAAAAGTGTTATCAGAATGAGGGAAAAAATCAAAAAAGTGCTATCTAAGTATTTTTTTTGTAAAAATGTATTGACTCCGATTCCAGTAACTTAAAATTGCTTCTGACTCCAACTCAACATCCCTGAATCATAATAAGATATATGATTCAGTTCATTTTCATATCTATATTAGAAAAATGCTCTGTAAAGTTTGTACCTGTCCTATTCGCAATAATGAAACAATATTGAAAGTGTTTACTCTTCTCAGTTCAGGTTGTTCCATTGGTAAGCTGCGTGTGTCAGTGATCTTTTCCATTTCTAAAATGAAACCACCTGAAAGAAAACTTACACATTTTATATCCAATATTTCTATTTGTTTTATGTTTGATTTCAATCATTTATGAGTGAATGGAAATCAATTGTTTTTGAGTGGTATCATAAGTTTAATAAAAGAAATATATATTTCCATGATGAAGAATTCTTGAAGATTAGCTCGTTTATTTTCCTATATAATTCTGTAATAAAGTCTTGACAATTTGATTCATTTTTGAAAAATATTTTGAAAAATTGTCATTAAAACTATGCTCATGCCATGATAGTATTTGAACATTTGTCCATTCTTAAATTATTTGATTGCCTGTCTTTAACAAATTGTTGGCAATTTCTATGATAAATCATTCTCAGTGCAATTCTAGTCAACAAAAATGCTTAAAGGGTCAACAGAATTTATTTAGATGATCTTTTTTGACACATGATGCCATTTCTTTCTCAAGACAATATTTGTTTTTCTTTCTACTGCAGGTGCCAACCATGGTTTCACACACAGAATTTTGGCAACGGTATTTCTACAAAATTCACCAACTGCAACAAGATGAAGCAAGAAAGTTAGCCTTGATGAAACGTGCTGATGAATGCAAAGATGATGCGTTCTCATGGGACGATGGTCAGAAGATTTCCAGTATTCCTTTCCTAATCTCTGCTTAACCCTTCCCGTTGTTTCCCTACATTTTGTTCCAGTACTGTTGTCAATTATTAGAAAGCGTCAACCAAAACTTTCGACATAGGTTTCTTCAGTTTTCAAGTTGGTTTGGCCGACTATGTATGTATCACGCATACAGGTCACTCCAATAGAGCTGGAGCTAAAAATCTAAATATTTACTCATTATGTCTAGAATTTGCTTTTAGAAAATTACCATCTAAATAGTTTTTTAGTGAGATTGGGTGGGGTGTAGTTTGCAATGTAATTTTATGCTAAATTAGTCCCTTAGTTTGTGTCCAGCAGTGTTTATGCTTGTTTTGGTAAATTTAGACTTTTTAACGATCTAACAGAAGGTGAGAGAAGAAACTAATTTGTTGATTGATCACTCCTTTTCCAATTTTCAGATTGATCACACCTAACTCTGACATTGGGCAAGTGATCATGGTTTCTATTGAGTGACTAACCAGACCTGTTATTTTTAGTATTTTTTTCAATTCAAAGATGTACAAAGCTCACAAGAACTTTGATAAAATGGTTGTATTGGTTTTGAAAAATAACTCTTTGTCTAAAGATTTTTAGTCATTCATTTGACATTCCAGCAAACTTGTATTTTGATACAACTTTGGAATGATAAATGAATTGATGCAACTACTCGTGCATATACACATACCCCTTTACTTTGGCTTTGGACCAGTTAAGGCAACTGTCAGAGTAACCTTACTGGGCTAAAGGGCTCCAACTGTCCTGCTATTCACCATAGCTTAGGGAAGATGTGGATTTATGTCTTTCTCAAGAGGATTAGTGGAAAGTAAATATAAACAGCCTCAGCTGTAACTAGAACTTGGTCTGCTAATTCCATTTTCTGTACCAGTAATCATTCTCTCCACTCTGCTCCTCTATAAAAGAAAATGCTGTTTGTATATTTAATCGGATTCAACTATCACAATCAAGGTTCTTGAAAAAAGTAAATTTGTGATAATTTTTCTTTGGGTTACTTGTTGAACTGTCAAAATTTTATTAAAACCTTCTGGTCATCTTTTTTTTAAAAATAAATATTGAACTTCCCCTCACTGTCAATAATTTCTAGTCGTATGGAAAAAAAATCCCATCAAAAAATGAATATGATCAGAGTAAATTGTATTTATAACATCACTGGAGTTTTCCAATGGAAAATAGAGTAACAGAAATATCTAGATTCTGGAGAATGTAAATATTATCAATAAAACTGTCAGAATAAAGCCCCCAAAATTAAATAAAACATTTTTAGATGTGGTCCTGATGCCAATTTTGGATTCTGTAGACAAAGCCGTATAGAGTGCTGGAACTAACAAACAAACAAATACATAAGGTCACAAACACTTGCACATATAAGAGAGGATAGAATCCTTCACTATCAGTTGTTTAATTGAATTTTTGTGTTTTTCAATAACCTTTTGGATTATGAATTAGCTTGTCTAAGAAAGAAAGTGAAAAAGAAAAGAAATAACTAAAAACAATTGGCTGATTATAAAGTCAGATCAAAGATATTTTTTGTTAATATAAAAACGTGAACAAGTATTGGGAAAACCAGTTCAGTCATTTCTTTCATAGAATTCCTTGAAAAAAATAAGTTACAGGACTTAGTATCTTTTAAAGACTTCTTCAACTTCAGTTCTATAATAGTAGATCTATAGGCTATAAAGTTACTTAATGCTAAGTAATGTACATTTGTACCAATTTTCATTTTAAAAGTGTCACCTTTCTAAAAACCATTTTGCTGGAGATGTTGAAAAAAAACTTTGAAATACTTTTAAATCAGTTATTTAAAAAGTAAGATATTACCTAATCTAAATTATCCTTTGAAAATTATTAGTGGCATTGCTTTCATTTTGCATCATATTTTTAAAATTCACACTATTTTTTTAAAATTTACACTATATATTAAAGATAATTGTGTACAATATTGAGAAAAACATCTCAACCAAGCTTAGAAAATTACTTGTAACATTGCTTCAATTATGCACTCTATCCTAATGCAGCATTATTTAAATTCTCACAAGAGAATTGAAAATTTTTCCGTGCTTTTTTCTATCCAGTAACCTTCATCTCTCTCCTTTTCTCACTCCACAAAACTCAGTATCCAGTTTATACATCCCATAATATATGCTGATATCTTTGTATGTGTCTGTGCCTCCTCAATATAACCTTGTGCCAAAGTTAGCAGTATATAAGTTGACCTCAAAACTAAGGTTTCAATTAAAGTCTAATCTAATATTTGCTGGATAAGTCAGCACTGCATCCATTAGACTCTCAAGTTCATAGGGTCTGAACCGTGACCCGACCTCTTCATCTATTTAGAGACAATATCTGAATGCCAAGATGACCGCTTGGGCGCAAGGGTAACTAAAGACATGGATAACTTGGCACATTTCAGTGTAAAAAGGACCAACAAAAAAAGACTTTTTATAGAGAGAACAAAAATTATTTTTTGAGATGAATTATTTTTGTGAATAAATTTACTGTCTCGTATTTCAGTTTGGTAATTCATAGTTTTTAGCTTGAACAAAAACCATTTATTTATTCATTCATTTATTTACAGAGTTTGGGTATTTTTTTTTTTAATTTTTAAGGACTTTCAAAACAAATTATCGAATTAAAGCTATTCATTGAGCTACGAAAATTGAAATAACTTCTCAAGCTAAATTATTTCTGTGAATTAAATTACTTCTGAGTACTTCAATTTGATAATTCATAGTTTTTGCAGGAACTGTAAAACTATTTATTCATTTTGTGGTATTTGGGTATTTTTTCCTCTTTAAGTTGCTATCATCAGAAGGTCCTCAAAAAAATCATTTTTTTTCATTAGTAAGTATAATTAAACAATACATTCATCAGAAATGTTTTCAGTAATGAAATTAAACGTCTGTTTGGTCTTTTGTTTTTCATAAAAATGCCTGTTTGGCACACCAGATGCACTGTTTCTGCCATACCTTGACGAATTTATTTTGCTTAATCTGAATCAGAACAAAAGACATTTCATGGTAAATAAGCCAGACATTTATGCAACAATAAAAAATAGAAATTTATTTAATGAATATAACAAGATAGCTGAATGATGTCTGTCTTGGATCCAGATAAGTGTTAAATGTAGCTTGTTTGACTATTTTAAAAATCAGTCAACTTCATTAAAATCTGTGAAATCATTTTACATTACATGATTTTTAAAATGTTTCTTTTGAATTTTTTTTTTCCAATCTTACTTCTCATATTATCAAAAAATCCAAATGAGATGTAGATGATGGATATTTCAACTCAAGGGGCGGATTATGTTAAACACAGTTTGATTATGTCCCCTGTTATCACTATGAGTCGAAATGAAGACTGGTTCTTGATTTCATTATTGTGCTAATTTCCAATAAATAAGCCGTTTGATAATACATTTTAATCACAAATTATATCTTTCAGACCCTCTCTATGACTTTTTGAGCTATTTCATGCTGTTTAAACACCGTTATGTCTATGCACATAAAAACTGAAGATTAACAAACAGTTGAACAAATGAATAGATTAACCACAAGAACTGTATAGACAAAGCAAATAAGCACTGAGCAATAATAGAATGAATCGTCTTTCACTTTGAGAAGACCAATCAATATTCCAACTTTTGTTGTTTTCGTTTCTTGATGATAACAACATAAAGAGAAAACAACATCATGAAGTATATGAATCAATAGATTCATAGATCCTTTAAAAAAAAACTATAACTAATCAAATTGATCTGTACAGAAGTGAATTAGATTTTTTAAATAATTCTAATTTTTGCATCACAATTGTTTTGATTCCATAGTCTGTTTTGACGGTCCTTAAAAAGAAAACAATGCCGGACATTTTGAATGAATGAATAATTCTTTGATTCCTGCAAAAAACCATAAATTATCAAATTGAAGTACACAGAAGTAAATTTATTCACTAAAATAATTCAACTTGAAAAATAATTTTAATTTTTGTATCTCAATAAATTGTTTTAATTCCATAGTTCGTTGAAAAGTTGGCAAGCAGATGTGGTTGCTAAGTAGACTTACATGTAGAAGTCAGCGAATAGATCTGAACAAACTATGATCCATATAGGAAAATGCTTTATGCTTAATAAGTTGACTTGTATGCTGATATATATAGTAATAAGATGAATACACTGTATGAACATTGTTCATTTTGATTTTTCCTAGCTTTATTTTAACAAAAGAGACTTTTTTTGAGGTCACACTTATGTACATTTTATACCATTGATATAGAAATAGAGGAATGTTTTTGGGTTTTTTTGTGGAAGACTTTTTTCATTTGTTTTATTCCAGCTGTATTTTTCATTGGACTTAGCTGGAGAAAATTTTTTTCTTAAATCTTCTTTTTTAGCCACTTACTGGTTTGCCCCTTTGTTCAAAGCAACTTTAAAAACATCATTGAATCAATTGCATTTCTGATTAACTTGTTCCATTTGGTTTCTTTCATCAACAGATGAAGATTGGAGTGCAGATGAAGAGTTAGAAATCGTTGACGAGACAACACTTGCTGAGTTGGTGGACAAATTAATTGAGCAGGATGAGTCCACTCCAAGCAAACCAGATGTGAATGAAAATACATTTACCCGGGCACCAAAAGTACCCGAAGAAACTCACTTTAGGAAAGCAGTAACAGTTGAGCAGGAAATAGGTTCAACTGCTTTGGTAGAGGAACAAGTTGATACATGTCTGTTAAATGAACAAAATGTAGCTGAACTTCAAGTTGATACTGATGATAGTGTGCCTCAGTCTCAGTCGAATTCTGAATCTGCTCTGGACCAGCTTAAAGATATTCCAGCCACAAGCAACTTTGTAAACTCAGGTGTGTTATATGTTCAGTCTTACATGTCTGTTTTACATCAGAAATTTTACAAGGATTTCCCTGCTTGGTTATAACAATGCATGCACTCAAACTAAAATGCAGTCAGTTAACTGGCTCAATTTCTACAATTATGGATCCTTCAAAATCAAGTTATAATGGAATGTTTTTTTGCTGGGGCTTGGAAGAAGCTGTCTTTCTTCTTTCTTTTTTAATGTTGTCTTTATTATGTTGTGTAGTAGTATAAATGTTGTTAATGTAGTAGTCTCATATTTGAAAACACTTGTTTAAACTTTAGACAGCATGTCTGATTTTATCGTGCATGTTGATGTTTTCACTGTAAAATTGATATTAACCAATCTATCCTTATTGAAAATATTGGTAACTTGCTTTGGGGTGTCAGGTTTTATTATGCAAACAAATTAAGTGAAATAATTTTTCATTTATGAATAAATTCAGAAATTCATATTTGATCAACACAATATCCCATATACTTGACTTAATCATTATTTCATTATTTTACATGTTGATATTGGCTCAACGACATTCTATAACCTTCATCAGTCTTTCATCCACTGATTTTAACTTTTCTGCGATTCCAGCTTCAACATTACTTGTTTTAATGTTTATATCTTCTTTGCTTGAATATTGTTTTCCATTGCCATATACATCTCATTTAATGATGGATCACAAGGTTTCTATTGGTTTAATATCCAGAGGGACTGGTGGCCATTCTATTAATTTGATGTCTTTGGAACCTTTTTTTAGTAAAGTGGACAATAGTGAGCTTTGCAGAATGTGAACGAGCATTGTTTAGCATGAATATACTCTTTTGCTTGAAGGTTCTTGTTTGTGACATGTACCACCCCAAAAAATGTTTGGTCCAACTTATTCTCTGCATTTATCTTGACACCATCATCAACATTAAAGACCTATAATCTTACTACCTACGATACTAACCCTAAACACTATTCCACCTCTCTGTTGATTTCTAAGTTGTGCTGGTTGATTAGTTCCATGAAAGATCCAAACTCTAGCCCAGCCACGTGGTCCATCCAATGTAATTCATCATTCATTACTCAAAATTACTGTTAAGAAATCAATTTCATGTTCTTCTTTGCTCAATTTACGTATTCCTCTTTATGATGTTCACTTAAAGGTGGTAGTTTGGTTGCTTTCTTGTCTTTAACCATTGTTCTTGATATTCTGCATCTTTTCTCTCTATTAACATTCGCAACACTAGCTTCCTCAAACATGTTATCTTCATACATCTGAAATCCATAAATAAATATCAACTACTATACTATTATGTATATTTATCTACTATATGATGAACATCCCTCAAGTTGCATAATAAAATCTCACACCACCAAATGAGTTGCAATAACAGATATTATAAGCTGACATTCACATGGTTCAGTCAGATATTCAGCAATAGATATTGGGAAACAGGGGAAACTTGTAGGGGGGCAAGGTCCAGCAAATAGGATGCATCGGGAATGACTACTGTTTTATTGGAAGTCAGGAACTGCTAGATAACAAGTGATTGGTCTCTGCACAAATTTTGCAGCAATGAGTCTCATATCCAACACATGGACAAAATGCATTGAATGTTCCCTATATGACAGTCCTACAATATCTACAATCTGCAAGGATAGCCTGGTGCACTTTTCCAACATTTCCTGGTGTTGAACTCATCGATTATTGTCCAGAACAGACATTTGCCCTTCCTTGAAATTATACCAGAAAAAACGTTTTCCTTTGGGATATAAGATCAGCAATTCCAAAAACGTCCAAAACACCTAAAGATGTTACAGAAGCAAGCAACACAATCATACACACTGATTTTGGTCTACTGATGCACAAAGGGTACTACTGGCTCCACCTGACGACAGAAGGTTGAACTGCATGAAGTTTGCTCTTATTGTTGAAATTATTGGAATTTTTTTGGTCGCACTGCATACTGTAGAAAGTTATGGAGGCATTACTCTTTCTCCATTATACTTTCTTTTCTTTTTTTTTTTCATTATCACTCTCAAACAATTTATTGTTATCAAAAGTTTGAAAAAAAAAAAAAAAATTTTTGAATGATATTAAAAAAACTCCACAAATAATAATCATTGGCTTTTCACTTACATCCAGATTCCCCACAGAATGAAGATGTAACCGTTTTTGAACAACCACTTACAGAAATTGGTTCCAAGTTGGAGCCATCTCAAAGCAATAACATTGAAGTTCAGCCATCTTCTCCTACTGAAGAAAAGTCAGAAGAACCTGACATTACAACGAGTGCGTCTGAAAGTATCAGCTTGAATGAAGAGGAATTGATAAACGAGAGAGACCATGTTGATGATGACAACATGGCTGACAGTGTAAACACAAATTTTGAATGGAAGAGTCTTTCTGAGAGCCCACTCTCTTCTTCCATTAGTGACATCTCAAAGCCAAGAGAGCTGAAAACAACATGCAAAGGAGATATGGTTGTCGTAGGCTCTTTAGCTGGGTCTCCCGCCAGTGATGCAAGTGATATACTCAAAGGTAAGATTTTTGATTGTTCTAAACGAAATTGCTTCCTCTTTAACAAGCTATTTCATTTGTGTTTGCAGAATAACCAAAAACAATTTTAGGCAGATTTTCATGAAATTTTTTTTATGTATTTGACGTTTCATTTTTTTTTTTTAAGTTTACACAATTTAAACGGACCAATAGTCCATGGGCATGTAGCCAAAATTTTGTGTATTAGTACACTTGGTGATACTGAATTTAACAATGCATTTTGGTTTTGTCATGTCTGTGGAGTATGAAAATGAAAGTCCATGGGTCAAGAGCGCTAATTTAGTGTATTGGCACTCTTGGTCTTTGGGGGAAGTTACCTTTCTTGGGGATAGAATCTTGGCAATCAGATTATATCATATCTAAAAACCATCCAGATTGTTGCCAGTTTTTCTATGAACTCTAAGAGTAGCCATTTTGAAATTCAAAATAAACGACTGTGAATGTACATTTCTTCCAATTATGACGAAGTTATTGTGCATGGATTCTTCCCAGAATCTAAGCAGTTCTCCCTTGGTTTATTGCCCACCCTTCCACTAAATTTAATTGCAATCTATTAAGAACTTCTGGAGATATTGTGTGGACAGACTGAAGCAGATACAGAAATTATTGAAAAAAAAAGCCTGCAAAAACATCTCTCTATCAAAAACTTATTCTTGGATCTCCCTTAAAATTTGATCATTTTTTTTTCTTATCCTGGGACCCACTCTACCACAAAATGTCATTGTAATCCATTGAAAACTCTTGGAGATATTGCATAGACAGACAAGCTAATACCGAAATGTATGAAGCCAAAAAAATGATAAAATATCTATCAATCAAAAACAAATACCTGGATCCACCCCAGAATTTGATCACATCTTATATAATCAGTGGTTAACCCATCCACAAAATTTAATTGAAATTCTCACAAAACTTTTTGAGATACTGAGTGGACATATGTGAGCGAATACAGAAATTTATGGGGAAAAGCGCAAAAAATATCTCCCGATCAAGAATGAATTCCTGGATCCCCTCAAAATATAACCAATTATTTTTTGCCCTCTAGTTCACCTTCCCGGGAACATTCATTGAAAATTATTGAGAACTAATGGGAGATATTGTATGGACAGATGAACAATTATAGAAGTTTGATTTTTTTTTTTTTTTTTTTTTTTTTTTCAAATGCAAAAATATCTTTTTGTCAAGAATGAATTCCTGAAATTTAATCACTACTTTCTGCTAACTTGGCCAACCACAAAATTTCATTAAAATTAAATGAGAACTTTTGGAGATATTGAGGGGAAAGCCAGGAACAGATACAGAAGTATATGGAAAAGAGCATTTAATCATTTCTTTGCAATGTGCCACAAAATTTCATTTAAACTCGAGAACTTTTGAGGATACTACGTGGACAAACATGAGCAAGTACAGACATGCATAAAATATTAAAACAATAAAAATATCTTATCAAATTCCTAGATCCTCCACAAAATTTAATTACTTCTTCTTTACCTTGTGGCTTACCAAAAATTTAATTGAAATTCATTGAGACATTTTGAGATATTGTGTAAGTAAAGACAGACAGGTGCAAATATGAAGGGAAAAAAATTTTCCTTTTTTTTTTTTCCTTTTTTTTTTTTTTTTTTTTTTTCTCAAATTTCATTTGCTCCAGTGTTTCCATGCAATATCTTAATAATTTCCCTATGGATTTCAATTATATTTTGTGGAAGGCAAGCCACATCATTAGGAAGAAGTGATTAAATTTGGGGTTGGATTCAAGAATTTCAATTGTGATATTTTTGTGTTTTTCTTTATGGAAAAAGTCATTAAATTTTCTAACAAAACCATGCACAATGAATTAGTTATCACTGGAATAAATATACATCCACAATCATCTATTTTGAATTCTAAAATGGCCACCTTAAGCTGGGCTTCTGGTATGTCAAAGCATATTTGGACTTAGTTTTGGCACCCCTAAAGAATCATAACACTTTTTGAACTGAAATTCTCCTTGGCCCATGAACTATAGTGAACAAGAAAAATCCTATGGTAAGATTCGAACCCATATCCCTGTTGCTAGAGGTAGCAATCAGCTTAAGGCTTATTCTTTTATCTCTGATCAACACTATCTACTCAAAGCTGGGGGATAATCATCCCAAGCAAAAAAGTTGCGATTGAAAACAACTCAATGAATTAAAATGTAGGTAAAATGCTATAAAAAAAGAAAAAAAAATGAAATAATGATGATTTATAATACTCCGTCTAATGAAGATTAAAAATGTATTAAATATTGTAATTGGTAGACTTTAAACAAACATGGCTATGTTAGAAATGAAGGGTAGGTTGAAGGGTGTTATTTGAACTTCAGCATCCAGTTAGAGTTTTAGTGGTTCAGTTGGTAAAGCTGGCTTGACTAAATGGTGCCTACCTTGGCTACAGGGACATGGGTTCCAATCCCACCCAAGCCCATTCCTTATTTTCCAGTAAACACTTTTTACCCACTACTGGAGGGTAATCATCAGCCTGAGCAAAGAGTTATGATAGAATGATAATAGTTTTTAATTTCCCAATTTCAACAATTTTTTTTTTTTTGCTGTTATCATCAATCATCAGAATTTATTGAATTGATTTAGGCATTTGGGAAAACATAATTTTTTCCTTAACTTCAGAAATAATTATATTGCAAGTTTAGTTGAAATTCAGTTTCATTTTCTAGACTTTGATGAACATAAACAACACTTACTCCTGATTCTATATGTATGTTTATTTTTTGTTTGCTTGTTTCTAATTGATATATTCTAATAACGCAAGACCTTTTCCAAAAGTATCCAAACATACGATACGGTATTTTACTTTCTGTATAAGTTTAAACATTTTAATCTTTTTGTATGTGTCTCTTAATCAGATGTTGCTGGCAGCTCCCCTGATGATGATTGGGAACAAGATTTTGATGTTGATATCACAGAAGAAGACCTCAAAAAGGCACAGGAAGCTGTGAAAAACATTACAAACAAATCTCCTCTCAAAGAACTTTACAAAACTACTGATGAACGTGAAGTAAGGCATTGTTCCTTCTCTCTTACATTCTTTTTTTTTTTACCATTGGTATTCAGTATGAGTGAAGAGGGCGGAAAACTCTTCATTAGAACAGATTTCCCTGTGTATAAAAAGAATTGAGAATGGAGTTGTGGTCTCCCATATTCCAGGTCGCCACTGACTGCCAGCGTCAACATGCATGCATGTTTAATTAGTCCGCTCAGATGATTTAATAGTTAGCACATCTGCCTCACACAAAAAAGAAATCTGGGTCTATTCCCTGTATGAGTGAAGAGTGTGGAAAACTCTTCATTAGGACTAATTTTCCTGTGCACTCAGCAGCTAACTGAGTACACCCTAAGCTGTGTGATTTTGGCAGAAATAATTGAGTATTGAGTCATACCCTCCCCTATTTGAAAGGCTAGTAGTAAATGAAAGAGAAGCTTTTATTCTCTATTTTAGAAAAAATAGGAATTTGCTTTGATTATAACTTTGAGAAGAGTCATTATCATTTCAAGATTTGTTCAGACAATTAAACTCAACTTTTGCTCTACTTATGTCGTTACCACAATGTTTCTGCCAATCCATTCAGGGTACAATGCGAGCTTGTCATTATATTGGCAATAATTTTCAGATCACCATCTGGTTTTGTTTAAAAGGAGACCCCTCTTTTTCCTTACAGACTGTACACAAGAAGAAAGCTATAGAATGGTGGTCCACAGCCCTAGGTCACATTCCTCCCTTAGCAATTCCAGGTTTCCTCAATTCGTCCCCTATTTTTCATCACCATTATACTTTCAGTTATACATTTCTCTGGCTAAAATTCCTTCCCCAGGAGCCGATTTCCTCCTGTTTGAAAACCCCTTTTGTAGAATGTGGATTGGTTGCAACATAGCAACACAAACAATGAGTTCAATTGTCTGAACAACTCATGGAAGAAATAAATTTTTGTGTATAATGTAGTCCTCACTTTACTATGCATGAAAGATGTAAAACAATCATTTTTTTCAGTTTGCACCATGTATTGTCTTCTTATTTAGATGATTTTGAAAGCCACGGTAAGATCCAGTCTTAGATAACTTTGGCCTTTCAAGATAGTGTAAACATTAGGGTTTTTACTACTGAAAAGTTGTACATAAAGTGGCCATTCAGGAGAAGCAAATTAAAATCGCAAGTCATTCTAGCCAAGCAAAAGCTATCATATACGCAAGTCAACTATTGATGAGAGGAGCCAGAGTTGGACCTCTGTTCGTAATTTGTACCAAAGAAGTTACCATTATGAAAATTTTCAAATAATTGCCGTCGTATATAATGCAAATTCTGCATTTTGGTTTTTGATTCTAGTTTCCAAATTTTCCTCATCGTATATGAATAAATATGGTAAGTACCTGATTAGGGATATTCAATGTTATAATTTCCCTCCTGATTAGATACAAGTGGAAAAAATTACCTTTCTTGGTCAAGTTGACTCAAAAGTAATATCCATTTCAAATTCTTTTTTTTTCCATAAAGCAGTTTGTTTTTTGTCAACTTGGCAGACTACTTGGAGATGAAGAGAATTGAATACCAAAGCAGATCTTGGTATGGTTGTAAGACATATACATTTACAATATACCAAATGTTGAGTTAGTGTGAATTCACAAACTTGGCAAATATTATGGGAAAGTAGAATATGACTACTGATCATTACATGAGAGAGATGAATATCACTAACTCTTTCTTCTATTACACTTGGTATGATATGAAATTTAAACTGACTGTTGTAAAGATTGTTCATTTTGCTTTACAAGAAATTTAAGCTTATAGATATGCAACATTCCACTTTTTCTGGAGTTAAAAAGTAGTAATGAATGTATCCAAAAGATAGGAACTATTTCATAAATATTATGGTGGTATTACTAATAAGTTAAGAGCTCTGTCTCATGCATATACACACCCACACCCAGAAAGAAAAAAAAAAGAAGCTAAACGTAACAATCTCATGCATTACCAATTCTGGTCACATGTCTCAACCTAGATTTTACTTTCATATTTACACTTATATACATATATTCTTGTGTGTGTGAATTTGGCCTTTTGAATATAAAGAGAATTGTTTAATCTTCTATTTATAGTAAAATGAATAAATAAAAAATATGAATCTTCTTTTTCTTTGAATCTTGAAATAGTTTAACATGATATAAAAAATATCATAAAATGATTTTTCTTGTATTTTTCAGGAGGAAGACTGGGAAAGTTGGGAATAAAGAAAAAAATGTCTGATATATGTACATAGATGATCTTCTAACCGACTGAACTTTTCACAACTAATCACTGTGTGATGATAATAATGATAACGATCACCAGTACTTTTCGACTAAATTCTTCATAAAGAACACTTCACCAGACTTGAAGAAAGTCTGGTTGCTATAGCAATGGTAACAATTGTGTGCTGTAAATACATTTCTTATCTATTCATCTGAAAGTTTCCTTCAATGACAGGCCTGCTATGCTGAATGTGTTCGTGGGGTTCTACTACATTACTACTTGCAACTGTCTAGATCAGATGTTGAATGAATTATCTGAATTTTTTTTTTTTTTTCATGATTTTTGTAAGGAAATTTTTGGCTGTCTGGACCAAGATAACCCTCCCTCTATTCTCTCCCCCTCACTTTCTCTCTTTCCATTTTTTTTTATTAAATATTTTAAAAAGTAATAATTTTTCTTTTTTTTCTTTAAAATTTTGGGGTATTTTGTATCTTCTCGAAATGTCTGGAATTCCCAAGCCAGCATTTGAGTAATTTGTTTTTAACCTCAAATCCTAACAGCAAAAAGTCTTCCATCGAAACCAGTGCTGTAGTCATTTCATAGTTTCCCTTGATGAAGTGAAAAAAAAAGAAAAGAAAAAGGAAAGCACTAAGATATGCATATACATATATATGTGCCAAGTTATTATCGACAAGTAATTTGTACACACATTCTACTGAAAAAATGAAACATGAAGCATGTCTTCTATCTAGTCATTATGTAAAGTCTTAGTTTGGCCTGCCTACGCTGGTTGGGAAGTTGTCAAGTTTATCTTCTGTCCGGTTCAACTAACTTGACAGAACAGTTGGCATGATATTATTATTTTTGCATTCTCTATGGCTATAACCTTGTAATTGCATTCCTTTAAAAATCTTAACTTCCAGTATATATACTAAATGACCTTTGATGTGTATAAATCTAACAAGAAGGCATTCATTATTTTGGAGTCCAATACTTTACAAATAGTCAACTAGATTTAAGCGAAGTATATACTTTTTTCCCAAACTTCATCAAGACTGTAAAATTACAAATGCTTTATTCCAATTATGAATTAATCTCTTCAATGTGCACAATCGGTTCATGAATTTCTTTCTACTGCATTAGCAATGTGTGGTGAGGGGAAATCTATTGTATAACCTAAATTTTCATGTATGTGGTCCTTGTATAATTACAATATATCATAAGAAAACTTAATTCAGCACAATTTTATTCCAGGTGTAATAAATATATATATCATATATATATATATGGACTAAAATGGTCCCCTTCACCTCTGTTCATTATTATATATAAATGATAAATTCTGTCCATTGCAGTGTTGCTTTGGATACCAAAAATATTTTCCAACAGTGGATTTATGTCATTTTGTTGGGAACAATAGATTCAGTCGAATTTATAGATATTAAATTTGATCTAATAAAGACTATGGAGGTAGAAAAAGTCAAGACTTGAAGTAAATTGAGATTCCTACCATTTTTATAGGGCGCTACCTGTAAAAGAAACTGCTTCATGTCAGATTGGATATCTGCAATTTTGTTATATATTCTACACAGACATATTTTTCTATAAGCTTTATTAGAATTTTGACTTGCAATTTAATTGTTAAGAAAAGCACCATTGCTGCTGCTGCTGCTGCCAAGAGTTGAGGTAAGAATTTTACTTATCTCAACATTTGCCTATGCAAAGCACTTCCTTTCTGCAAATGTGACAGATTTTTTTTTTTTTTTTTTTCTGGCAACTTCCATCCCGGTTTACTCTGGCCTCTTTCACAATTTTTACGTCGAAGATAACACATTCTTCCTAGATTCTGATTACCACAAACTGTTGTTACTAATAATAAATCTTAGCAGTTTTTTTTTTTTTTTTTAATTCTTTATATTTTCACATCCTTTGCTTTCTTTCCTTAATTTTACATCTTTGTATCATTTCCTTTTTACTGTCAATAATTTTTTAATTATATTAAAAGAAAGAAAAAATATCCACATTCTTCTCTATATTGCTTATTTATTCAATAATAGCCTACCATGATAGGATTGCGAAATAATTTTCTGTCTGTCATATGAAGCTAAAGCTTCAAAGTATTTCAGTTATTTCACCTCAGTGTTGCCAATTTAGATATTTTATATCTAAATTTAGATCTATTGCTAATTCAGATATTTTATATCTAAATTCAGATCTATTGCCAGTTCAGATATTTCATATCTAAATTTAGATCTATTGCTAATTCAGATATTTTATATCTAAATTCAGATCTATAATCTTAGATAAAAGATCTAATCTGTAATTTTTTGATTTATTTTCATTAGATTTCAAATTCAACTCTGCAGTGCTTTGTGTGCTCACTGAAATATCTGTCAGATCTTAAATTTGTACAATGACCTGTTATTGACTAATCAAGGTACACACACACATACATATACACATATACACACACAAATTTCTTCAATTGTTAGATGTGACCACTATTCACATGATGGCGTTCTAGAGCAGTTTCACTTTGAATACTTTCAAGACTCCTGGGACACATATATCCCCAGGTTTCTATGACTGATGACATATATGTCTCATAGATATCTTTTAGAAGCCATGTCACATATGGGTCAAAAAAAAAAAAAGAAGGTAAATGAGGATTGCAGACAATTGTCATTATAGTATGAAACACACAAAATTAATTTGTATTGCATGAAAAATGTGTTGATGAAATGATTTACTAATTCCATGCTTCTCATCCAATTTTTTTTTTACATATATTGATATATGATTGATTTTATGTGAAAGTGTATGAAGTAAGAAAAACATAATTTCATTTCATGTTCAGTTTCAACATCAAGGACAGCTTTGTCCTAGGAGAGATTTTGAATAGGATCATATTTTCCTTATAGTCTTTCATGTTATGTAGCCTGGAGCAGTGGCATCAAACATGTGGTCTGCAAGCCACATATTTGCTTGTTTTGAAGAGCTTCATGAGAGTAGAATAAATCCACATTTCTTATTTTCATATTAATCATCTAATATGTGATCGTGAATTGCTCATAGTTACGTTATCTGTCCTCACTATAGTAAATGAGTTTGACACAACTGGCCTAGAGGCCTGTAGTACATATATTTATATTTTGCCTAAATTAGCAAGTTTTACTCCAAAATTATTATTTTGCTTATGTAAATCTGTTGTATTCCACAATGTGATATTTATTCTCCTAGCAATTTCTGGGAGTTCTATGTGTAAGTTGAACATCGTTCATTTTTATCCAGAATGATGGTAAAACCTAAACAATGATAAATGTCTAATGGGAAAAATGTGTCTCATCATGATTTTGGTTCTCAAAAATATTGATAATTCAGGCATTAATCATCTTGATGAGTTGATATTGAAATGTCAGACAAAAGTTTCCTTTTTACATATATATTTAATTTAAAAAAATGCAATTAAGACATTCATACAAAATTTAAACAATACCAAATTTAAAACACATGAAGAAAAATAAACACAAATCTTTGAAAGTGGACAAAACATCCAAAACACTGAAATTATTAAAAAATAACACTTTGGCAGTTTAAGGTGTGATAACATTGACACCAAGAAAAGTCATTTGTTTGACCAAAAAAAAATGTGTAAAAAAGAATTTTTTTTGAGTAAAAGCATTAAAAAACAAAAAAAACTTCAGCATCCATGTACACATCCTTCCTTTTCTTCTAGGTGCCTTGACTGATCTTGGTTTTAAAAAAAAAACGTATGCATTGTGTAAGTTTCCTGAATAAGCAGCTGAAAAATCCAGCTTGCTTTCAATAGAAAACACAAGGATAAAGCCAACAAGACAGGAACCATAATACCATAAAATACAAATCCAAGATATAATAAGTTGGGTACTCTCACAAAATCATTTTTGGGGTCTGAATTGAATTCATCTTGAAATGATAGGAAATCTTAAACTCAATGATTGTCCTTCTCAAAATACAATCTTCCCAAGCATTTTAATTCAGGAGTTTGAACTTTGTATCAATCAGAGAAAACACGCAATCCTACATACACCATCACATTCATTTTTCCTTGCATTTGTGTGTGCGTGTGTGTGTTCATATATGTATGTATTAGTCCATCAACAATTCTTAAATGTAAAGATGATATTTCAATGTTTATTTTTAATCAGTACTTAATTATGAAAAAATAAATGACTATAGACAAGAAGGGTGTAGGATGAGTATGATTTCTGTGATCTAATAAGATAAAATATATAAATTACATTAAATTTATCCCTCAAAACATAGACATTTGGGATAGTCTCTTTTTCCCTGTATTGTGTGGAAAAGTATACCTTGAGTTTTATCAGCTGTGTGCAAATTCCAACGTAATATCTTTTTAACGTGGATTTTTGCAACTACAAAAAATACTTGGATCCCTTAATTTTAGCTGTAGACAGCCAAACATAACCCGGACTTCACTCATTTTAGTGCAATTCGGAAATTTTATCTTTACACCTATACAGGTAGGTATTTCAACACACCTGCCACTGTTATATACAGTATGTACAACAAAATTTTAAAGTGTTAAAAAGGACTTATTCAGATGAGGGATTTTTTTTTTTAGAAGACTGATGATGACTTTATGAAGTCAAGGGACAGTGACCCTGGGAAAATTGAAAGAGAAGAATGAAAATTATATGCCTAATACCAAGGAGAATCGAGCATTGGACTGGTGGCCTCAAGGTTTATATCTTTCAAGGAAATCAAGTAGAGGTGTTTTTGAGGTTTGATATGATACATCTATAAGGCAAACTCTTATTCCAAGCTGAATTTCTTTCAATTAGATTATATAATAATTGTCATTTTTTGTGTTTGCTTAGGCATGATAAAAAAACTGACAAACAGCAACAGACAAAAGGGATACTGCAAACACAGAGACACATAATGGGCTGCTGCTATGTCTGTATGTTTGTTGAAAGTAGGCAGGTAACTGCTGCTGGTAATATCACTATTACCAATGTGATGTCCCATTTTAATGTATCTATCCTGGCCCCACTACTGTGGTCTTCTGTCAGACTAAGCTATGCTTGAAAGGGTACATTCACAGAAATCAGTTCACATCACATGATTGAACCGGAAAGAAGTGTAGACAAAGTAATCTACTGATTCCATGTTTTTCATCTCTTCTAGGAATAGATGTCTGGTGGGACAAATGTATCCTATCATAATTTTGGTTCTTTAAGATATGAAAAAAAATTTATTCAATGAAAGATCATTGAATGGTAAAACTAGTAATAAAATAGAAGGCTTGCAACTATTTGCTAGTGTCAGAAGTCACACAGATCATTACTAAGGTAAAAAGTTTGATCCTCACTGGGTACCCCACTATTGTGGCTGTATGCCAGACTAAACTAAACTTAGTAAATATCTAAATATATTTCAAATTTACCCCTTGAGCGTGTCATATGGTGATGTATTTTTTTGATGAAACAACTTGTAATAAGCAGATGATTGCTATTTCATTCTATGATAGTACACAATATATGCTAAAGCTTTTTTGTTTATAAGGAAACTCTAATGGCGATCTGTAAGGTGTTACAAGATTATTATAAAAAATTATGAAAATTGGAAAGAAAAAAAATGAGTGCTCCAAAAGTCGAGTAAGAGAAGGAATTAAGATGAATTGAAAATCATGTAGGAGTCACACTAAAAAAAAAATTTTCCCCTAGAACGGAAAATGATATCAGTAAAATGAGTTTGAATTCTGGCTGAGACTGCTCATGTCCACTTAGCACTAATCCGTCGAGAAAGGCATGAATCCATTCTTCCCCAGATGTTGTCCTTTCATCAGCGGCATGCCACAATGAAAACAGTGGATAAGTGAGCAGTAGGGCAAACCACACCACCATTAGGACATTATTTCCCCCATTAAAACCTCGAAAGTGAATTAGGTGCTAAAAATAATTCCACCCAGTCGAAATAGGAAAGATTTTCTTGGAAACAATTCCAGGATAAGAAGGAGAAAAGCGGAAAATATTTTCAGGAGGTGTGGATTAGCATAACAGTTACTGCTACAGAAACAGGTTCAAGTTTCAGTTGGGGCAAGGGTATGAATCCACTTTTCGCTCAAGCTATATATAATTAGCAGAGCGGTTGGAACCCTCCAGCCCTGCAAGAGAAGGTTACTCTGACCCCCCAAAAAATCAACAACGTTGACATGGGGCAAACAACTCCAAACCATGAAGATTAAGTTCTATAGAGAATGCAGTTCAGTTTATGCTCCACAAGGGGTTTACAAGAATAAATAAAAATAAAAAAAATAAAAAAAACGAAAATATTTTCGAGGCTTAGAGGAAGCAAGTTCATTGGACCAAGGGAAAATGAGAGAAGGAAATCCCATTATATTCATACTGTGCCTGGAAATTTCCCAAAGGATCATAATATCAAAGGATAAGCTCAGCTTAGTCTGGCACAAGGTCACGTTAATGAAGACCCTAGTGAGGATCAAATGATTACACTAGCTATAGTCTGTGTCTTACCATCGCAGTCCTGGAAACACTCAAACTGATGAATCATTGTGTGAATTAGTGGAACTGGATACTAGAAAGAAATGCTATTTGGGTGAGGAGAATATGAAGATTATGTAGCACCAATATTCCAGTTGAGGTAGGGAATTCCTACAATGTAATCTATAACCCTACCTCTTCTGTATCTAGATACCAACCTGGAGATATTTGACTTGAAGGGAACATATAAATTAATCACTAATAACTAATTTGAAGATTAAATTAACAATCCAAATTTAAATTCTGATCCTGGCCACTGTCAATGACTTTTGAGATCTACCATTGGCATTGTTTCACAAATTATTCAGACAAGTATTGTTATCTTGGTTGCTTTTATCCCAGTGCCTTGGCTAAGATGCCCTTAGGCCAGAAGTATGACCGAAAGCACTAGATCACAAATATTTGTATCCAGATGTGTTCTCTTGGAAATTATTTTAAAAAATGAATTCAAAGATTTTTTTTTTTTTTCAAATTCCTTCTCCATGGTATTCAACAAATGGGTAAATGTATATGTACACATGGTTATGTATGAATGAAAATTTTTAAAAACATCAAAAAAAAAATAAAATCATCCTAAAAAAGTTATAGAAAGGCATGAGAGTCAGATGATTCAGTTTCAGATTTCGGGAAGAATTCTTCCAAAAATAAATTTTTCTGATTCATGGAATTCCATGCACGAGAACTGTCTCGCATTGGAACAGTCATATACGTCGCTGGATGCATATCATTTACTGACTGAAGGGATTTTTCCCTAAAATATGAAGAGTATTTATTGATCTTTGATCGTCGGTCATCATACAACTCAAAAGCGGGAACAGTCAGTTGTGGATCATCAAAATGATAATTTTCTGTTCCGTCATCGTCATAAATAAATTGTTCAGTCATCATCTTGTGTTCATGGATCGTAGGCATTAGGAGAGGATCAACAGGTCGTGATACTGTTTTAGGATATCGGCTTCTTGGCCAATAACAATGAATTCTTTGGTAAGATTTCTCATCGTCAGATAGGAAAGCCTTATTCAAGATACCCACAGCACCATCTCTGCCACTGTCATTATTTTCATCACTCTCACTTACTGAACTTTCCCAGGGGTAATTCAGTTCACTAGACAATGTTCCTCGGATTAAACTGTTTTTAAAGCTATCAAGATTATCATTATCATCATCATCGTTGTCATCTTCATCTTCGTAAAGGTCCCAATTTTCCCAACATGCCACATTCTGAATGGTTCCAGAATCATCATTAACAGAAATGTGGTCTTCATGCACCAAACTTATTTCCCCATCTCGGTAGAGACTTTGAGGAATCGCAGTGTCTTTAGAGTTTTTAGATAATTCTTTCTGCTGCTTCTTTCTATTTTTGCTACCTTTTCCTCGATTCTGGCGTCTTGAGCGTTTCTTGTCTGTATTTTTATCAGCATTGTAAGTTTTTGTTCTAGTTTTTTGTGGTGACTGGCCCTTATCTAAATTTCCCGTCATGGATTTGTTGCTAATATGGTCTATTGACTCACCAGAATTGGCTTTCTTACTGAGATTTGAACAATTCTCTGTCCTAATGTTTTCATTGTAAAAATCCTGTTTCATGGTTTGATCCAGGACATCTTGTGATGCTATAAAACTTGTTTGATTTTTTTCCTTGGGAAATAAATCACCCTTGGAATCTCTGTAAGGTGCTAACTCTCTTTCAAATTCTTGATACGTTGTTAAATCATTTTTCAAATCAGGTTCTTCTGTGATAGAATTTTCTTCAAAAATATCTGTGGCAGATTTCTCAAACATTTCCTCAGAGACATTATCACTCTTAGATTTTGAGGTTCCAATCATACTCTTGGATTTAGGAATATTTTCTTCACAGAACAATTTTATAAGGGCCTCATCTGACTTAGAATCTGCTTGTACAATCTTATCAGAAATGATGTTTTCTTTTCCATTCAGATTTTCTGCTGACAATGTTTGATTTCTCTTTAGATTTGAATTGAGTGCGTCACTCTTCTCGTCCAAAGATTCCTCACCCCCATCCGCTGCTCCACGTTCATTAATTTCATTTGTTTTCATTTCCTTCATTTGTTTAGGAAAGCCATTCAAATTATCCTTCTTATCATTTGTTTTGTCTGCAACCTCTTGTCTTGGAAGGTCAGTAAGGTCAGTCCAACTTGCATACTTTGTGAACTTGAGGCTGTCATCACTAAAGCTTGATCCATGATGGTCGGAAATTCTTGATAACTGATCCAGAACATCAAGGGCCCAGTCACAATCAATCAAAGTCCCTAAACTGGATGGATCAGAGTCAGATTCACTGTCTTCCCCATGAAGATATTTTGAATTCATAATCTCCCTGTCTGATATAGAACAAACTGAATCAATACTCTTGGAAGAGGGTTTGATCTCAGAGAGTGATTGGCATGGTGTCTGTTTATTGTTGGATAGTTTAGCATTAACCAGCATACATTTGTTCTTCTCAACATTTGACTCCTGTACAATGTCATTGGCGCTACGCCATCGTTTGCGGTCAAAAAGATCTATGTTACGGCCAAATTTGAAGGGAGAATGGACAAGGTTTTGAATGCGAAGAGGGCTAAGTTTATCTCTCAGTTTTGAGAGTCGACTCTTGTCCGCACTGCATATGGAAAGTGACCTTCCTAGTTTCAGTGGAGAACTTTTCAGTTGTTTTATGGTGAGAGGACTCAACACAAGATTTCTGTTTTTGGAGGGTTGTTCAAGTTTGGGCTTTTCTTCAGGAAGCTTTTTGGGAATCTGTGGTTTACGTTTTTCTTCCTCATCACTATCCCCTCCCTGGACTTCAGGAGAGGGCAGCACATAGCAGGAATTCATAGATCTTTCTGGAGAAGTTTTGTTTTGTCTTGATTGATCACCGTAGAAATCAATGGAAGAAATCTTTTTTGTGTGCATCTTAGAAACTTCAGGACTGTACAACTCACTTCTAGTGCAGTCCCTGAACTTTTGCAAAGAGAACTGATTAGGATCAATCGGTGCATAACTCTGAGTAAATTGGTGACCAAAAATCCCAGAAAGATTGGATTCAGAACTGCTGCTCACTGCTTCTGTTAATGCCTCTGGCTTTTTAATTGTTTCTTTCTGAAGATGAACTGGTGGTATAGATTCTTGAGTCATTATAATAACAGAACCAATGTGTTCTTTTTGCTCAACAGTAACAGACAGATCTTCTTGAACCTTACATGATCTTCCTAATGATGCAGTATGGTTTTGTCGGCTTTCTTGGGGGTCAGTTTCAGAAGTTGTTTGATCGTCAGAATTGGATGGTTCAATTGAAATACCTCCATGCACATGTGAAGACATTCTCTTCATTGATTTGAATTTGTCAATGTTTTTCGAAGTGCTGGGGTAACTTCCGAGAGGCTTTGCATCAGGAGAATTAGTCTTGAATGTTTCTGGAGGGTGCGATTGATTGGATTCTTCCTTTATTGCTTCAAGCTGCGAGACGACATTTGCTGGCTTATCATTCTTATTGCTCTTGCCTTCATTATTGCTGTTGTTTCTTTGAATTGTCTTCTGACCCTCCTGAAACCAGGGATCTGTCTCGGTACCTCCCTTTTCAAAGTCTCTGTTGGATTGCATTCCATTCCTGGACAGACTCTCACTAGCAGAATCTGGGAGACTTGAAAACGACGTAACTGACTGTGAATCACTGTCCGAACTGGTAGTTGATTTTGGTGAGCTGTATGGAACAGATAATTTCCTCTCTGGCAGGTATGGGTGTTTATAACTAAACACAGATGAATCAGAAACTTCATCTTGGTTGCTGTGCCCTACAGAGTCAGATGAAGATGTAGTTGTTCTTGAATTGGAAGTTGCAGAAAATTTGTCTTTCGTTTCATAGTTGATTTGGGAAACAGGTGGGATGGACACAATCCCGTCAGAGCAAACTGTCATCTTCCCCAAAACAAAGTTGTCATTACAATGCTGAGAGGAGGAAGGCGTTGTTGGTCTGTCTGTACTTGTACCATAACTAAAACTTGTATCGGATGAGTCAGACATTGCAGTAGCCCGAGACACAGGAAAGTTTTGCGTGTTATACGTCTGGAAAAAATTAGGTGGCACAGAAGCAGACCTGTTCGGAAGCTGCAAATAATTGCTGAAACATTCTTGCTCTTGTGATTGGTTTGGCATCACTGACACAGAGCGTACAGGAGAAACAGTGAGGTTTCGTAACGCTTCAAGATCATCTACCTTGTCTGGAGGTACAGACATAGACTGTACTGGGGAAACAGTTAACTGTCGGAAATCATAAGTAGCTGTCTCCTGGTTAGATTTGAATGAATCAGACTTGGGTTCGAGCCGTCGTTGGTTTTTGAAGCTTGCACGAACAGAAGTCTCACTTGGTGGAGCTGACTCGGACCGTACTGAGGAAACAGTGCAATACCGAAAATCATTGTGGTCTACAAGAATATCATCGGTCATTTTACGGCTTCCAACTATGGCACTTCTACGAAGAGATCCATAGCTTCGCGGTGCATAGGGTGGAGCTGAGGTGCACCTGCTAACAGATGGTTTGTCACTGTAAACAACGTAAGTACTTAAATCATTTGATGGGTAATGATGGCTTGGATATGGCCCTGCAGGGTTTCTAAGTGTCGGGTAACACTGTGAGAAAGCTGATGATGTGGTCTGTCCTGTTGGAAATTTATTCTGTCTGTAAGGAAGAGTCAGATAGCTTGAATTGATTGGCTGATTATAAAAACTGCGCCTGTCAGTAGTGTTAGGGTAATGAGATAAAAAAGTAGGGTCATTTGAAGAATTTATGTTTTCTGAGTTAGAAGCCTTTTGCATGCAATATGAAGCACTGCCTGGTTGTTGCTGGCCATCAGGACAGTTTTCTGAGTAAGACCTTCTTTTATGAGCACAGCCATGGTCACAAAGTGAAGTTTGATCATGACCTTGACAACGTCTAAGGCACTGGCTGGAACTTTCACAAGACTGAAAACCTCTGTAAACACAATCCTGGGAATATTTCTGGGAATTTGCTATATGCTCTTTTGAATTATAGCCATTATAAAACATTCCACGCTGATTTTCACCAGAATTGAATGCTTCTGAGAAAGGCGGGTTCTGATGTTGAAGTGACGGTGGACATTGGTTTGATTTGAGGGATTCCCGACTAGAGAAATACTGGTTAGGATTCAACACAGGAGACATTTCTTTGTAGTTCAGATTCCGCATTGCATTGAGATGGCGCCGGAAAGAAGAGCGAAGTTTTGTCAGCGGACTTACTTTGATCTTCCGTTCCATCGGTTTTGTGGTCGGTTCATAGACACTGTTTAAGTACGTGTATTTTGCCGGTTGGTCTTCACGATCACAGTATTTCTCAAGCATTTGGAGGTAGCGATCAGACCCATCCCAAGACTCTCTGAAGTGCTGATATTTATGGGAAAGATTGTCAACCGTTGAAACTCGTGTGGACTTAATATTCTCACTGTTATGCCTACCAAGTGGTTGACGATCTCTCCGTTCTTGACAGGGTGGTGGTGATGTTAGGTTGAACGTGTAACCTTTTTTTGGGCAGTAACCAATGTGTTGGGAGAGGTCGATTTCTCTATCTAGCCCCTTGGTGAATAAACTCAGTTGAGATTTTGAGGAACCAAATTTAGAACTTGGTATTCTGGAATCCCCACTGGTTTGACCAACAGATGACAACTTCTCACTTTTTAGAATGTTTTGTGGAGTTGTGCGTTTTACAAACTTCAAGGCCCGTGGTGTTTCTTCATCGACAGCGGTAGATGAGAATATCTTTGTAGCCGATTCATCAACATCTTCATCATCTTGCAACATGCCATGGTTGAAAGCAGGAAATTTACTACTGCTGTTGAAAGTTGGAGTACCGTCATTCATTCTCAGAAAGCGAATATCTGCAGACACATCCGGGCAACCAATCGGCTCTCTGCGATAGGGAAACGGCTTGTAATCACTCTGCTTTCCATCTTTGTTCATCAGGGATGTATTGGAAGTAATGGATGATGAAGACACCTCACCTCTCTTGCTCGATCTCTACAATATCAAGAGAAAAGAAACTGAAAAATGCTCAATGAGACTTGCATCAATGTAACCAGCATTGTAAAGATTTTTTTTTTAAATAGGAAAATGAAAACTTTGTTGAAAGAAAAAATCATTCAGATTTCCTGTTTTTTCTGAAAAGTATATAAATCTGAGGAGAGAGAACTTTTCAATGTAATTTTTTCTAAAAATATAGCACATAACATTATCTGAACATTCTTTTTTTCATAATTTTTAAAACATTTGAAAAGATACAGTATATATTCTACATAAGGATAATGAAAAATATTTAGTTGCAAAACAAAGTTTGAGCTGTGTTGTATAATCAGATGAATATTATTTCCAGAAATTATTTTGATGCTAAAGTAATATCTTTGCATTGTTATTATGCAATGATTCATTGATCTTTTTTCTTTTAGTTGAGTATAATTTCAAATTCTTATAGTCCACTCTCACAATTATAGAGTACTTGTCATTTGGTCGGATAATCAAAAGTCCCAGATCAAATAACACAGTAGCAACTCAACAAAACATTTCTGACCCACTTATTATACACTCAGCATATCTTTAAAATTTCATGGATTGATAGAAATATTAAGAAATAGTAAATGTGAATAAAATGTTTTGATAAAATGTTGGTCTGATTAAAAGAAAGTTGCACTGCAAGACTTGTGCCTGTATAATGGAATGGTAGAAACCTTTTAGAAAGATAATAAATGTGAATAGAGTATTTTGATCAAATGTTGGTTGGATTAAAAGAAGGCAAAACCTCGCATTTTGTACCCAGCTGAAAAAAAATTTCATGCACTATTTGGTCTGCTTTGCACTCTACTTGTATAACTCTTGTACTCAGATTTAAAAAGATTTTCATCCCTGAATACCTGTCAGTAACCTCAATTAGCCAACCCAAGATATATGAGGCTCAGTTCAGTTTATGTGGTCTAATTGTTTCTAAGTAAGGTCACCTGAAATAACAGAGATAAAAAAGGCGGTAATTTAAATAATCATATTATGTTGATAAAGAAAAAAAAAAATATTGGTGTATCCACAGTGAAGTGTCCAAAAGCTGAAGGTTGAATGAATTTACTTACACGGAAACTTTGGACAGTTTGTGTTGGTTGCACTTGACCAATTTCTTCACTGGAATTGTCTGCATCTTGCTTGTCTGGATGGTAACAGCCATAAAACAGTAACAGACACACTATACCTAAAGGAAATATGAAAAAATATTATTTATCTGATTTACCCCCCGCCCCCCCCCCCACACACACACACACAAAAAGGTTTGAGTGGTTATGCTATTGTTGTGGGTGTGGTTTGAGATGATATTCTAGGAAGTACTCAAAGAATGAATACCTCTGCCATTCCCATACACAGACTCAATCAAAAACAAATTCCTCGACTGCCCCTCTCCCCAAATCTAATCATTTCTTCATTAAACCTTCCACAAAATTTCATTGAAAATTTATTTAGAACTTTGGAGATATCATGTGGACAGAGGGAACCGTTTATTATAATCATGGGTAATGTTATCAAACGATTATTGTTATCAAAATCAGTCAGTACGAAACATTTTATTCAAGATGATCTCAGTTAGTGACTTCCACTACATATCCTTTGCTTAATGTTATCAACCAGTTATTGTTACCTAAGAGACCCTGTCCTAAAGTGAGCATAATAAGTGACTTATTCGGTAGTATAATCTAAGAGCCTCTTAGTACTTTTTCTCTTTCATACTCATCCTAATGAGGATAAAAGTATAAATCAATAAGATGCTCTCAATGCAAGACAATGTTCTGGAAGATATGTGTTGCTAGTTCAAATCTGGGCAAAGGCTTTATTCTTTCTTTATTCCCAATCCACAGTCATAGAACTTTTTAAAAAAACCTAAGCGTCACTATAAAAAGCTTCAAAGAAGAAAATTGAAGTATAAATAATGATTCTGCTTCCTCTAAAAAATTAGAACAGCTTGAGAATATTGTGTCTATTACTACTACTAGAGGACACCAGTCATGGAATGATGTATCAAATCTTATGCAAAAGAAGTTTCAAGCAAAATGTCTAATCAAGTTTGTTTTTACCCTGTAAGAAAAAACCGATTTCCAAGTTTTACTTAAAACTTCTCCCCTCAAGAGACTTGGTCCTGTGATTTTATCAAAATATAGTGTTTGTATTATCAGTTCCTGACTGGTATTTCTTTCATCTCAATTTCAGTTGCCCCCTTATCACTACTCCATGATTGTCAATCTACATTTGTTAGTAAGCAGCGTGTAAGAGAGATAAAGGATAAGCCTCTAAGTCAATATCTTTTATCCTCAGAAGCTTACCATTATAAGACTGCCATTCTATGTTTGTTAGTATGCATCAAGATATTTTTGTTTTGGAGATGAGAAAGTAAGAGAAAAAAGTGCCAAGTGCTTTCCAAAGATCAGCGGATGCAACATATCCTTCAAAAAGGCTGAAGACCATGTCAACTGTGGCTCTCAGAGTCCTAGTGAGCAATCCACTTAAACCGTCTTCCACTGACTGGTAGCCTGTCAAGCAAATTACTAACTAGAGGGGAATTTGTCTATCTTTAGTACATTCCCAAAGAACTGCGAGTACTGAGACTCCACCTGCTCACTTAGTGGATTATGCTGTATCCTCTGTAACATTTCTTTTGTTTCCCACTCTTGTAGCATCCAGACAACCAGTGAATGCAGTTGTAAAATATTTCTAATGGAAGATGTCAAATGTGGAGCTCTTCCATGTTAAAGTGTTGAAAACAATACAAGCCATCATTGTGGAATAAAGCATAAGAAGCACAAATTAATCTGAGAAGAAGGAGGCGGTGGAGGAGGAGGATCATTATTATAATTATTATCATCATTATTATTATTATAATTATTATTATTATTATCATTATTATAATGATGATGATGATGATGATGATGATGATGATGATGATAATAATAATAATAATTATTATTCTTCTCCTTCATTTTTTTTCTAAATTTTAATTTTTTTTCTTGTCTTCATTTACAGAAAAGAAAGAAGGAAATAATTGCTATCTACAAAATCGCAACAATCTTCCTGGCTAAAAAATCACAACAGGGTCGAGAAAAAGTAGATGGACTCACCTACAAGAAATCCAATGTAAACAAGGGCAGTAAACAACCACTGGTAAATGTCCTGCAGGGGGTTTTCCACAATCATCCAGGTGATGACAATAAGAGAATTTTCAAGCATTTGGAGAGCATAGAAGGAAAACATACGCCACCGAGTCCGACCTTCCTGCACGTTTAAAAAGCAGAAAATGTAGATGAAGCCAACGACACTTGAGTAGAGTTTATCCTCCCACCACAGAGAACTGAAATTTGGTTTCTCTGCTATGATCCAAACAGTCATCAGCAACCAATGAACGACTACAAAAAAGGAAAATGAAAAAAAATAACTTCATTCTAAGATTAGGCAACAATATTTGGTAAGCAGAATGAGATTATAAATATTCTTTTTAAATTAATTATCAGATTTAATGAAAAGCTTTCACTTTTAAGTTGAGTTTTTACCTTTATAAGTAACAATGATATCCAATATCTTTACAAGTAATAGTAATAAAAATTTTTTGGTCATTGGCAGAACCAGTTTATTCAGAATGTTGGATGGGGAATGAAACAGAAAGAGGGGACAAAGGAGAATTAAGGCTTCCTTGTCATGGTTTGACTAACTGCCTCCATTTGTGGGGGTTGCAAAGCCCCAAGCACCAGAAAAAGTGGGAGAAGTGAGCAAATCCTCAAGGTTCAACTTTATATAGGCATTGCCTGCCCTTTTGGATGGAAGCTATAGCACATGACTAAATATACTACAGTGATTATGGTTTCTAAAATATATCACTGATGTCCATCTGACAAGGCTGACAATGAATATAGGAGCCCTTTAGATGCTACTAGCATGGTCAGGTAAAGCAATTATGAGAAAACAGAGTGCCTATTTACTCTATTCTTAGTCTATTACTGTGTGCCAGGGACAAAATCCTAATCCATATATATATATATATATATATATATATATATATATATATATTTATATATAGAGTAAGAAATGGATCTAAAATCCAACAAAAATTATCATAAATACATTATATCACTTTGAAATGAGGCTGCTGCAAGAATCAAACCTGTGACCGATACGTAGCTGCTTCAATGTAGCATTGCTCTTATCAATGAGCTAAACAACTGCCAGTAATGCAAAGGCCCAAATGGGTGTATAGCTAGAAGAATGAATACCAAATGTAGATGTGAAAGGAAGAAAGTTTTACTCACATATTGGCAGAAAAAGCCAGCCTTGAAAGCAAATACCCAACATGACAATAGCCATAATCCGGGAAATGACCATTCCTATCTGCCAGCCAACCTGTAGAAGAAGTCCCGACCATTTACGTTGATAAGAATCTCTGTAGGTCAGTCGCAGAATATCAGTGTAGGTAGCAAAACCCCACGCCAATGAGATAAGTGAGAAGAAGATAGAAAATGCTGAAAAAAAAAAGAATTCTTGTATTTTAATGATAATTAATGGCTTTATGGAGAATAAATCACTCATCAAGCAGAACCATGACTTAAATACCTTTTGGCGGAGATTCAATCTGATAATTGTAAATGAGTAAACAAAAATGTTGGATAATGGATGTGAATGTATTCAGAGAAAATGGATAAATCTCAAGATATCACTTGTGAGCTGCAGAAATCATGGTATATTGAGGTGAGGATTATATTCATAATAAGTGGAGATCTCAGGATGGACTCCAAGACTCTTCTAAGAAAGGGATTGACAGTGGCCAGGAATTGATGCAGGCATTACTGATTCATACAATACTTCTCTTCTATGAATAATTATTCAGACCAGCATTTTCCATCAGGATATGACAGCAAAATGAGTGAAATGAAGGGTTTCATTTGAAATACTCTGAAGTTTACTGAACTCAACAGCCACCTGATGAAGGTTAGAGAGTTTACCAGTCAAAATGCTTTGATGAAAACAACAAAGATGAGAATGCTGGTCATTGAATCATCTTTTTTACTATTTTCTCTTCTATAAAATCTGTAATGAATTTCACTAATTCTGAAATTTGATATTGACATCTTAATTCTTGTTTGATCTTGCATTCAATTCCATAAACATTACATTACAATCAACATAAGACAAACCCCGCTTTACGTGATTGATTGGTCCCAGTTTTCACTCGTGCAAGATGAATTTGCATTAAGCAATTAATTGAATCAATAGGACTAATTACAATGAATCCCAGTTCTTTCAGATTGCAATAACAGAATAAAACAGTAAAACAGAAAATAATCACAGTTTTCCGAATTGCAGTAAGTGAATTTCATATTGATTGAAGTAGTGTATAGCTAAGTTTGCCTGTGTAGAATCGAATTTTTTGAAAAAATTCTGACAAAACTTCATACATGCAAAGTGTTTGAGATTTGGGTCTCTCTGATTCTGTCTGTCTTTGTCACGGTTTCTGTCTCAGTCGCACAGGTACACACTACTATTTATAAAAGTGATAGGATGTTACATACCTGAAGAGATAGAAACATACCATTGGCTGATAGCTACATAGGTATGAAGAACTAACTGTGGAGCAGATTCTAGAAAACACTGGAACAGTCTCAGAAGGAAGACATCATTAATTTGCAAGAATAATTTCTCAATGAGAGCAGGATCAGCACTGGTCTTTACGTCACTCCATGTCATCAGAACATTTGCATATCTGCCCAAAAGATATTGAAAAATACAAAAAAATCACCAACCTGTTTATTTATCTGCTGCCAATTGAAAATATCTCATTCAATATTTATCATGGTGAAATGAATCGTAATATTTGAATTGAATTTCAGATAGATTGTAGAATATTCTCTTATCTGAAATAATCCCTTTTTTACCATCTGGAGAATATCGCAATATAAGTTTACTCAGACAGCAAAAGTAAGAAAAACTATGAGATAAATAGTTTGAATAATTCTTGTAATGATAATGATGAATGATAATGAGAATGATAGAATGTGATTTTAATACACTTGAGGAAGGTCACAGAATGATTTGGCTGAAATGTTTGGGTAACTACAAAAGCTAGAAAAGAATTAGTTCAGTAGTTTGAATAAATCTTGGAATGGTAATGACATTTTAAAAATAATTGAACAACTACAAATTAATTATCTAAAATGAAATATAATTTACTGTGATGATGATATGTATATGTATATGTATATATATATATATATATATATATATATATATATATATATATATATATATATGTATATGTATATATATATATATATATATATATATATATATATATATATATATATAGTCTAGAAAACTTTACAGCTTCAAACACAAAACATAAAAAAAAAAATTTAATTTTTGAGTCACTTCAGTCACTTATTACCTAGTATCTGTTAATGTATTTTATATAATTTTCTACATTTTTTCTGTTCAAGATATTGTTTGTTATTATGGTACTATGTATGAATATTTTCTTTTTGGGACCATCATATGTACGTATATTTGTACATGTATATCTATATAGCGCCATAGCAAGTGTATTATAATTACATTCTGTTGTCTTCAATAGAGATCAGGACATTGCTGACAGTTTAAAACAGTTCATTTTCAAAAATGCTGAAAATCATAAATGTGGGCAGGAGAGTAAGAGGTATCCTATGAAAAATGTTATGCAGAATGTTATTGAAAGAGCAAAAATTTGTGATGATGAAAATGACAAGATATTTGAAATAAACAATTTTAGGTTGATCTAATCCCCCTTGTTTATACATTTCATTTGTTAAAAACAATTTCAAAAAATCATTAAAACTAAACAGATATGAATGTTTTAAACCTCTACGTGATTTTTGAGCCAACCTGTAAAATGAAATAGTTAAATAAAAAAAAAAAAAGTGTTTTTTTTTATCCTCTCTATAATCTCATTCAGGATCAATCAAAGAGATTGAAAAAGTGAACCCACATTGCTATTTAGAAGAGTTGCAAAACTAGTAAGTTGATCTGGACATCCCCAGCTCAAAATTCTTAATGGTCCCTGCAATCTTGGAAATTGAAAAACAGATTTTGTATTTGTTCAAATACTTACTAGAAGTACTTTTCATATAAACAAACCATCGTTTATTATTGACAGAGGTCAACAAACTTTTTTCAATTGCTTGATTCTGAACAAGATTTTAGCAGAATAAAAGAAAAAAAAATCTTTAGATAATTTGATTCTATTGAAAAAACATTTTCCAGGAATGTTGCATTCAGAACCAGAAAACATGACTAAATGCATGCCTTGTGTCCTTCTTGCACAATTGTTGTTTTCATTTGATTTTGAATTTCCCTGATTGCCACAAGAAAACAATTTGACATCAACTAATTTGAAATGTTGGAAAAATTACAAGACCACCAAAACTGAGAATAATATTCTAGAAAAAGCAGGAGTGCTTATGATGGTAGATCAAAGCAGAGCATGAACAATAGTCTTTATAGATTTATAGCTTTACCGTTTCAGAAGTGCAAGTCCAATTGAATGCAGAAAGCCATTGAGGAAACTGATGCGTGCATTGGTCTCTGCGATGTACCACTTGAGACTGAAGACCTGCATCAACACCATAGGGATCACAATGAAGGCTAAAGTCAATGTGAACCACATCAGCTCTCCTTCAAACATGTACTGCACTGTCACGAGCACATCTAGAAAAACAAACAATTATTCAATCATTAAAATAAAAGACAAATCATATTCCAATCATGGAAAAAGAAAACATAATTAAAATATAAGACAAGAATAAATTTTAGATTACAAAAGAAAATTCAAAAAGAGATGACTCAACCACAGAATAAAAAAAAGATTGAAATGTCAGGCAGATATGATATACAGCAGGGATCAGCAAACTATAGCTACCAGGTCAAATTCAGTCTACAGTGACAATTAATCCAACTCTTGACCATGTGGAATACACAATTATACTTGAATAATAATGTTTATGATATATTTATTTTGTTGTTAGTATGTATAAAATAAAATATCTTTTGTTTATATATCTGATTTATATAAGTATGAACAAAAATTATCGTACATACAAAAACTAAAACTTGTTTATTTTAGAAATTACATAAAACACACACACACACGCACACGCATGTACACAGGCATGCACATACACATACATTTGTGTGCGTATGTTGTTTTTCCGAGTTTGTCTTGGCCTGCAAATCCAGAAACATTGCCAATCTGGCCCAATTCCAAAAGATTTTGTTATCCTCTGATAAACAGTGAAGTAGTTATGAAGGTATAAGATAGTTATGGGAGAGAGTAAGTAGTTATTGGAGAGAAAAAGGTAGTTATGTGAGAGAGAGGGTCAGTTATGGAGACAAGGCAGTTGTGGGAGAGAGAAAAGTAGTAGTGTGATTGTGAGAGAGTAAGGTAGTTATGGAAGAGAAAAAGATAGTTATGGGAGAGAGAAGTTATTGGGATAGTTAATAAGTAATGGTATAGAGTAAAGTAGTTATGGGTTAGAGTAACATAAGTATGAGAAAGTAAAGTGGTTATGATATAGAGCAAAGTTTCTTGAACTTTTTTCTTTCGCCACCCTTCAGATGACAAAAAATCTTTTGCAACCACCTTCGATAAAACAAAATTTTTAGCAAATCCTCGCTCATTCTTAGCCATAATCTAACAGTAACAAAAAATACGCTCAAAATTAACAAATTTGCAATGTTTTTTGAAATTTTATGAAGTTTTAGGGTGTTCATTAAAAGAAAAAAAATTTTTTTTTTAAATAATTTATCAAAATGTAACCAAAACCAAATTTATCTTTTTAAAAATTGGTGAATAGAATTGAGCCATTGTATAATAAGCGTTAGAAAGAATAGGTTTTTGCATGAAAAGAGGAAAAAAGTCATTAGTCATACATCTATTCTATAAAAAAAAGATTTTCAAGTATTTCTACAAACACAAGAAATCTTTACATGATGCCTGGAGGGGTCCCATCCTACTTTGAGAAGCCCAGGTATAGAGTAAGGTAATTATGAGTGATTAAGGTAGTTATTGCAGTGAGTTACAAAGTTTTTTGAGAGAGAGAAAAATAATCATGGGAGAGTAAGATGGTTTCCTATATATATACATATATATACACATTGTACATATGTTACAGATCAGGCTAGCAGTATAACATGATATAATAATATATTAATAGTATAAAGCAACTTCTGATATGTAATGGATTTATTTCATAGAATGCTTGATACTTACAACTTTATATTATGGAAGTTAAGTTGTTTTAGGGTAGAGCTGGAAATAAATAATAGAATGTGGATTTGCTACACAAACTAGCTTATGTTTCTGCCCTCTCTGGGCCTCATCAGGGGAATGATTATCTAGATTTCTGGATTCTAGTTTTGGGGAATTTGGTGAGAATCTTGTGAATGTGGTAGTGGGTGGTAGGGGTAATTCATTTTGTCAAGGAATGTGAACTAGATCTTGGGGTCATCTCTGGAAGGATACTTAGTAATTTTCTGGGGGTTGTTCTTATCTTGACCTTGGTATTTTGGCATTGGGTTTTATTGCCCCTGTTGATATCCTATGTGGCTCTAGTGGATGGTATTATTCCTAATTTTTAATTCATAATTTATTTGGGCATGTTTGGAGATAATGATAAAAAGATCCCTAAATCCATAGAAACTAGATTAACTTACAATTCTTCTGATGAAACAATATTCAATAAAGTTGGAAATAATTATTATAATCAAAGCCTTAATGAATAGTGGTGGTTTCATGGAAACAAACCTCAAGTACGATAAAAAAGTTAAATCCAATAATATGAAAGAGAAAAATAAAAAAAACAGGAATAGAAAAATAATCTGGTATACACCCCCATTTAACTTACAAGTAAGAACTAACTTGGGCTAAATTTTTATTTGACTAATTGAAAAACACTTCCCACCCAATCACCCACTAAGCAAAATATTTAATAGAAATACATTGAAAATTAGTTTTAGTTGTACAGAAAATTTCAATAGGATTATCACTAAACACAACAATAAAATTATTAAAAATAATAGAAGTAAAGAGAATACTACTACAAAAAAATCAGACTGCAATTGCCCGAATAAGAAAAACTGTCCCCTGCAAAACAAATGCCTTAGATCCAATATAGTATACCAAGCAGAGATATCAATTCAGGAAAAACCCTTAGAAATAAAATACTATATCAGTATATTCAACACACCATTTAAACTTAGATTAGCTAATTATACATCGTCATTCACAAACGAAAGATACAAAAATAGCACATCCCTATCAGCTCATTACTGGAAATTACACCAAATGAACTATAAACCAACTGTTAAATGGAAAATTCTCAGACAAACTAATACATTATTTCTATTAATATTCAGACCATCCTCATCTTGGTTGTTTTTCATACAATGTTTCGGCCGTTGCACTCTACAGCCTTCATCAGGTATCATCTGGTAGGTGTCCACATGAACACATAGCATAGTGGTTACAGCATCAGATAAAATTACTGCTAAGTAATCTGATGGTTCTAGGTTCCATCCTAGTGTGAGACAATAATAATACCACTAATGCTAAGATGGGAGTGCAGTCAATATACCCCGTTGGTTAAATAAAGGGTTCAGTTCGTTACTTCCCCATACCTACCAGATGATACCTGATGAAGGCCGTAGGGTGCAACGGCCGAAACGTTGTATGAAAAACAACCAAGATGAGGATGGTCCGAATATTAATAGAAATAATAATAATACTCATCTCAAAAATTCAGAGATATACAAACTAATACATGGCAAAATTTAGAAAATTCTTACAATCTCTGCCTAAACGAGAAATTTGAGATTTTAAACTTTACTAAAATTACAAAAAACCCAAGGAACATTTACTAAATAGAAAAATGAAACAATATTAAAATGCAGGCATAAATTATATATATATATATATATAAAAAAATTCTAAATTCCTATTAATGAATGTAAAATAACAGCAACACACATACTAATAAATCAAAAAAGTAAAGTAGACAATTCACTCCCATATCCATCATCTCTAAAACTTCCTATCACTATTTGCCCATATAAATCAAAATTGAAAATTAAGAATAATACTATCCACTAGAGCCACATAAGATATCAACAGGGGCAATAAAACCCAATGCCAAAATACCAAGGTCAAGATAAGAACAACCCCCAGAAAATTACTAAGCATCTTTCCAGAGATGACCCCAAGATCCAGTTCACATTCCTTGACAAAATGAATAACCCCTACCACCCACTACCACAGTCACAAGATTCTCACCAAATTCCCCAAAACTAGAATTCAAAAATCTAGATAATCATTTGCCTGATGAGGCCCAGAGAGGGCAGAAACATGAGCTAGTTTGTGTAGCAAATCCACATTCTGTTATTTATATACATATATATATATATATATATATATATATATATGTGTGTGTGTGTGATCATAGATTGCGTTATATTTCATACATATCCATTTAATATATAACTGTCGCACTGAAAAAAATAAATATGCCAAGAATAAACGAGGTGAGAATTTGGAGTGATTAACAGTTATTTGGTCCTCTGCATTACCAGTGGCTGTTTAGCTCAATGGTAAGAGTAACACTATGTTGAAGTGGCTACCCTATCGGTCACAGCTTCGATTCCTGCAGTAGACCCGTTTCTTTCAATAGTTTATTCTATTTACATTGTCCAGGCCAAGTGATACATTAACCAAGTAATGACGGGAGATCATTTCAAATTGGAGTTTCCATATAATATAATGCAATTTACAATCACTGTTGGATCATATATATCGATTTCTTGATATATATATGCATATATATCTATGTATATATATTAGCAAGGCTAATCCAGCTTTACACTTTTTCACCTCATTTCCCCCCTTTCTTCAGGTTTAACTAAAAAAATTATGAAAATTACTTCAGATATACCTAAAACAGGGAACTGAACTATAAGAACTGTTAACATATCTTTTTATTACATGTAGTTGTCTATATCAACACTGCAGAAGATCTGCAGTATTGAGTCACATAGTCAACATGTACAAGGTCATTCTAGAATAGTGGTTCCCAACCTTTTCATTACCAAGGACCTTCTTAAATTTGAATGACTTTGCCCACAGATCCCAGGTTTTTGAGAAGTCTGCCTACTCAGCAAGCTCACAATTTACTAATGTTGTAGCAATTTTTGTCGATTAAATGTAAATAGAGATATACCCTATGATATGTGGCTTCTTCTTACCTGCATTAGAATCTTACACTTTCAGAAATAACATGAAGAAAAGTTTAGATAGTTATGAAAGAGGGTATGAAGAGAGAGGACAGAAGAGAAAGTTAGGTAATTTACTGGAAAGTTAGGGAATATTTTGCATATGAAACTAATCCCATGTTTCAATAACATTTAGATGAAAACATAGATTGTTAACAAAGATTGAAATAGATAAGGGAGAGAATGAGAAGAGCAAAAGATTAGCAAGAGGCATGAAATAATGGGTAATCTTAGTTGTCAATGGAATTTCCACAATTTCAGCAAGTAATTTATTATTAGCTTTCACTTAATTATGATTTATTATTACTAGTTGAGAACCTGCCCTAAGGGCCTTTGTCCCAAATAAGAAATCAGAACTGTTTTTTTTTTGGGGGGGGGGGGTTCTTGACTAGGATATACCTTAATTCTATACCTCTGGCTACAATCCACCATTTTGGCTACTCAGGAGTCACATGCAGATTATATAAATAGATAGATAGATAGATAGTGGCTACAAATTTGTCAATTATAATAACCTGACCCCCAGGATTAACATTAGATAGGTGACACTGACCTCTGAAGTCCTTACAGGTCAATTTAGGGTTAAAATTACTTTTTCTGTCAAAATTTGTTGGCTTTTTTTTTTAACTTATTTATTTAAAAAGGAGATCAATATAAGCACCAAGAGTCAAATGGTTAAAACCATGACCAACATCTTTTGGCAGAACCCCTTGTTGGGTTGATCAATTAAAAAATTGGAAAAAGAGGTGATCAATGAATAAGTTACTTCATTTCCATTTTGTTGAGTACACATCACTAAAAAAGTCTGTCAGAGACAAACTGAAGGATCAATTAAGCATGAACTTACATTGCAAATTGAACTTTCCCCCAAAATAAGGGGCAATTTTCAAAAAAAGGAAAGTAAGTTTTTTCTATACATAATAAGGAGTAAGTGTTAGAATTTTCAGCCCTCTAGTTCCATTGGTGCAGTCTGTATGTGTAATACATAAATAGTCAGCCAGTTCAAATAAAAATTGTTGACAGTTTTGGTTGATGGTTTCTAATAAGAGATGTCACCTTCATAGAGAAAAATATGAGATGGTAAACCATAACATAAGTGAATACAGCAAACTAAGTCAAAAAAGGATACAAAAACAAAGACAACAGAGTAAGAACAGGAATATGCTGGGAATTGTGCAAAGGACCTGCGTTCAATCACGTCAACATATAGTATCAGTTGAGACCAAAACCTGTACTAGAAAATAAAAAGGGTGAGGCACCCTTTGAGTGTCACTTTGAGATCCAGACAAACCACTCCATCTTTGCAAGAAGACCAAATCTAATAGATGAAATCAAGTAAAAGAAGACATACCAGATATGGCTATGCCAGCAGATCAAAGGATGAAGACAAAAAAAAACATCTCATTGGAAAAATATCGGGATTTCCAGTGGGAACTGAGAAAACTGTGGAACATGAAGGTTGGGATCATGCCATGATTATTAGCACACATAGAACCACGCCAAAAAACTAGAATCGAAATTAGATGAATGAGAAATTTGAGGCAGAATTAATACTGTACAGAAAACAGTGGTGCTAGGATAAACTCCACCATTACCACCAAACATCTGGTGCAAAGATGAAAATGCAATGAAACATAGATGATAATTGTATGTATGTATATATACATATATGTATAAATATGATTTACAGACACTGATTTTTTTTGAATGTTTGAAGATAAACATAGAATCAAAAAGCAGTGAGGTTGAAATGATTCAATTTATTTAGAGTGGTCAATACTTGAATAGAAGGTATTATGACTAGCAAATGTGTACCACTTCTTTTAAGTAAACAAACTCTTCAATGTGTTTCTTGTCTGTTATTTTGACCTCATTACACTGGTAATGTAGTCCAGTCAAACTAGGATTAAAATTGGAAAAATTAAGACTTAATCTTTTTCTCCACAATGCATTTCTATGAAGTCTCTAGAACACTATACTAAGAGTCCCAAGAAATCCTAGTTGAAAATTCAAGATGGCAGTCATTTTTTTGAGATGGCTGCCAATATGAACTCTCTAAGTTGTTTTGAGCCAGAAAATCCAATGTTTGTATAGATGACACAATATATTGCTGGAGAGAGAATTTCCTATAGGGTATCTTATCAATTTGTATCTCTTGTGTAAAAGAGACCACAGACAAAAACATGATGCTGATAAAATTCTTTTTCCAATCTATACACAAATAGACCAAGAATAAACAAGATGAGAATCTGTGTTGAAAGCAGTTATTTGGCTTTTGCATTTATACATGAACAAAACCCAAACATTACCCACCATTGGAAAGAAAATTTTGTCAGTCCTCTAATAATCTTGTCAGTTTGTATATGTTGCACTAAAGAAGTTAAAGCCAAAACATGAAGGTAGATATTCAAGCATACACTAAGAGGTTATCAGAAAGTGAAAATTATCAGTGAGGAGGCTTAGTATCTGGGCAACTAGGTTAGATCATATCTAAAAATCATCCAGATTGAGAAAAAGATTGTTGCCAGTATTTCTATGAACTTCAAGGGGGGCAATTTTGAAATACAAAATGGACGATTGAGAAAGTGAATTTTCTTCCAATTATGACTGGGTCATTGAACATGGATCTTTCCCTAAATTTGATCACTTCTCCCGTAGCCTATTGCCCACCCTTCCAAGAATCCAAATCAGAACTTGATCACATCTTTCTCTATATATGCCATGCCCTTCAACTGGCTCCTGTCAAAGTTGACAATGGAAAGTGCTTATTCACCCACTCTCTTCTCTATCAACCATTGTGGTATGCCAGTGAAGAGACATTTTGTCAAGATATCTGGCAATTGAAGTGTACGCAGGAAGGGGCATTAGTTTAAAGTGAATGTTAACATTCTGTGATGAACCCCAACCCCTAAAAACGTGATTACTACCTAAATAAACAATATGCAAGCTTTTAGGTCTTACTCTTATATGAAATGCTTCTAACTTGAATTAAAGTAAAATAAATTTGATTTTTAAAAAAACATTTTTCTTCTTAAAATAATGACTCGCGTTTTCATCATCATCATTGGCTTTTGCATTTATATATGAACAAAACCATTTGACATAAACCTTCCACAAGATTTGCTTGACCTCTCTATCATGACATCACATAGCTAGTACTATCTAAACTTGTCTAGTTCATCACGCCATCTTATTTTCTGCCGGGCAAAGTTTCACATATGATATCTTGGGATCCATGTTGCAAGTCATGAGATTCAGCTGTTGTCTGCCATTTTTGCTACATGACCAGCCCATTGCCATTTGAGTTTCCTAATTGATTCTATAATATCTCTGATACCTGTTTTTCCTCCAATGTACTGTACTGTCTTGCAATCTCTCTATGTGATATTGAGAATGATTCTCTCCTAAGCACATTGCATTGTTCTTAGTTTGAGGGCCAATCTTTTGGTTAGGTTCCATGTTTCAGCTCCATAGGTAGCTATCAGAAGGATGCATTATTTGTATACCCTCCTTTTGAGAACTAATGAGATTTTCTTGTCTAAGAAGGCTGAGTTTATTCTACCAAAAGCTTACCAATCTAGAGTCATTCTTTACTTGATTTCCTCTTCTTTTGAGAATTTATTTGGCGATCGAGAAGGTTTTCCACAAAAAGGACGCTGTTGTCAGCAAATCCAATATTACGTAGGTATTCGCTGTCTATTCTGATAGCTTAATTTTTGCAGTCTAGGTTTTGGAGGATCATCTTTAGGCAAGCTGTGAAGAGTTAGGTTTACCTCTTTTTCAAGCTGAAAGGTCTTAGGGTCTTTATGTAGCCTGATAACAGAACTGCTGTATCAGTAGATATGTTGCAATACCCTGACATATACAGGATCTATGCCTCGTTGCACAGTTGCATCAATGATCTTGGGTATTTCCACTGAGTCAAAGGCCAGCTTAAGGTCACCAAATGCTACAGCAAGTGTCATTTTTCATTCTGCTGCTTTCTCTTTTAACTGATTTATTGAATATAGATGGTCAATAGTCAAGTAGCTTCATAAGTCAGCTTTGGTAAAAAGTTTGTAGATGCAGTTGAATAGGCTTATTGGCCTATAACTAAATATGATGAAATCATTTAATTTTCTATTACCGTACTCATGGACCATCATTGTTAGAATCAATACCTATATTTACTCTAAATTGATCCATCCAGCCTCTCAAAATCAGTTGAATAAAACAAAAAGGTAACATTCTAATCAAATTAGTAAACTCACTCTCCCCACAATTTTTAGTTGATAACATTTCATAAAACACAGTATTTTCTTCTTATTCAGTTGTAGAAAGAGTAAAGCAAGTTGCTCTAGGGCACCAGAAGACGTGCAAAGTGAGTAATTTCATCAATGGTTGGTGAAAATAATTATCTTTTCTTGTTTTGTATGGAAAAAGAAGAAAATGAAAATAAAAAGAAAAACAAATAAGGATTTAAATTTTTTGCATTCCAAGGGCCTTTTATTTTCGTAAAGCATCCCAACCCCACCCACCCTGCCTTTCTTCTTTCTCCACTTAATTCTCTCTCTTTTCTTTTTTTTCTTGGTCTCTTCTATCTACACCCTTGGGGATTAATCTGTCCTGACAGTGTCTAAAAGAGGAAGTTTTAGGCAAATTTTAAATTGTAATGTCAATTTTCATGGAAGATGCATAGACAGAGAGGAGATAGTGAGTGTTCTTGATTCTTGAGATAAAGAACTCAATAAAAAATACAATTTAGATAAAATGTTTGAGAATTGGAAAGTAAAATTTAGGATGATTAAATCCATCTTTTGTATATGGTTGGTTTGGACTGATTTTCACCTTTACATTTTTTTTTTTTTTTTGCCACGTTTGGAAATGTGTACTCTCTGGCCTTCACCAGGCCTCTGCTGTATTCTAGAATGTTATCGAAACTTGTTTGTTTAGGTAGAGACTGCTCATCAACCCCTCTTGAACAACTCATGCTTGTGTTCTTAGGATTGAGCCAAGTAAATAGCTCTAGTATTTGTAATGAACTTTCTTTGAGTTCAGCTCAATTCAACATAGGATCAAATGGGTGGGATAGGAAGATTGTGTTGCACCAGTTTTACATATGAGTGGGAAGAAAATCAGCATTTGAAATCTTTTTGGCTTGAGCACCAACCACTATTGCCAGTGAAAAATATGCAACTACCTCAACTAGCAGGCACTCTTGCTTCTTTTTCTTGATATTTACTTCGTTTCTTAGTACGGCACAAGGCCACATGGAAGGGAAATGCTATGGGAAGGGCCTGTCTGTCTAGAAAATCAGCATTTAAAATGTTGGCTTTACCCTGGCTACTGGCATCAAGTAAGCCTATCTTTATGTATGAAATATGCTGAAACTTCTCATTTTCAAGGGAAAATATATTTCAACTCTTTATAGAATAAATATCAGCAAAATTCCACTTAAACATTATACTTTGAAAACAAAATTGTTATAATGACAGTAAATTTACATTCAAGGCAAATTCTCTATGTGCAATAATGTCACTATTATATATTGACTACATATGTAACATTAGACAGAGGAACAGCTTTTACTTCTCTACGAAAAAATAGGCAACAAGATTCACTCATACAAGAACAGTTTCTATTGCTGTATTAGAATATTTTCATATGTACAGAATCATGAAGATAATGAATTTTAAAAGCTTGTGAAAATATAGAAATTTCTGATTTTGCTCCTGTTAAGGTATGAACACTGTAGAAAAGAAAGTAAAATGTATTTTTCTAAGGTGTTATAAGGTGAAAGTGGCCTAACTGTTAATGGTACAAAAATGAATTTAATTTGAATTCCAACTGTTGTCATTTGTGATCATTTCACATTCATGTCCTTAGGAAAAACAAATCAACTTTCCAACCCCCAGCTAAAGGTAAAGGAGTTGGGCAGTTGGAGCCTTGTAGCTCTGTAAGGCAGTCATTCTAAGAGAAAGCTACTCTGAGGAAAAAACCTACAGCATGGCAGTCACCTTTGCCGTCTTGCCTAAAGAGTGGACTCAGTATACGCTAGCTTATTTCCACTTGAAAAATTATGTTGATGTTGGAAGTTTTTGAAAAAAATCAGCACAGGTGGGAGAAGAGTCCTCTCTTGGTTCTTATAAGTGAGGAATAAGCCAACAACAAAAATAACATATGCACATCAAAATCTTTCATGAAATAAACTGCTACATTGGAGATTTTAGAAATCACAGTAGATTTAGAACAAAAATAAAGAATTTGTTTCGTAAGTTAAAAGAAAACAGTTCATGTTCTTTAGATTTGACAAGGAGTGTAATTATTTTTAAACTTTATTTTCAATCTTTGTCAATCATTTTTGTGCTTCTTTAAAGACAGATGAATAAATAAAACTAAAGATACTGGGAAAGCTTTTGTCTACAACCTTGAACAACTAATTTTCAGTAATACTGAGAAAATTAAAGCTTGTAGTATTCAAAGTGTAACATCTGTAGCTGCTATTTAATTGACTAGAAACAGAACCAGCACAATGGATATGATGTTTTTGTGATCAGGAATATACCGAAGGAACTGAACTTTTGTATAAATCATTGAGCCTATGGTAAAATTGGTTTCCCTTTACATTGTTCCACTTAAAATGCACTTTTCAAGTCCCTATCAACAATGTTAAATGAGGACTTGCTGTAAAAGGACCCAATTGATGCTTCTTGAGAGTTAGTCGACACTAATTATAACACCGAACAAAGATTAATAAAAACAGGGGTGAGTTTTTAAAAAAATGATTAAGACATGTCCCATGTTACTATTGTGTATATCTAGAGAAGATCATTCCATAGGTATATTCATATACGTGATTTATTCAATTTTGACAATGGCTGAAAAATTTCCTTTTACTGCCTGGGCATGTAAGGTAATTATGGGAAAGTGGTTTGCCACAGTGACCACCCACCCACCCACTCTCTTCTTCCTCAACCATCTTGGGATGCCAGTAATGAAACGTTTCATAAAGATATCTGGCAATAGGACAAAGCACGGGGTGGGGAATTCATGCCTTTTCCAAGGTATTAGAACAAATTTCAAAAGAATAAAATTCTAGAATAATAACTGCTTTAATTTGATGTACAGATTTCAACTAAAAAATTTTTTACACATTTTTTAAAAACTTTCCAATGCAACAGACACATTTAAAAATATTTCCACGTAATTTTCCGGTTTCATTTCTCACTTGCTAAATAGTAATTAGAAAAAATGAAAACAAAAATTATTTTTAAAAAAAACAGGACGAAGAAAATAGCAGTTCAAGCTTAAAACAGAGCTGATAGTAGGCAAATGAATGCTTTAACCTGACCTTAACCTCAATCTGGAACTAAACTCAAAACCCTTAAATGCCACTGGCAAGTTAACAGAGTTTATATATGGAAATATTTCAAAATGATATTATAGTGAATCTGTTTATTTGCTACAAGAAAGTGTACATGAATTATTTAGATGATGGTGGTATCATAGGTTTCTCGTAGTTTTTGTACCTCAACAAAAGACCTTCAAATTTACTGTTCACATTTCCTAACTATTAGTTTGGCCAAAATGTTGCTTGTTGTTAAATGGAATTAAAAAATATCTAATTTTATCAAACTTCATTCAAGAGGATTCCTTTTGTTTGTGTTGTGATGGTTTTTATATCAGTGTGCATTAAAAGAAATTGGAAGATTTTTATTTTGATTTATTATGACTCAGAGAAGATGATAAAAAAACATGCAATATTTTCAACATGTACTTTCTTTTTAAAAAGGTAAAAACATGACTCAAGCACAAAATAAGATTTGTACAGTTTATGGAGAAGGTACTATAAGTGCCAAAAGTTGCAAAATTTAGTATTTGATGTTTCTTGCTGAACAATGTTTCTCAGTAAAGTAACCAGCAGTGGTTGATAGTGATGAAAACAAAATACTACTGGACCGTATTCAAATGTTTGTTTTTGAAACTTTTGTATCCACTTTTGTGAATACTTTACAATAAAGAGAAAAATGAGAGATTGTTGGGCAAGTGAAATTGAAACACAATTAGCCACACCAAAGGCCCATCTTGATCTAAAGAAGGTAATGCTGTGTATATGGAAAGAAGGACTCTACTATGAGCTCTTTCCAGAAGAGGAAATGATTGATTGGAACAAGTATTGCTCCCAATTAGACCAACAAAAAGGCAGCTATCAACTAAAAGTATCCAAAATTAGTTAGCAGAAAGGGTGGAATATTCCATCAAGATAATGTTGGACTGTATGTTTACTTGGTGACCAGGCAAAAATTGTTAAATGTTAGCTGAGATGTTTTCAAAAGATTCTCTTTATGAAAATTTTACAATTCTCTGGGAGACTGCAAAAGGACACTTATAATACTTCTTTACTCATAAAGAAAAAAAAGTTCTGGAAGGATGGAATTATGAAGTTGCGTGAAAGATTGTTGAAGATAGTGGAATAAAATGATGTATGTGTTCATCTATAAAGTTTAAATTGTTTATTTATCAATTATCAATTAATGCATAGTTGATTAGTAAGCTCATTTTAGCTTAGTACAAAATCACAAATATAGGGAACTCAGTAAGGATCAATCATAAAATGCTATACATATATATATATAAATATATATATATATATGTGTGTGTGTTTGTGTGTGTGCACACACATACACACATTTGCATATATGTAAAAACAAGAGCAATATGTATTCAGCATTTATCTCTGTTATGATAGCTCTTAGGATTAGTCAGAATCCCTGGATATAGTGTTTTCAGAGAAAACTAGTAATATTTACACAGTACCGCATCACAACATAATGCAATATGATTTGATAAAGTTCGTTAATGAGAAATGAAAAGTAATTATGACTCACTAAATATGTATATATACTCATATACATATTATATGAAAAGAAGATTTAGAAGACCATATCATATACAAAAAAGATTTTTTTCTGTTTATTTTGACATTTTGCCACTTCATATTAGCTTCATCAGAAAAAGTCATTGAGATACAAAAAATTGTGTTATATAGACTCTATATCTGGTTGTGGATGGGTTTAGTGATGAATAAGTGATTAAACCAAGTAGATTTTAAGTGTTCTGAAAACTAAAGCAGTGTTTTTGCTTTTAATCATCACCTGGGCTGTGTATATTGGTCTGTAGGGAGAGTATCAAATAACATCTTGGTTTTATCATTAACTGAACTGTGTGCCTCCAGGTAGTGTATCAAATCAGAATATTTTTGAATGCATTATATTATGTGAAGCTCTGTTTTAAATGACCTCCTGTTGTTACTCAGAGAATGAATCACTGTAACCACACAAATGGCCTACAAGCCAAGTGGTTACATATATTTCTGTTTGTGAGTGTCTATGCCTATGTGACTATGTATGTGGTTACATCTTTGGGGCTACAGCCTTGAAAAAAGTACACCTCTAGCCTTTTAGGGATCTCAATGCTCATTTAGAACCAACAATACTCAAATCTTGTGTTGGTATTTTAAAGATAATTTTAGATAAAAGATTTTTTTTTTTAGATAATTTTTTAGATAATCAGTTCTAGTAAATGTGCAGACTATGGCGATTCATTTATACGAGATACAGATATCATCTTTGTGTATAAGTTAAATATGGAGTGTTGTTTAGATAAAAAAGAGATAGTTTAAGATGGACTGACAATTAAGTTCTACACTCATAATATGGGGATGCCTGACCTCAGTCATCTTCAGTTTATCTCAATCTCCATCCTCCAGGAAAAGGATACAATTCGTAGTTCAATAATTGTCAGAGAATATTGGGAGGAAACTCTTCTCCAGAAAGGATATATTTTCCATCAATTGACATTCTCTATTCACTCCACAGGAGGTATGGAGAGGCATAACAGTTACCAGCATGGAAAAACAAATTGGCAGATAGAGTTTGTTTCAGCAAAAACTATTAATGTTCACTCTGCACTAATGCCTTTCTGAAAGGAATGAATCCAAATCTCCCTCTCATCATCAGTTTTTCAACGTCCGTCGTTGGACATAGACCTTCCCCAGCATTTGCCACACTTCTCAATCATTGGCTTCACGGAGTCAGTACTTTATGAATTTGTCTAGCTCATCCCTCAATCTAATATTCTGCCGGCCTTGGTTGCACATGTGACCTCGGGGGACCCATGTCATGAGTCGCATTGTCTATCAGTTGTCCGCCATTCTTGCAACATGGCCAGCTCACTGCCGTTTGAGCTTTTTAATGGATTCTATGATGTCTCATCATAGAATCCATTCTCCCTCTAGCTATGAGTAAATAGCAAGGAAGTTGGAGCACTTTGGCCCTTCAGGACAGTCCATCTAAGAGAAGGCTACTTTGATAGAAAGAAAGTTACAATTTGGCAGTCACCACAACCAAGCCCAAGTAAAGGAGGAAGGTCAGGTGTAGGGATAGCAACTCCACCTTATAAAACCTACAGCAGAGTGGTTGTAGCTCTATGCTCCACAAGGAGTGAATAGGATTGAATAAAAAAACACATATACTCCAGAAGCTCTGAACAATCAGTGCTCCAAATAGCTCTTGACACCATAGTCCACTATACTTGATAGTAAGCTGCAGGCACTTCAAACAAAATTCTTTATTAGTCAATTTTAAGACTTATGCTTGCTGACTATTTGAAATATGATCAAATGAGAACTCATTTGGAAATACGACAGTGTGTCTAACTTATAGTCCATCCATCATTTCAATTGCCCACTGCCTTCTCTGCTGAATGCTCATTGGCTTAAGAAGTGGCTTTTTTTTGGCTGTTCTGCTGGTGAAGAGATCATCCTGCTATTTTAGGCTGAAAACAACGTATCCAGGAATTCTGACTAATCTTGCAGTAAGGATAGTTGTTTCATTGCACAAAGACACATTTCTGATGGCTAATGCTAAATTTCCTTTCATTGTATGATCATGAGGTTAAAAATAAGATACCAAATTTTGATAATATTTGACACTGACTAATTCCAGCTTCTTATTTACCAATAACATCCATTTTGAAATCTGGCAAAGTCCATGCCCTTGGATTATTAGATATTGTGAAATTATAATTCTCCAATGAGCATATCTATTAAATGACATTTCTCTTTGTAAAATAATAGTGGAGTCTATTTACAATTGTTATGCTTCAGTATGAAAATATATCAATATATCAATATATATATATATATATATATATATATATATATATATATATTCTTATCTAAATTCTGTTTGACAGATTGTATAAATCATTTTGAATGATATGGTCGGACTATTTTTCTCATCTATGTGTTCGTTTACTCACAACATTTCGGCCATGTACCCTCTGACCTTTGTCGGATGTTGTTTGTTCTAGAATGTGGAATCACTACTCAGAATGTATGCTCAATTAGATTTGACATGTCACAACCTTTTTTCGTACATCTAAGTTGTGTTTTTAGTGTCAACTTGCAAGTTGCTACCCAGATATCCAAAAAACAGATGTGACGTGTCTAGTCCAATCCAGCATGTGCTCCAAGTAGTGAGTCCTCATTCTAGAATCAACAACACCCGACGATATATATATATATATATATATATATATATATATATATATATATATATATAATGATGATCTGATTTCTGCATGTTTTCTGTAGTATTGTTAGTATAACCCACAGCAAAATCACCAAATCGTAGTATAATTTTCATTGGCACATTACTCTTAAAATGCTCCAACTTGTAGGATAAATCAATTTTTAGTCCAATCAGGTTTTCAAATAATAATTCTAATTGCATATGAAATGAGAAAAAAATGTCTGCTCAATGGCAATAACTGCAGGTTGGTGCAAAAATAACTGCCATTTTCCAGACCTTTGCAGTCAGCACACATCTGCAAATCTGCACAGGCAGCCATACAAACTGTATACTACTCTGAAGGAGCAAAAGACCACTACAGTTGTGTCAGGTATTTGTTTAAGCAGGAGAACCTATAACCTTGGTACCTTACTCTAATCTTTCCACCTCAGTGGACCTGGCAAGCAAACACTTGGTTTAGAGGATGATGTTCGCAGGACTCATGCTACCCACCTCAAAAGTCCATTGGGCAAACTTTTGGGCTATTCTTGTACAATCCCTAATCTTATTGACTAAGGGCCTGAAAAGACACAAAATATCCTCCCAGATCTCTGTACATGGAGCCAAGCAATCATCATTATATATATATATATATATATATATATATATAGAGAGAGAGAGAGAGAGAGAGAGAGAGGGGGAGAGAGAGAGATGCATACACACCTATTTATATAGACATACTTGTTAAGATAACCATACACATATATATGTGTGTGTGTGTGTGAGTTTAGAAATAGAAGACATGTTTATTTGAATAATGAACATACATATGTACTCATACATACATATACATACGCACATTCCTATACCCAGAAACATACACACATATATGTCTGAAAATACACTTACACACATGCATACACACATATACATATATAAAAAATATACACATGCATACACACATATACATATATAAAAAATATACACATGCATACACACATATTTTGGAACAAACACACACAAAAACATACTAATAGACTCATATAAACATGCATACACACACGTATGTCTAGCAACACTTACACACATATATAAACACACATACACTTCAAACAAGCATGTTGTTGCAGTTGTTTTTTTTAAAAGATAAACAGTTATTAAGAAATGATTTTTTTTAGATAAAATACTTTTTGCAGCTTAATCTCCAGTCATTCCAGGGATCAGTATTGCATGTGTCTCTGAAGAATAAGGTTTCTTTTTAAAGAAAATTGAATTGATGAGGTTGTTCGGTTTGGTAAGTACAGCTTGATTAAACACTGTCAAGTGAAAATCTGAAATCTAAGGTCAAGTTTACTTTTAATCTACCCACTTCCTCCTAAATTATGGTGGAGGGAAGAAGGACTTCTGTTTTGTGTGTGCATATGTCCGTGTTTGTATGTATGTGCAGGCGTGTGGGGACACCTATCATCTCCCAACTGTTATCTGTAGATGATATGTGTGAATGTGTGTGTCTGTGACAGTGGTCATTTCCCATCTGTGTGTATGTGTGTCCATGTATAAGTCTGAGTGTATCTCCTTATGTATATGTGTGTGTGTGTGTGTATGAGTGTTTCTCTTGATGTGCATGCATGTATGTGTGTGTGTGTGTGTGTGTGAGTGAGTATGTGTGTGTGTGGCACTTGTCCTTTTTCCATCTGTTACCAACATACATCACAGCCTTAATTCTGTTCATATCACAAAATAAACATGTCCATGGGAAATTACTTCCTTTTTTTTCAATCTCAAACTAGAGATATGGGGTTGCTGTTCATCCCTGCCTACAAAAGCTTGTACCTATTTTTAAGGGAAATGGAGAGCTATGGTATTTATACCTCATGACAAGTGGATAGATGAAAATGAGAAAAAAATGTAAACATTATGAAATGTAAATTTAGGCAAATGAAAACAATGATGTACTATAGATAATTGATTGCACTTGCAATAAAGTGAAACTGAAATTTTCCTAATATTGTGCAAAAGATGATGATAGGAACATTTTCATCAACTTTATATTGTTACTAGTACGGGGAATTCCGATGTGTGCAGCTTCAAAATTGAAAAAAAAAAAATCAAGTAATTTAAAGATGAAATATGAAGTAATTCATAGTGTATATATATATATATATATATATATATATATATATATATATATATATATATATTTATGAATGCGTTACATTATTTGAAATTTTATTTGAAATGACCTCCCATTCTGACACAAGGAATGAGTCACTTGGTCAAGATAGCATTAATAGAATGAACAATTAAAGAGTAAAGGGGCTGCTGCAAGAATCGAACGTACAACCAATAAGGTAGCCACTTTAACATAGTATTGCTCTTAACCATCGAAGTAAACAACCCAACGGAGAGGCAAAAGCTTAAATGATCATTTTAGCCCCACATTTCCCATCTTGTTCATTCATAGTCCATGTCTCCACTGTTGTTTCTCAAACGGACAATTATATTATTAAGAAATGGATATATAATCCAACAGAATATTTATGAATGTGTTATATTAAGTGAAGCTCTGTTTCAAATGACCTCCTGTTGTTACACAAAGAATGAGTCACTCGGCCAAGACAACGTAAATAGAATCCCCATTTTCCTTCAATTGTTCACAAGGTCAGTTCGATGTGAGTTACTCACATGTATATGTATAAGCAATAACAAAACTTGCCCAGCCCTAGTGAACTTTGTCACGAACATGTCCCTCCCCTTTTAGTGTAATAGGGAGGTGTTGCCCCAGGGACAATGACTGCTTGATACTGGACATAGTATACCTTTTTAAGGCTTATGGGACGAATCCTTTGGCAAACCTATACAAGGTAAGTAATACTTTGTTAGTATGTAATCCTCACAAACTATTGAGGGTGAGCTTAATCCTGACTGAGAGCACTGTGAATGCAACCCTGTGCCAAAGTTAGACTAACCCAATGAATAGTTATTGATAATTGAATCTGTAAGGTACAGATATTCCCCACTATACTATAAGGTTATTATGATAAGCATAAAAGTGTCAGACATACAAGGTTATTTTGGGGATCTGGGCATGCTGAATAATTTCTGCTGTATAAATTAATGGTAGTTGCTTCTTCACTTTGTCATTTCAGTTTACAAAAGGTTTTATAAGCATGCTCAAATTTAAGATTATAGGGGGGTGAACCTGCATTTCAGTTAGGTTTGTTTTTGCTGTTGTTTCTCCCCTGCTTAAAAATGGCAGAATCTGGAGTAAATTTGAAAGAATTCTAAAAAAATCACAGAAGAAAGAAAGAATAAGATAGAAGCACTTAAAAGGATAAGAAGTACATTTTTAGATGAATTAAGAACACATACCCTGAAGGCAAGATTTGTCTTCTCACCTTCTAAAGTTGGGACATAATTACTGGGACGAGAGTGTGGGTAGGTAGTCACTAAGCTTTGGTATACAGGTTAAAGGTAGTTAAAAAAGGGAACACACAGCCTCAGGTAAGAGACCAACCAATTATGTTTATACTGGATGCACTGTTATATTCCCCTTACTCAAAAAATTTAAGGCCTATTGTTTCTTCACGAAGGAGGAATAAGAAACATTTCAAGTTAACCTTAGAGAGTAGTACGAGAGCTTTGGACTACAGCAGTGTATATGGGCTGATAGGACTTGGGTTCACATCTTGGAGAAAATGAACTGACTTTCAACTAAGCTATCCAGTTATCAATTCTAATTTTGATGTTTGGTTTTATCAACCACTTGGGAAAGGGATATTTTTGTATGAAGTTATATCGGTGTAATATCTTGTCAGCAACTTTAGGATAATTATTCTCTTCATTGCCATTTACAAATTGTCTTGAATTACTATCCAATTCACAGTCAGAGTAAAAAGGCTCTAAATAAAGAAATTCCTCACAAGATATCTTGTCAGTTGCTCCAAGAACAAAGGAATTGAATTCAAAAAAGAAAAAAAAAGCTTTGGTTACTGACTGATTTGCACTCTCATCCAGATTATAAAATAAGACAAATTGATCTCTGAACAATTTTGACTGTGACTGGTTTGCACTCTCAACCAAAATATAAAATAAGAATAATAGAATTCAATAAAATCTTCACTTTGCAAAACCGTTTCAATTGTGTCAATTCATTATTGCACATTTTGGGAACATTGCACACTTCTGTCTATGACCAACACAGACCTTCTACTCTCTAAATAAAAAAATACCTTAGTGAATGACTCTAATAGACTTTCTCTTCCTTCAAATGAAAAGGAAAGACTTTGGCCCACAACTGATATAGACCCCTCAGTTATTTATGGCCTCCCACAGACATTTTACCAAAACCTTATATCAAAATTGTATATTTAAAAAACATAACAATGATAATCTTTTCAAGATTGGAGATCAAACTCTTAACACTAAATACCCAAATATTTTTAAGGTAATGAAATCTGAATTCTTGGAAGGAAAAAAAATTAAAACTTGAATATAATTAGAAAATATAGAATTACTTCACAGTCATACTTCAGGCCCTTCTGCCAATAGTCCAATAATCTATCACATTTTTTTTTCTGTCATATTTTTTGTAATAACTCCACTAGTGTTCCTATAAAAAACTTTAGTAAGCTAAAATGGCATAAAGTGAAGAAACAATCACCATAATTTGTTAAGGGAAGATTCTGGTGTGTTCCAAGACATCCAAAAATGGTGATTATTATATGCTAGCCTTCAGAAGTTGGGATGTTTGGAAGGTACAGAAGACAGGGGTATACAAGAAAGTTAGAAGACCCACACTCCTCCAATCACAGCAAAACAAAGGTTGAATACTTTTTCACCTTTCACAGTTTTTTTTTGTAAAAGCAAAATAGTGATATGCAGCAAACATCCAAAAGGTGAAGGACACCTGTATTGCCCAGACCTATTTCTCAGTATAGTTTGGTACATTTCAAAAGATTTCTGGAGTCTGTCGGTAAAATATGATTCAATTGAATCAAAAGTGTTAACCGATGAAGAAAAAGAGTAAACAGGTCTGGTTAGTCACTCAATAGAAACTGTCACATTAGAAAAGGGGTGAACTATGAATAAGTTACTTCTCTTGCCTTTTGTTGAGCAGTGATCACTAAGAAAGTTTGAATTTTCAAAAAACAAGCATGAGTGCTGCCAGACACAAACTAAGAGATCAATTTAATATAAATTTACATCATAAATTGAATCCACCTCCAAAAACCTATTAAGATAAGGAATTTTCAGAAAAAAGCATTTTTACTAGACTCAGTAAGGAGTAAATGTTCAAATTTTACAGCCCTCTAGCCCTATCAGAGTGGCCTGTATGCATGGTAGCCAGCCAGCAAGCCAGACCAACTTGAAAACTGAAGAAACGTCTATTGAGTGTTTTGGTTGGCGGTCTTTGATAGAGGGAAGAAAACATCCAATGAGAAAGAAAGTTTGTTTACACAGACCATTTTCTTTGCAATATTTCTTGAACCATTGGAGCAGAATAGATTAATTGAACGAAGAGGGAAGTGAAAGTACTGACCGTGTGAGGATAAAAGTCGATTGTGAGACGAGAGAGGAAGAATAGAATTATATACAGATATACATTTAGCTACATTTATATTTGAAAGCTTGTTTGTATACATATGTGTCTGTATATAATATGTCCTTATATATGCACTCTATATATATATATATATATACACACACACATGTGTGAGTATATATGTGGACATATGATTTGTACTAATACATGTATGTATATGATATGCACTCGGTTTTGTGCACATGTGTGTTATTAAATTGCAAGGGTTAGGAACAAAGTAGCTTAAGATTAACTTGAAGTCATTCCATATGTATAATTTTGAATATATATATATATATGTGTGTACATATATATACATACATACATACATACATACATACATGAGGGTATACACACATACATGCATTGACATATATGTATGTCTACACATCCCTATACACAGGTCAAAGACTACATCCAGGTGCAAAAATAGCACTTGGGAGCAAAGACAGCACCCAGGGAAGGCATAATCATCAATCATTATAGGCCAGCAGAAATCAAAGGTTAATAGTGATTAAATCAAGACATTACTCAAGAATAATCAACAAAACTCAAAATATCCAAATCAAGCATTTGCACCAGCCTGGGTATATATAGCTCAATTCAAAATCATATATCCATTAGAGGAGACAGCAACATTATAATTAACTTTAATATTTCAAAACGGTTTATTATGTAGCCATCGTAAATTCAGTACTACTACCTGGCTACATTATCTGGTTGTCTGACTACAGCTTTTTTTAACTAATAAAATACATGGTTAATGAAAAAGGGGTTTTAGTAGCATGTATTACACTGAGTTTAATTATGGACTGTTCCAAAAATACATCATCATTTAGTAAAAACCACATTAGCAGTACAAATGTCCCCTACTTTGACAATAAAATTTGATATAGTGAATTTTGTTCTCCCTCCTTTTGCGAGTAATGTTGCTTCAATCTTTTTAGGCATTGACTTATAGAAGGAATTCATTTATCCAGATATACTGAATTGCTGCTATGAAAACACCTTGAGACATCTTTTTATTTTCTAATTCTTCACCTAATGCATTTTTGAGTTTACCACAAACGTTTTCTATTATATTTGAACCAGGAGAGCTTGCTTGTCAGTTTAGAATGTAGATTCACTTGCTGAAAAACCAATTCGAAACAGAATGTATGACATGACAGATGGCATTATCTTGCCAAAATATTGAGCTTCTTCAGTTCGGTAGAGAGTGTTTTGAACAGTTTACTCTCTAAAACCTCCAAGTAAGACATTGAATTCATCTGACAGTCAATGATATGTAGGTCACTCCTGTTTCCTGTTGATTTGCAAACCCATACTATTATTGACAGAGAAAATGTTGTTGTATTTTCATGCAAAGTTAGCGAACCTTTCAGATTTTTTCCTCCAAATATTATGGTTTCCATTGCTGGTAGTATATTGGATGTCACGTTCATCGCTGGAGATAACTTTTCTCCAATCCTTTACAGTCCACACTTGTATTTCTTACAAAAGTCTTATGTGGCTTGTAGATGTTTTTTTTAGTAAGAAGAAGTTTTTTTAACCTTATGAGCACTTACCAGTCTAGTTTCTTATAGTCCACATCTAATAATCGACTGCACTGTATATCCCACTTCCGTTTCAAAATGGACAAAGAGGTGTGTTTTTCGTTTTTGTAAATACTCAGCAGGTTTCATTCTTGTCTGGAAGTGCTGAAGCATGGAAGCCAAGTGGGCCTTTTAGGTATGAATGTTGCTTTGTCCGTTATTCTTTCCAGAATTTTTGAGACACAAGATTGACCAATCTTCATGTGTGTTCTATTTCATGCCAACTCATCCCTGAGGAAGCCAAGTTTGATACCATTTCTTTTTTGGTGGCGGTCAAGCCCTTTGCACCAGTGTTGGCCCATATTTACTAAAAGAGATAAAATTTATTACCAGAAAAAAAGATACTATCCATAATATATCTTAGACCAACTGGATGAGTCAAAAAATCATTTTAACCAAAGAAGTAACACAATAAATCGAATACTTAAAAAATATGGTATATTTTGGGAACAGTCCATAATTGAAATTAGTGTAATACATGCTACTAGAACCCCTTTTTCTTCACTATGTATTTTATGAATTAAAAAAGGCTGTAGTCTGATGACCTGATAATATGCCTAGGTAGTATTACTGAATTTATGAACACTGCATAATAAATTGTTTTAAAAAATAAAAGTTAATAACAATGTTGCAGTCTTCTATAATGGACATGATATAATTTTGATTCAAGCTGTATAGTCAAGTCAAAAAAATAAATGAAAAATAGAAAACTGCTTGACTGGATTTAAATGTTCTGTTTTTTTTTTCAACAAATTGAAATGGATAATGAAAAGTGGATGCTTTACAACAATACAGAATGCAAGAGATCATGGAGCAAGCAAAATGAACCACCACTGACCATACCAAAAGCCAGTCTTCATCTAAAGAAGATTATGCTGAGTTCCTTCTGGAAACCCAAACGATTGATTTGAACAAACACTGCTCCCAATTAGACTAATTGTAGGCAGCAATTGACAAAAAGTGTGTGTCTGGAATAAGTAAAGAGGAAGGACATAATATTCTACGAGGATAATTCTAGATCATGTGTCCCTTTGATGACCAGAAAACAATTGTTACAGTTTGATTGGGAAGTTTTCATTCATCCACTGTATTCACCAAGTTACTATTGAATCTGCCAGTTTTTAAATAATCCTCTTGATGAAAAAAATAAAAAACTCTCGAAGAATGCAAAAGGGACATAGGGCAGTTTTTTTTTCCAGATGAAGATGTATAAAGTTCTGGGAGGATGGAATTATGAAGTGGGCTGAAAGAGAGCAGAAGTTGATCAGGGAAACAACCTAGCAAATATGTTGTTCAATAAAGTTGATTTTATCTTGATTTGTTATTTATAATGAAGCATCATCAATCATCATTATGGATTAGTTCTTGAGCAGTATTTTCTTTCATCTTGATTTTAGCGTCTTTTCATCGCAAATATTACAGGAGGTCAGTGAGTGTGTGCGTGCATGTGTTTGTGTGTGTCTACTTGGTGAGTGAGATAGTTGCTTATCTCATTTCACATCGGTTACATTATTTGTGTTTCAATTCCATGAAGAAAGCCTGCGTTTCAAAGGCTGATTTTCAAAGAAGACAGTGTCCCCCTCCATACGCACACAGAGGATTAGTGCAATAAAATTTTTTTACTCTATCCCCTTCCTGTTATGAACCTTGAATGCATACAGCAGAGATGTATGCAAAAAACATAAAAGAGAGAGTGAGAGAGTCAAGGAACAAACTCTTTTAGTGTTATGGATATACATACGTGTGTGAGTGTGTGTGTGAATATGTAGATAGATCAGAATGGAGAGATCATCTTAACTTAGTGTGGCCCAGAGAACCATCACCTCAACAAGAGTTCAATTTTGTCAGAGTAAGCCTATTTTTTGGCACAGAGTCAGATTTAATGGAATAGAGACAATAGCAATAATAAACAACAACATCTTCGAACAACTGTGTCTTGAGAGAATTACTATTGAACACTTTCTACATGGGAAGCATTGATAGGAAGGTCGATAAGTTTTACTTTCAATCCTGGATGATTCTAAAAAGGAAAAAAAAGGGAAGGGGGAAAAGAAAAGAAACCTCAGTAGTGAAGAGTTTGAGAAAAAAAGAAGACTGAATCAAAGACAGAGAGAGAGAGAGAGAGAGAGAGAGTATGTGTGTGTGTCTGTTTGTTGAAAAGGTACGTGACATGATTTACAATCGCAGGAATAAATTAGCCTTAGCACCTATTTGTTTTATACTCCTTCACGCATATCAAATCTATCATTCAAAGAAGGAAGACGCTATCTCGCACGAACGAGCCCGCGCTGACTCTTAGTGCTGGAAAAATGAGGAGACTTGCTGTCACTTAATCTTCAGTGGTAAACCACATTCGACATGTGGCGTGAACATGCAAATATAAATTAAGTATAAGTGATAATTAAATTAATGATAAAGGGTAAGGCGTGGGGTTCGGGTAAGCATTATCAAATAAAAAGCTTTAAAGACAAGAGAAGAAAAAGAAAATTACGAGGAAGGTAAAGCGTATGGAAGGAGGCAGGTGTTTTGTTGTTTTCAAACAATAACATACACTGCACAGTGCACAACTGATGTTCCTACTCACTTGTGTCTTCTCACTAGCACCTGTCCCCCCCCCCCCGTAATCTTCATACATCTTGAGTCGCTTGACTTACCTGTCGCAACATCGACGAGATAAGTTATTGCCGATAATACAACAATGGCAACATCTAACTTCCGAAAATCTCGAGCCGTAGTCATGATGTCTCATGGTACACAAAAAGATCCAATTGAAGTGCTTCGATCCTTAACTTTTTTTTTCCTTTTTAGCTTGATTAATAATTCCGATATCTGCCGCGCGTCCCAGGGTTAAGCATTTTGAGACAGAGCTCCTTTCTTTAAAAAATCACTGTCGTTTCCTTCGAATGTACTTATTCCTCTGTGTTTTCATTTTTTTTGTATATTGCATAGATCGTGGTGGTGATACATTTAAAAATTTCACCACTCGACATTAAAAAAAATAAAATCAGGGAAGAGAGAGATAGGTACAAGACAACCTTTCGTTAGTAGAAAGTAAAATGCGTTTAAATTTGGCGGATTGAGATGTGACCCTACCCCCTCGTTCTCATTTGCAACACGTGACCGCCTGTTGCAGGTGCTAACTAACTTGGCGATTAGAGAATGAGAAAGAGATGTGGGGTTTGAGTCAGTCAAGCTTTTTAAAAAGGGAGAGCGTAAGTGGGTGGGGGGATATATCTAAGTAAGTATGGTGGGCAAAACGGATAAAAAAATAATTTATCAAGCAAAGCATTCAAATTGTATTTATAGGAGATGTTAAGCGCTTACCGTAGCGCGATGGTTAACTGGCTCATTTAGTAGGCTCCGTTACTAATGTTGCGGATTCGACCTAAGTGGGTATAACATTTCTGTGGCCTTGTGCTTTGGAGAGATCCTTTGAGGTGGGTAACGCTGTGAAAATATTTTGTCCAAATTGGGAGAGCTTACCTAGGAAATCAACATACGAATTCTGACTTTTTACCTTGGCTCGAATATCATCACCCTCTTGTGAGGCCTCTGAAAGAAACTTAATCATGGGCTTATTCCTTAGTTTTAGGTTCTATCGGGCAAGGTTCTGGTATTTACCTATTTCTACTCTCCTCCACATTCTCTCTCTCTCTCTCTCTCTCTCTCTCTCTCTCTCTCTCTCTCTCTCTCTCTCTTCATGATTCGCTGGTATCAAGGTATTGAGTTTCAATGATGTGCTTCTCTTTCCTGATCTATTTACTGCGATGTTTTATCTTCTAGCTTGGATAGATGCGATAGACGCTAAGTATCTTAGGAGATGCTTATCTCCTCTCCTCTTAATTAATAGGCTATCCACTACGTTGGTAGCAACCACGATCACCTTAAACGATTCATCCATCGTAATGGTGAAAAAGAAAGGGAACAAGAAGTATATACGGCGAAAATAATCGATTCTATATTCATTCCGGGGTCAAGTTACACTGGTACACAAATTTGCTGCCGGCATAGCGCAGTCATCTCGATCATATTTTTAAAAAATGCCAAATTTGACCTGACCTTAATTGATCTGATGGGTTCACTAGAGGTCATCGCCACCTATCGTATGTTCATCCTGGGTCAAGTTACGCTTGTACATCGATTTGCAACCTTTATGGCACTGCAGTCAATGTTAGATTTAGAAATGCCGAAATTGACCTGACTCCATCAAAATTAAATCGATTTTCAGAGGTCATTGTCACCTATCCTATGTCAATCCTGGGTCTTATATACACAAATTCTCAGTTTGTAAGGTACAACCATTTAAGAATCTATAAGATATAGAAATATACTTCGTCTTTATAGTATCATATTTCTATTATTATCACCAGCATTATTATTGTAAGTAGTAGTAGTAGTAGTAGTGGTAGCAGTGATGGTAGTATTGGTATGACCTGTAAAAATACCGTGATGGATTATTCTCTCCATATATTTCCAATCTTTTGTCTTCGTTCTTATTGTTTTTCCAGGTGATGTATTTCGCATGTACGAAGTGGTATCAGATAGTTCGAGGACTTCACACGTGCTGTGATTGTGGCGTTCAACGGAAATGCTTGCACTGGTGGCGCTCATTGTTACCCGGTCAGTCTGAGTTAATCTGCCAATAGGCTTCGTGCTATCTACTCGTGTATTACACGAAGTTTTGTGGCGTTGTATCCGAAAATATCTGCGATATGCATAAAATTTTGTGTGAAGCTCGGTAAGTCTGCTATCTACACCCTCGAAATGCTTCGTCTGGCTTTTGGCAAACATTTTTTTTTTTTTTGGTAGAAAATAGGTTTTTGAGTGGCATGCGCGTTAATCGAGTGTCAGTTCATGGTTATTATAATTCACCAAATGTCTTTTGTCCGTTTGTCTGTCATTGCAAAATTCAAGGACTGCTAGAACTATAACCACCAAAGATTCTTTAGTTACTGATGGGACTACAGGGGCAAGTTTTAAACATATCAATTTTTGAAATTTCTAATTTCTTTGTCTGCGAACTTTCCAATCGCCCATCGTATGTTACACCTGGTCTTCAGAAGTTGCTGAGTACTATTTTTCTTCTTACTTTTCAATTCGACTAGAACACCACTGTCCAACTGAGAAAGGGAATAAGAAGCATTTACGGCGAAAATAATCGATTCTATGTTCATTCCGGGGTCAAGTTACACTGGTAAACGAGTAGTAGTAACGCATTAACATCTTTTTTAGGAAGTGTTAACAGGATTGCAGTGCTTTTATATTTATACTTATATATATATATATATATATATATATATATATATATATATATATATATATATATATATATATATATATATATATATATTCAAGAAACAGCACATATATTATTAAGAAATGGATATATCATCCGACAGAAATAATTATAAATGTTTTATTACTTTGAAACTATTTGAAATTATCTCCCGTTATTACACGGTGAAAATAGAATGAACAGATACTGCAGGAATCGAACCTGCGACCGATTAGGTAGCCACTTCAGCGTAGCGTTACTCTGAACTGACCAATGAGCTAAACAGTCGCTGGTAATGCAAATGTCCAATTAACCGCTTCAACTCTAAATTCTCATTTTGTTTATTCACTGCTTATATCTGTTCTTTTTGGTTATCAATGCGGACAATTATATCATCGAGAAATGGATATATAATCCGACAGAATAATTATATGATTCTCTGCGTTGAGAAACAAATAGAGAAAATATAGACAATGAATGAAATTATCGTCGAGAAAGTATTTTTTTCGGGTAATGTATTTGAGCTGATTGTGTTTTATGTGTATGTATGCTTTTGAGAAGGGTTCTTTCGAAACGTGTAATAAGAAGGATTTGTTGAGTTAATTTACTGGATACATCTTTCTTGTCCATCCAGAAGTTGAATGTTCAAAGCACACAAAATGTCCATTGGTGAATGTACCAAAAGTGGATGTATATGGTCACGTTTGACTCCAGAAAGTAGACGTTCCCGTCTATCTAGATGAAAGTCATAATGACCATAGCAAGCTTAACGTGTGAATGTATGAATGTATGCGAAGTGTTGTTTTGAGCAGCATAATGACACCTAGGCGACCAAAAGCACACTGACTGAGTAATCTTCGTAAGTGACATTAAAAGCCTGGAGGTAGCTCCACAGAACAATTTCCTTTATTTTCATTGGTTGGAAAATACTATTCAAATTTTTTTTCTGATTGGTTCTGAAATTTCAGTTTATGTCGTTTGGGTCCAATTTGAGTGTAAAAAAATAATTTCATTTGTTTGCGGTCTCGAACTGGTGATGTACACCTCAAAAGCAAAAAGTAACACTTTTATTATTATTTTTATTATAAACTTCTGTCTACGTAATTATTGGAGAATATTACCAATGTCATCATGAACAACTTTATTTAAGAACAAAATGAATAAAAATGACAATTTTGCATCTACTCGACCTATACCAGTATATTTATACCATCTCTAGAAACAGCTTTCATGCAGACATGAAGATCTTAAATGCATCAGTTCAAGCAGAATGAATTCACGGTCACAGAGAATAATTCATGAAAGAGAAATAAACGAAGGAGAAACCTCGCACGTAGTAAACTTGGAATAACTGCTACCGTTTTTTTAGAAAAGGTCCAAAGTTATGAAAGAATATCTAAAGTTTTTTTTTTTTATGTTGACGTCTACGTCCATCACGGTGGAGAGGTCGGTTTTGGGGTCAAACTTGGAATCTACAAATCTTCCCAAGTTTGGCCAAGAGTGACATCTACAAAATTTTTCTCAATAACTGTATTTTTCCAACATATTTCATTCAACGTTTAAGATGTGTCCAATCTACCAGTGCGTCTTATATCGAGCAAAATACAGGATAAAATCACGCTCTCTTCAGAATAGACTATCTATCTATGCATCTATCTAATTGACTATAATAATAATGTTAGCAATATATCTTAAAGTAACAACTCCTTGTATTATAGCACTAAGATCTAGCATACGAAATCTTCCAACTAATGTCCAGTGATGGAGATTGAATACAAACACGAATAGCCATAAACAACTTGTCGTTTTTCTAACTACCACAACATAGAAGAATTAATAAGTTAAATAGTCATGCAGAGAAGAATATGATGTTATAAAATGTATCATATCATGATGAGAGAGATGTATGTAAATTACACACACACACACACACACACAAAGTGAAACCTGCTTGGCCACGATAACAATAATAATTGCGATATTTTTTAAAACAACTGGTGATAAATTTAAACAAACATAAATGCTCATGATCCTGATTATTTCTCGAGCGCAAGAAAGCATAACAATAAATATGAAGTAATCAGGAAAAATCGTTTGGACTTACCTGTCCCGAAGTCAAAGTGATTTGAACGGACCGCCACTGGCACTGCAAATAGCACGTGACCCGGTAACGGTTTTATCGATCGGACCTGACTCACATGCGACTGTCTGTCAGGTTTCCACGTATTGTTTCAACTTTCTTTCTTCACGAGTACTGACGGCGTCGGATAAGTTGCAGGTCAAAAGGAGGAGTGTTTCAGTGTTATCAACTATTGTTAATGTCAAAACAGCCACCTGTTACTCTCTTTTTTCCAGAGCTTAGAGTGTGTTTCATTAGGAAACCAGACGATTTTTTTTACATCAGACATCTTGTGACTTTTGAGACATCCAAGTTGTTCAAAGCATCATAAAGTGTTTTAAATCATTTTGAAGAGATTTGTTTGGCTTTCAAATATTTATCAAATGTTTTGAAATATTATAAAGACCTTAATCATTCAGAAATGTTTTTGTTTTTTTAAATTGAAATATTTTGATGAGTCTCAAGAACGTCATGATAGATCAAAAGTCATTGGGAATGATATTTAGGTGTGTGTGTGTGTGTGTGTGTGTGTGTGTGTGTGTGTGTGTGTGTGTGTGTGTATGTATGGATGTGGGGATGTGTGTGTTTAATGGAGATCATTCCATGAAAATAGAATAGTTATCCCTTGTGTCAATTTCTAAAGATTTTGGAAATGTTTGTATACATTTAAAATACTAATTAATGCATGGGGGTCTGCTGGGAGTGGGGGAAATAAGTATCCCCCACTGGATCAGGGTGTCTCACTGAGGGCAAGGGGTTTTGAAACTTGGAACAGAATTGTCAATAAAGGATAATGGGGCAGTACAATTGTTACACATAAGTTCACCCTAACGTTTACATGGAAATACTGTATAATCATTCACAGGCAACATATAGCACTAAGATATATTCTGAATATACACTCTGGAAATTTATCGTTTTTCCCTTCCCCCACGTACCTGGGAAAGTTTCAGTCGACGTCCATGCACCTATGTATATCATCATCATCAGTCTTTTATTGTCAGTCGTTGGACATAGATCTTCCCCAGGATTCATCACACCCTTCTATCGTGGGCGTCGCAGAGCCAATATTTTCTGAACCTGTCCAGTTCGTCTCGCCATCTCATATTCTGCCGGCATCGGTTCTGCATTTCATCTCTCAGGATCCATGTTATGAGTTGTGATGTCCATCTTGCAACATGACCAGCCCATTAAGTTCCCTAATGGATTCTATGATTTCTCCGTTTCCTGTTCTTCCCCCCCCCCCAATATACTGTTTTATGGTCTCTCTCTGTGGTGTTGAACATGATTTTCCCACGTGCACGTTATAACTCAGTTTCAGGGTCAGTCTCTCGGTTAGGTTTCGTGTTACAGCGCCATAGGTGACTATCAGGAGGATGCATTGATTGTATACCCTTCTTTCAAGAACTAGTGGGATTTTCTTGTTCTTCAAGGTTAAACTTGCTCTACCAAAGGTTTGCCATCCTAGAGTGATGCTTCACTTGGTTTTTTCTTCCTTTGAGAATTTCTTAGAAATTCGTTGTCCTAGGTAGATATGGAGGACTACTTTCTCCAGCTTTGTGTTTTCGATTTTGATCTCTGTGCGTTCATTTCCAACATGTTTTGTTGTATACGACCTTTGTTTTGTTGAAGTTCATGTGAAGGCATGCTTTCTTGCTTTCTTGATTCACTTCGTTGAGCATTAGTTGGAGGCTGTGAAGGTTCTCTGTAAGGATAGTGCTGTCTACAAATCTGAGATTACTTAGATATTCGCCGTCTATTCTGATTCCTTTGTTCTCCGAGTCTAGATTTCTGAAGATCATCTCGAGGCAGATTGTAAAGAGTCTCGGTGTATAGGTTCAAATAGATGGTATAAAAACCTTGGGATGATGCTGATTCAGAATATGTATGGTTTCACGGGACTAACTCAATCAACATTTGAGAAAATCCCTTCGAGCGTGCACACACACACACACACACACACACACACATTCATCTTATATATAATTGTTCTAAATATACTAATAAATGTAATATTTTGAGAGGTTCTGATAACTTTTCGATCAATCATTAACATTCAAAGATTTGTTCAGGTCAATTCTTTGTGCCGCCGACGTTTCGGCTAATCCATTCTTCTGCCTTCTTCAGGTGTAAGGTATGTAAGGATGGGAGAAGTGGTCGTAGTCCTTTTCCTTTGCTTCCTTTGCATCTCTGGTAGCACTTCCCAATAAGAAAAACACATTTATTTTTAATGAGAGAAAAACATCAGTTTTAATAATGAAAAATCAGAGATGCCAATATTTGGTAGAATTGTTTTCCGTGCTACTACTAAGACAGTAACGGCAGCAGTAGTAGTTGCAGTGAAGTAGATGCATTGACATAGGTTTTTATACTATTAGATACTTCATATACCCGAATCGATGGCGTATCTCGGGTGTAGCAAGCGTGGCAGGTCTAACGCGTGTACTGGATGTAAAATGTAGGGGGCATCATTCAGCAGTTCCTATGTCCTTGATTAACTTGGGTGAGAAGCTCTAGGATGGCCAGATTATGGTAAAGTTGTCTGAAAGAAAGGTGTCACCGTGCTAGATGTCTGGACAGGGGCGCAATTTTAGAGTTTGCCGTGAGCCCTATTTTCTGTGGGTACGCCCTGGACCCTGAGTACTTGGCAAACGATACCTTAGTCTCCTTGGAAACTCCGTATGAATTGGATTTATCTATCAGTTATCACCGGAAAGTAATTTTTACCACTTTTAGCAAACAATGGTCTGATGTTGGTAGAATCGGCCTGCCAAGCCATAACAGTTGTCGTTGTTGTTGGCGTTAAAAGGAATTCATTGCCATGTTTGGTGTGCAGATAGCACTGCGTTCCTATTTACAAAAAAAAACAAAACACAACTTTAGTAAGCCGAAATGGCGCAAAGCAAAGAACCAATTATCGTCAGTTTACAGGGGAAGATTTCTTAACGTTCCCAGACCCCCAAAATGATAGCGATAATGGTATGTTGGACTGAGTTATTGGAGGTTAGGGTGATGGGTAGTACAGAAGACCACGGTGTGGGATAGGATGAGTGCACGCTACTTCTATGATGGCACGCTACAAAACAAACACTGGCAGCTATTTTTGAAAAAGTGGGGTAAAGTGAACTTTCAAAAAGTAGGGGATACCTATATTAATGACCTACCAACACTAGTATTCACTAAGAACGGAACAATATTAGAAAAAGTGAATCACGATCAGTTTGGTGACAGATAAGCAATCATTATGTCACCAATGGGCTTTCATAGTTTTTTTTCCAAGATCAGAAAGCAGAAAAGTGTAAGTAAATTAAAAACGCCGCTGGGTACACACCGCCTACATAACGCCCCTCATACAACCTCCCCCTATTCCTTCTTTATTTATCTCCCAGTTTTCTTATTGCCTTTCTTTTCTGGCTTCCGGCTCCTCCCCTTCCCATTAACGTTTTTAACAAAAGGGCTGATAAATGTTTTTTTTCCTATCTACACTTAGCCCAGTTGTTAATCAAGTAATGGAAGCTGAAACTTTCTCTCGACTGTTACAACCACCGTTGCCTCTATCAATAAGATTGAGACTACCATTACTACTTCTACTGTTGCTATCAGAACTACGTACTTATAATCAACTGTTGCTGCTATCTCTATTTACTCTTACAAATGTATTGTTTCTGATGTTACTAACCCTAGTTAAGTAATCATGATCATTACAGCTGCATATAAGCACCTGTTAGTTCAGAGATTTGCAAACCAACTGCCCTTGCGAGGGCGCTGTGTAAGTTTGATCCTCACTGGGAGCTCCCTATTAATAGCTTTGTACCAGACTAAGGTAAACTTTCTATTCAGTTGTAAGTATTTTTTTTTTTTTCCTAATTAGCAATTGTGACTTATATTCTTAACCATGTCTACAATTTCATTGCTGATTGCTGGAACGACCAAAGTGATTCCGAAAACCATAAGTATTCTTAGTATTTAAGAGAGGTTTTCGTGTTTTTAGTTGATATTTCGATTTTTATATGTATTATCTTCAGAACAATTAAAAAATAATTGTTTTTTTTAATGAAAAAACTAAATAAAAATTATACTTAGAAAAACGGTTTCTATTTTACGTTTATCATATTAGGAATCATTCAAATTAGCATCCACTGGGATACCGACATAGGTGGGGGCATCCTGAGTTACACCAACAGAGGAGATATATCTTGATGTTCAGCGATTTTAGCCAATATTATCGACGAATCTAGGCTATTCAACAAATTCCACTGTCAAAAATGATCATGAAAAGGCTAGTTTGTTTAGCACGTTTTAGCGGTTTTTGACATTTTTTAGGACGATTTAGCGCGATTTTTTTATTGAATTGGCAACATCGGGGGGGGGCACCCTGAGTTACCGCACCGGTTGACATCAACCCTAGGAACGCCACTGCTCATATGATTCTTGTTCCAATCACAGCATTTTGGTCTATGCATTCTCTGGCGTTTCTCAGGTGTATGCCGTGTCCAGAGTTATGAACAAAATCCCTTATCATTTCCCCCGATTTTTTACCACTTTGGTGAGAACAAATGGGCCAAGTGCTGTGATCAAAACAACAAAGATAGGGATACTCGCTGGAGTATTTGATGGAATAATAGCAATACTTCATCTCAAAAATTCCAGAGATCATTCACTTTGGGATTCTATTTAGAATATTTTCTATCGTAAAAACTGAAAGCAGAATTGAGTCAACAATCTTGGTACTCTCTCTCTCTCTCTCTCTCTCTCTCTCTCTCTCTCTCTCTCTCTCAGCATTTCAGCAGAGAGAGAGAGAGAGAGAGAGCAGGTGGGTGGAAGATCTATCTATCTATCTATCTATCTATCAAACAAGTACGATAGTTTTTTGGGGGGCTGATGACTCTTATTCAGATAGATTATAGTCTTTTATATCAAGTGTTAATAAAGGAAGACGGACAGACAGCTGTCCTCTTAATCGGGTCTTAATAGGATTTATGAAAAAATCTGTTGCTCCCTTTTTTCGCTTTGTTTGTTGCCTCTATTCATCGTCTATCTTTCTCTGTGTGACGTTTCCTCAACACACTCACACATCTATTCTTTTCAAAGATATTCTTGAGGTTGGATTCAGGAAATGTAGGTTATATAAAGAAAAAAAAAGCACAATATTGTCTCTTGACCTGAAGCAAAATTTTAAAAAAAGTTAACTTTATGTCCAGTTCCAGGAGGTCGAGCCCGTAGGCTGCACCTCCCCATTACACTGATTGGGTCAGGGTCGATCCCCGATACCTGAAGTGTCTCAGTAGGATGTGCCGAAGGAACCAGACAATTTCTGACACTACCGACACGTGTACGCTAAAACTAGAACTTGTCTCATTCCGCCCACGTGGATAGGCGATAAAAAATCGTTTCCTCCACCCACCATTCGGTGCAGTGACAGATGGCTGGAAGGCTTACCAAGAAATTTTCAAATATGAAGGACCACCTTTTAAGGCAGCTCTATACCTCAACGTATTCGTCAGAAATTATGCCGATGACGAAATGAGAATATAAGTTGTTTTTTACTTACAAGTGTCCGCACCGTAAATACGTGAAGGTGTGACGGGAAAAGTTCACCCGACGAAAATTGAAGAATAAGAGAGAAAATCCGTGTAATAAAGAAATTCGCACAATCAAAATGTTTTATTTAAATGAAATAAGTTTCAAAAAATCACACATACACATTATGAATGTGACCCTAAGATGATTTCAGTGGTCGCTTCTAAAATGAAAAATTAACGTTGATACAGAGGGAATGAAATCTGCACAGTTGCCAGGCAATAAATCTAGCCACCTAGAACCATAAAAATGGCCGATATCAAAGAGATTTTGTAGGAGGGGGTTCTTTAACGCTTTCGGGGACCCAAGTTGCATCCTTCTGAAAGATTCATCTTTCAGTCTTCACTATTTTTATTTAAAGTGTTTTGATTAAGTAAAGCAACTAACTTGAAAAAAACCCAGGTCTGGTTAGTCATTCAATAGAAACCAATCTATTTTGACTACGTGACGCATTTGGAAGAATCAATAAAAAAAAAATGGTAAACGGAATGATTGATGATTAAGTTACTTCTGTCGCCGTTTTTGGGTGGTGATCACAAAATAAATCTAAATTTCCAAAAAAACAGGCGGGCACAAACAGAGATCAATTTAGTATAAACCCTAATTGCAAATTGAACCCTCCACTAAAAACTGATTCGGGTTGGATTTTTTTTTATACTAAAAAAAATCGTTTTTTCTAAGAGTGAATGTTTAGATTTTCAGCTACATCGGTACAGCCTGTACGCGTGATACATGCATAACAAGCCAGCCAGCCAGCCAGCCAGCCAGCCAGATCAACTTCAAAACTGAGAGAAACATATGTTGACAGTTTAGATGACAGTTCAGTCTGACGGTTTCTAATAAAACTTTAAAATACGCCAAGCAAATCAAAAACAACAACGATCAAATCAAAAAGGTAAAGAAACCAAATACAAAAATGCGACATGCAAATAAAAAATCGTGTCATGATTCAGTTCGCTTGCCTTTTCCATTTGCTTAATGTATTTTTTAATTTGCTTGGTGATTTTAAAATTTGCTTACCTTATTTTTTAATTTGATTAACGAACTTTTCAATTTCCTCAGGAAAATATATAGAAGGTATTTAACAATGAAATCCATTAGGAACTTGGTAATACTAAAAAGATATTAATTTTTGAATTCAAACTTGAAATCTAAGTATTGAAGTCAGAAAGTAGCTTTCAGACCCTCCATTATATTTTGTAATCATTGCAGCTTTAAAATCTTTAAGAAAATGGATTTAACAACTGTACATAAACTTTTTTCTAAAAACGACCCCGTACAACAATCCATAGTATAGTAAAAATCATTGGTTACCTCTCACAACGAAGTTTGGGAGGTATATGTATTACCACTTGTCAGTCATTCCGTCTGTCCACACGATATCACTAAAAGTTTCTATGACATTTCGGGGAATGGTAGGTTACAGGGTGAGAATAGATCCAATTACGGCCGAAAATACTAGGAAAATTCTTTAAAAAAGAGCACATTTCGAAATTTTTGATGTTTAAAAATTCATGCACACATCCGAACCGGCTATAAAGAACACCATCAGAAAACTGGATTTAAGTTATAAAAATGTATAATATTTACCATATCAGTGCTTCCCAACGTCGGGATTGTCTCTCGTCATTAGGAAATAAATCTAATATTTGCGACTGTGGTTATCGGATTAGATGATTGCAATCAAGAGCAAAACATTGAACCATGATGGTTGCATGCTTTCTTTGCTTCATGCTTTTGTCGTCTGCTTCTCAATGGAAAATTTTCATCAAGTATGAACTGGATGTTCTGTACTGATGAAATCTGAGAAGTTGCGGTCGAAATAGCCAAAACAACGGCGGAAAAAGAAAAAGATTCCACTAGTTCTAATTTAGTATGAATTCTATCCCAACTGGAACCGGGAGTTCAGTTATGACGTCATGACTTTGCCACTCTATCAGGGGCAAAGATATTGAGTGTTCCTCCAAATACATATGCACACTTTCCTTTTTATTAGCAGCTAGAGTTATTACCTGAAAGTTGATTAACCACTTCCATCATCTCAAACTGATTGTTGGTGTTCAGTGTTACAAAAACATTTACACCCACACCTTTCAGTGTTGCCAACACAAAAAGCAGTTTCGCGATAGGTTGACTGCTAAAAATGGGTGAATCTTTTTAAAAACTTAGAAACAGCCAAAATCACCAAAAATGTAGCACACTTTTGTACTGCTGAAACGCGAAAAGCGATAAATTGGTACATTGGCCCTTTTTCAAACGACTGCTACTGAATTTTTAGAAAATGTACCAAATCGTCCATGAAAGTACCATATAAAGAAAAAACCGTTTCAAACTCTTTGATGAATTAAAGCATATTTACCAAATTTTACTAAGAAAAACTCATTCAATTTTATCTCTATCATCATTTCAATCAAGATTTTTTCTTTCATTCTCTTTAACAGTTTTGTACACGAGTTTCGCTAAGTGAGCTTGCAGAAAGTGGAACAAAATATATTTTAATATTTCACTCAACTATTATGTAAAATATGTATACATTTCAAAGGAAATTGCCAAAATGTACAAAATTATCCAAGTATTCTACCAAACGTATCACAATTAGTTAAAAGTACTGATTTGATACGAACGTAACAAAAATGGCATTCCTCGCTCAATAACATGGTACTTTCAGATATTTTCAGTAAAGGACGACAACAGAGACCGGAGTCTAATTTTACTCATTTTTTCTCTATCTAATTAGACAATGGATAAAATGATATTTTGTTTTTACGGTTAATTTGTGAGTACATGGGATCTTTTTTTAATTATAGAATTTCATTAGAAACAAAAACAGATATGACAAATATACGACACAGAACAAATCTCAGGACAAACCAGTAAAACAACTCTAACCAAAAGTGCGAAAGCCAGCTATAAGCACTAAGTATGTGCATCTTCACAAGTTCAGGTGATTAATGTCATTTTTTTTATTACTTATATTGCATTTCTTGGTAAATCAATTCAACATGAACGCTCATGATAACGCAATTTAATGCTTCCAATTCATAGTCTTCGGCAAGATAAGAGACGCCATCTTTTATAAATATCCGATAACTGAATGCACTTGACATGGCATATAGATAGTGTTTTTCTGAAGTATCAGGACTTAATACGTACATGTTTGCGCTGTGTGCAAATTTGTATTGTCGTTCAACAACGTAAATATTACCCTACTTATCTGTTCATAGATCCCAAACACGTTCGTCACTCAATGAAAAGAGACATTTATCGTCAAGACTGTAACAGGACAGTTTCATACCTCTGTAATCAAGTAACAAAAAAGTGTCCTCGAATTGACCACAGCGTATTTTGTGATCTGAAAAGGTGCATTTTCCTTCACCTGCATCAAGATCAAATCGCCGTCAACAATACAAATTCTATCCGACGAAAAATTACACAAATTTGAGCCACATTTCATTTGCTTTGGTTTATAAGTTCCACAAATCTTATTTGCTTCGCTGTATTTACGCAATATACCACTCCCACCGTGACCAACCAAGATATGGTTTACATCTGTAACAATAATGCAGGAATCATCGTACTCCCGGTCATAATCAAAGGTGAATTCTTCAAATTTAAGATAACCCAAAGTTGGGACTGGTGGCAATAGAAACCGTAGAGGCATTTTTGATGCTTGTGTTGCGCCCCTATACTCATAGTTGAAAATTTAATACGAAACCCTTCTTTTAGCAATATATCTACGTCACCTCCTATAAAAACCTTGAACACGCGTGGTTCAATTGCTCTTTTGCCGTGGCGCTTCTAACCGATTACCTTCTCTTTCTCTTTCCTTCTCTCAAAGATCGGTATAATTTCGCCTTACTTCCAGAAGTGCACATGGACCAAACCCCGGTCTCCATGATCATTCCTTGGTAGGCTTCAAGCCTTATGGATTCACAGCAGTTCAAACATCTCCACTCCGACTCACGACTACAACTAACACGACACAGAGCTCCCATCTTTCGCTTAGAAGCTATCTCCCATTTTCTCTCTTCTTTTAACACGATCGTATGACTGTTTTCGTCATATGTCTTTCCATTTCAGTCCTGTATCGTCGTAAATGTATGCATTGAATATACGTGCATTTTGGTCATGTAAATACTTGTACGTATCGTCTCTACTCTGTTTAATCTCCACGTCCACAATCGGACTTGACATGCATACTCTATACATCTCCCTTTCTCCTGTCGACATCTCCAGTGACGTCGGCACGTGGTGCTAACAACCAAACCACGTGGAGACAAAATCCTTTTATTACTACAGCTTCTCGCCTCACATCACCAACAGTCTTTTAATACTCTCTCCTTCACGCTATCCAGGCACAATTTAATCTATAGATAGTGAATTCCTAACTTTCATAGATGCAATAGAATCTACATTCGTTTTGTATTCAAGCTTTTAACCGATGATGGAGAAGAAGCCTCTGTTAATTTTAAATCCTTTCCACAACGCCCCAATGGCACATGGGGACATTTCACGGGTTTTCAAATACCAAATATTATATTGAAGTACTGTGATTAGGTTCCATAAGCTAATTAGTTGAATAGAATATAAGCGTTGTCAAAAGATTCCAAAAGTTTTTATTATTTTCGTTTCTTTAATGTGGTCTTTTCTAAGCTGGGTCAATTTCTCTAATTCGTAGATTTCACTTTTAGTCGTTGCTTCCAGTTCTGCTATGTAGAAGCGGGCATTTTCTTCCAGTGTTCTCATAGTTTCCCCAACGTGTTCCCAGACTTCTTCATCTTTCTCAGGGCACTGTCTTTTGAAATCGCCAATTTTAAGTATCGTGGCTTCGATTTGTTATCGCTCCTTTTCTAAATCAGAGCACATTTCTCCCAGCATATGTCACCCTCTTCATTTGGTAGGCAGGCCACTTTTCCCATCAGAACGACGTTCTAATGAACAATCTGAACAAAAACAGATTTCACATTTCGCACAATAAATTTCAAACTTTTTCTTGTGACGAGAACATTCGGTTGGTAAAATAAAATCGCTCACTTTCCCCACAGTCCACTTCCTGTGATACGTCAATTACTTTATCATTGGGTTTAAAATCATCTACAATCTAAGGAAATTTAGTGTTCCAAAATATTGCGCTTGTTCTGGGAACATTACAAACAAATGAATTAAAATTTATGTCATTGCAGTGCGAAACAAATAAAGATTCCAATAATACTGTACTGCCCCCTATACTTTTAGTTAGGAATTTAGTACGAAACCCTTCTTTTAACTAGATATCCAAAACGTCACTTCCTCTGACGACCCCTGGACGCACACGGTCTACTGCTCACAAGCTCCAGCACCACTAGCTGGGTACGCTTCTAGCCCCGGCCTCCGCGGCCTCTGCGGTTTCCGCGGCCTCCGCTGCCGGCCATTCTCTCTCTTTCCTTCTCCCTGGCCCAATGCTCCTTGGCGCCAGTATTCCTAGCTGGCCATGCCTCTGGCCCCGGCCTTTGCAGCCGGCTATCTACCCTCTTTCATTCTCTCTAAGATCGTTATCATGTCGCCAACCCACTGGCCGATCCGATCTTAACCACCATCCTCATTTCGGGAAACACGCACGGATAAAACTCCATGTTCTATGTCTTTCATGGTCTGTTCGTCGAGAGTCTAACAGCGTCTGAGAATAGCCCCCAAGTATACCATACTTACTCACCTTAGTTGAGGTAATTTCTGAAATCAAATGTTTTTAATTTGGTTTTAGTGGAATTGGTTATAGTTCATACAATTTTTATCTCTACATTGGCTCTCTCTCAACATGAACTGATACAAGTGAGAATTAAAAACGAAATTTTCATAAACAGTAAATTGATATGAATTTAAAATAGTTAATCATTATTTTTACATCATCACTTTCACTATAGTATAATCAAAATAATTTCAATTTCGTAGGACCCTCAAAACAAGCGGGAGAGCATGCACAATAATTTGAAACGCTACAATACGATTCAGCCAATCTAGGTTCTAGATGTCTTTAAATATGTAGCTTAATTCCAGGGTATCAGAAAAATGTCACCGTTGAATTGGCGACTCGGACTTTCTGAGTACAATTCGCTACTTAAATCCCCAAATATTTCCCTAGTAAATACGCGCTGACATTGCAGAAATGTAAGTCGGAAATGTCTTCACTTTCAATTTAGGTCAATTCAACAGGTTTTGTTGCTGTTAAAATATCAGAACAGGAAACTCCCCAACAAACAGTTGCCTAGCTAGAGGTAGCCGGAAAATCAAGCGGGGGGTTGGCTTAGCTTGGCCTGGCTTGGCTTGGCTTGGCTTGGTTTGAGGGACCCCCTCCAACAGTTAGTGAGATTCGATAAAAAATGAAAAATTGCAATAAAGAGACAATAGACGTACGCTGTCACTTAACTGGTTAAAAACAAGCCTAAAAAGCTGAACTATAATTAGTTCTGTCAACGAAGTTGGAGATCTGTACGTATTGCTCCGTGTCTTTCTGTCTGTTCACATTCTAAAAAAACTCTTTGCTGAATATTTTATACCAGGTTTTATGCATTTGAAGAATATCAGACAAGGTGCAATTCTATTCATCTGCATAAAAATGGAATTGCTGTCAACAATTAGTTATGCTGATATCCCCATGTCCTTCTGACATATCTTTAATATGATTTCATTTGATAAAATATCATGAATCATTATTATCAACTTTAATGACTACTTTTCACCCTCAGCTTATTTTTTTGTTGCTTTTTATTTTTTCTTCAGCCTGATTAAAAGTTACCAGAAAACTTCCCTTCAATGGATTTATTTACTTTTTCCGTGCCCATTTAAAGCTTTCAACAGCAATTTCTAGTAATGTGTTTATGTATGGAAGATGTCTTATTTACAGATGTGTCCAACATCTCTATAACTCACTTTGTATGTCCTCTTCCGTGCATAAAAATATAACCTTGGGTAGATTTTGAAAGCTTTACACGGGTGAAACGGAAAATGAGGTGGAAAGGAGGTGTATTTATTGTAACTATCATTCAGTTCGGTTAAAGAATTTAAAAAGCTACAAAAACATTACGCTGAAGATAAAAACTAGTCAGGCAAATTAATCATAATGACTTATGATATTCAATCGATTAAAATTTCACGAAAACTATTTTTATTCGGCACCCAGTTGTGTCTTTTAGAGCTGGATTGGCAGAAGTGTCCAGAAGAACAGAAGGGAATAAAAATTTAAACCATCAACAATGCAAATCTTATCTAACGAAAAACCACACAAATCGGAGCAATATTTCATTCGTTTTTGTTCAAAAGTTCCTAATCTAGAGACCTCTGACCCTCTGGTATTAATGAGGCTCCGTGAGCTTGTTGAGTCAAACATTTAAAAAGCAACAGTTGCATAATAATAGAAATTAAATGCTTTTTTTGATAACGGCAACTATTTAAAATAAAAATACATTATCGGTTATTTTCTCTTCCAACTTTGAAATAAAAAAAAGTTTATCTGAAGTTATTTATGTTGGACTAAATATCTGCTCTCATGGGCGAATTAATTGCTGTCCAAAAACGAAATAGAAAGATAGATGGAGGGAAAAAACTAGCATTTAATTTAATTTGTTTTTAAAATTGATTCAATACCGCTATTTCTTTATACTGTAAAAAGGGGAAAAAGGATTATGTGAAAAAAAGGTGTTAATATTTTTAAAAAGGGTTACAAGAAGACTAAAGTTTAAAAAGAATGTGAGAAAAAAGTAAATATGTTCCCAAAAAAGGGGGGGGGGGTCTGATGTAAAAAGGAGAGGGGTGATGTTAAAAAAGATAAAAAGATTATAAGGAGAGATATAATGTTAAAAACAGGAACATAATGTTAAGAAATAGGGAACTAATGTTAAACAAGGGTTAGCGTTGGAAAGAGGGGCGTTTGGTGGTTGATGATAAAAAAAAGTGTGGCTAATGTCCCAAAAAGAAGGGTCAATAATAAAAAGAACTGGGACTAATGTTCAAAAGGGAAGAGAAGGGAAGAGGTTATTGTTAAAAAAGGGGGAAGTTCCCAATCGATTTTGTCCACCTGAAATAAAAAAAAAAACCTAATCTATTCTCAATTTAGACCCTGAGAATCGATATCTCCGCCAAAAAATGAATAATCGATTTTGATACCTGAAGGTGAAAAACAATGCTCCTCTTCGATTTTGGCCTTTAAAATTTTTTTCCTTTATTGGGTCAACCCAAAAAATGAAAAAAAAATTCTTCCTCGATTTTGACCCTTTGAAATGAAAAAAATGATCTTCAATTATGATACTTATAAGTGAAAAATATTTGATGTTTCTTCCCCCTACGATTTTGTCCCCCCAAATTGAACAAGAATTTTCCCCTCGCTTGATTTTGACTCATAAAAATCTTACCCCTCGATTTTGACCTCTAAAAATGGAAATAAACGTTTCTTCTTGATTTTGAACCCTAGAAGTGAGGAAAAAAAGAGTTCCCTATATAATCTACATAACCTCCGATCGCCAAATTTCGTGTTTTAGAAAAATGTCACCGAACCGAATTACATCAAAACATGCATTAATTAAAACAGTATTTTTCCAGTTATCCGTGTACAACAAATGAGCATTGCGATATGAGGTATGTCTTAACTTCCTCTTTGATGAAGAACGTCACATTTTGATTTCGAGGATTGATTTGAAAAAAAAGGATAAAAAAGAATGCTCTTTTATTACGTCATCAAAAAGTAAGAGTTCTTTTTATCAAGATGAATTATCATGTAAAAAGACCCCCTCCCTGGAAAGCATATTTTAGGGGATGGTATTCAAAATCCAATTTACTAAAAACATTTCCGAATTCGTACTTACAGAAACTATTTTTAATCAAACCCTAAAAAGAAGGACTAATTAACAACGAGCTCGGTGTGGCGTCGGGCAGAGGACACAATGCTCAAGAGTCGGATTGTTTGGCGTGAAGCCAGGCTATTCTGGCCACCATTCCTAACCGAGAACTCCTGGTCGTCCTTCACCTGAGCACCATCCTTCGTCGGACACTTCTGGCTATCCTTCATCAAGGTAACATTCTCCCAATTCAGTATAACACGATGTTGACACTCAGCACCGAACTTCCCTACTTACTCATTATCAATCTCAACACATCTACCTACATTGACATCATTATTTGAAAGCTCACCCGTGTGAATGCTTACAATTTCAGGTAGATGACCCGCTGTAGAAAATGGATTGATGCACGGAGCCGGAAAAATTCATGCTGTTCTGATGCCTCATAGCGAACAAATAAACTTCACAAGAAGATCTTTAGGTAGTTTGGTCATTTTAATCAAGTGCACTATTGTATAACTGAGATAATTCCAATAATCACCAGCAGGTAATTGTTAGTGTGAGCTTGAGAGTATGAATGTGTAAGAGCCAATCGGTTTCTCTATTCACTCTGACAAATCGCTTTGGTTGAATGTAGCCACAAATGTGCAGTTCTACTGCTAGTGGCAATCACTTCTAATCTCGTCATCAAAACATCAATCTTTCACAGTTTCACCGACCAAAATAAGATGCAGTACATCCTGTGCAAACATGCGTAGAGCTAGGATGTTCCATGAAAAGTTGTTTCCGAGTAGCATCTCCAAATGAAGCCTCCAATAAATCACTTGAACCAGTATTCGCCATCAATGTGTCAGAGCAGCCGATAAAAGACGTCAATGAAAGCATTCTGGCGAAAAGAAATTTCCCCTCTCATCTGGCTGCCACCTAGCGACAGAGTAGTGATTGTGAATAATTATTGGTCATTTGTAAAAACTCTATAAGCATTTTCAGTTGAAGACTGAACTTGGTGCACCGTAGTCGATATTGTGTCTGGTTCGGAACCCATGTCCCGACTCTCTGGCAACTTTTGTATTGAATTTATTGCACTAAAGAACTTTTACATCATTGGCAATAGTTGGGAGAAATGGAAATCATTATTTGGGGCTCTTTCAATAGACAACAACATTCTTACTAACACACTTAGTGGTAAATACATTTGACTCCTCTTTAGGCATTGTTGGTTCGCTTGATCGGTGCATTTGAATGTGTACAGATTTCAGAGTTCTTCCTTGCTCATGAGTCGTATATGAATAAGATCATTGGAGCTCTTTTCAGTAATTAGATGCTCTTGTACCATTTTCACAGCCATGTTGTTTCAATAATGCAATTTCTACTCGTCCACCGGTTCGCAGATGTAAACAAGTTTTACAACCCGGTTATCTCCGATTTTATCATTCGTCCGCAGGGATAATTTCAAGCCGATAATTTTCTATCATCTTTTATTAATAACACAAAGATTATAATGATACATTACATAAAGTTCAAGTTACAAACGTTTTAATTGACACATGTCCTTTTTGTCAAAAGTTCGCGATTTTTGTTCGACCATAGTGAACATTAAAATGAGTATTATCGAATTTTCTCTTGATTTCAGATCTTTGGTTATTATAAAACTTTCTTTTCTAATGATATATAATAAGTATATATTCGGGCAATCTGGATTTCAACCCCCTTTTGCACCCCAGCCCAAATGACACTAGTATGGATTTTCCCAAATATCTCAGTTCATCCAAGCTTTGACCGGTGAGTTCAATCAGATTCTGATTCAAGACTAAATTCTGATGAAAAATAGCAAAAACAAAACTACTACATTCCAAAAGTCAAGGTTCATTGTATTTCGCCATGATTTCGACCTGACTACTGTTTTATAATTTTTGCATTGTATTTATGCTTTTCTTATGACATATAAAGATATTTGTCTTAATCGTGCCGGTTGGAATGTAGTTCTATTGGGGTCCCTAGAAGCATTATGTAAGGTTTTTATGAATCCCCATTAAAGAATTTCTCAAAAAATTAACATCATCTTTTCTATGCGTATAATTTTCAAGAGTGCGTTCAATATGGCTGTCAAATACTTATATTGCCCATCACCCGGCCATTATTCATTCTATACAAGATTTTTCAAAGTTCTTTTGTAGTATCGAGTGTGCTTGATGATACATCAGAAACAAATTCCGAATACATCCCAAAATCTGATCACTTCTTCCTTACAATATGCCTTGTTTTTATACAAAATTTAATTGATATTCATGGAGAACTTTTATAAATATCGTATAGAAAGACAGGAGCAAAATACAGAAATGTATGAGAAAAAACGGCAAAGGCATCTCTCAGTCAAAAACTTATTCTTGGATCCACCCCACAATTTAATTACATCTTTTTGATAGGTGATTTACCCTTACACGAAATGTTATTACAGTTCATAGAGAACATTTGGAGATATAGTGCATACGGACTAGAACGAATACAGAAATTTATGTGGAAAAACGCAAAAATATCTGTCAATCAGAAACTTATGCCACAATTTAATCACTTCTTTCTTATAACATGACTCACCCATCGACAAAAATTAATTGAAATTCATAGAGAACCTTTGAAGATATCGTTTAGAGAGACAGGTCGAACACGTAAATGTATAAAGTATTAAAGCAAAAAATCATTTTTCAATCAAAAAAGAATTCCTGGATCCGCCCCCAAATTTAGTCACTCATTTCTTACCTCATGCCTTAGCGTTCGACGTAATTTCATCGAAATCCATCGGGAACTATTGTAGATATCGTATTGACAGACAGGAGCGTATACAGAAATGCATCAAAAAGATTCAGTCATTTCTGTCCATACAATATCTCCAAAACTTCTCAGTAAATTTCAATGGAATTTCCTTGAAATGTGGGATGCAGGGTAAGAAAGAAGTGATTGAATTTTGGCGAGGAATTCGTCAATACAGTGTGTACTGCTTTCGGCTATTCGTGTAGTGATTTTCAATTTCCAGATTTTTGAGTTGTAGGCCAACAACCTAATAATTAGGAATAATTAAGAGGTGAATTTATTGAAAAAGCTAAAAGTAGCAAAAAAAAAATAAAAAATAAAAAAAGATACGCTTTTTTGCAGTGTCAAAACAAGAAAAGTGCTGAACTTGGCGCAAAAAGCGCTACATCTGCACACTAAGCCTTTTAGGGCAGCTTTGAGTTTTTAGCAAATGTACCAAGAGCTTGTACCAAATCGTGCAAAATAGTACCAAATAAAAATGACTCCTATATACTCACGAAATGAAACATAAATAAGACAAATTTCGCGAAAATTTGTACAATAAAACTCATTCAAATTTTATCTCAGTTTCAATCAAATTTTAATCTTTCATTGTCTTTAACAGTTCGGTAGACGGCTTCCACAAATTGAACCTTATGAGTGCAGCATTGTAGAAAGTCGCACAAAATATACTTTAATATCTCACTCGACTTCTATGCTATCTTTGCAAAGACGTACCTTGTAGACATTTTGATATGGGACATTTTACGTCGGTAATTTCAAACGGCTAAAAGTGGCTAGATTTGTGAAAAAAAAAAGCCAATGGAGTATATTCAATTGCCAGGTGACTATAAAGATTTCATTTTCTCGGTATTAATGCTAATTTTCAATTTTAAAAGTGACCTCTAAAATTTTCCAAGGGTCACATTCATGATACACATGTGTGATTGTTTTTTTTTTGTAAAAACTTATTCTGAATAAAAGATTTTCATTTTTATAAACTGATTTTCCGAATTTCTTCCTTATACGGATTCTTACACTGATTAAAACGGGAGTTTGGTAGGTCGGGTAAGGTTTTCCGTCATACCTCGACGAAATTATAGCACAGAGAATTTTTGAAATCAAGTTATCATTTTTTAATTTCCTTATCGGTATTTTAGTATAAAACAGTCGTAAGGGTAGTAGTACATGTTCAAAAGGTTCCTTTGTAAAACCTGTAGCCAACCGTCACCACACCGTAATCACTCGATTTTATATTTTACAATATAACAACAAAAAAATTTATTTATTTTTCATTGTTGTGTTCTGACCAAAAGATTGCCGAAAACTGTATTTTGTAAAATGAAATTAACATAATCTGAACAAAGATAAAAATCCACTTATAGCCATTAAAATTACTAATGTAAAAACGGCCCATATCAAAATGTCTACTTGAAGCGTATTTTTGTACTTCATGTTTCTCTCTCTCTCTCTCTGTCTGTCTGTCTGTCTGTCTGTCTCTCTCTCTCCATATATATATATATATATATATATATATATATATATATATATATATAACTTATCTTAATGTCAAATGCTGAATGTATCAAGCAATTGAAATAAACCCATCACACATCAGATACTGCATTATATCATTTTATATTGTATTCTTGATATATATATATATATATATATATATATATATATATATATATATATATATATATATATATATATATATATATATATTGGGGCCGTAAGTTGAGTCAGGTCTGTATTAAGCTTGATCTGGCCCTGACGCAACGTACTTGGGTTCTCAATCTATTACTCGGCCCCGCTGCAGGGAAGCTGTTCGTCTCGGGGCGCCGGTGTCCCGTAGCACCAAGAGGGACAAGTCGCGTTAGGCCTGACGCCTTTGCGACTTCGATTGCGATGGCTGGAGCTATTTTTACAAGGGTAAGTCTATCCCTCGTCAAACTTGACCTTGTGTCACATTTCGCTCTTGGCGAGGGCGCGGGTAAATCAATATAAATTACCATTCATAGATCAATGAGAATTTAGGAATCGTAGGGAGCCAATCTGTTTATTATATAAGCAAGCGACCTGGTCATAATTAGGCGGATATTCAATGTTGCCAGCTTGCCCACCTATTATGTAAATGACGGTTTGTAACTTACACACGGTTTTACCCTTTGCGTGTATAATATACGCTAACCATGTCACATTTACATGCACTTCACATTGATTTTTTATACAAAGAGACATTTCTATCATCCATGATGCTACCCTCACTTCTCTCTACGCACAAGACACTTGACTGTATTAATGACTTAATTTCCAATCAAATTTCCTTCATAATGCGAGCAATACCCGTTCAGCTATTCGTTGTATCTGTTGATTCAATAAATTCTGCTATGGTAATTCCGTGTTAATACAAGCCTTTCGTTTTTCATTCAACTAATACTGAAATACTACTACCTTCTGATTTCACTATTTCGCCTGTTATTACTTTCATAACTAACTTGAACTTACTACTTGAGAGCTAAAACTACTTACACAGTCCAAAAGTTTATTGTTGGTGCGCATCGGTCAAATTTCAAGTCAGAATAAATTTCAATATCTATAACAAATGCGCCACTATTTTCATTTACAATATCAAATAGAAATGAATACCACACGTAGTAAATTCCATGTGCGACTGTCGACATCTGGATTTGGTAGCCAGCCCTTTTCAGTAACAGCTGGCGATTCCTGTTTTCTCTTCCAACGTATAACTGTCAGAACACCTGCGTAAAATAAATAAAACAGCAATTCGATAAAAATCACTGCACAATCATCAATAAATGTTAGAAGAGGACAGGTTGTTTTTTACTCACGGGGCTCAGCAAACCATTAATATCACTTTGCTGGTTACGAATTTGAACTTTTTTTTCTCAAGAGAACAGTGAGAACAACTGAGTTTATAGGTGCACCCCTCATTAGAGCGAAGTTCAACTAAGTGCAGAGCATTCACATTTTCACAATTCGGATATCTCACAGATATAGTGCGACAAAGGGATTTTTACTTTTACACGCATTATTGGATTGGAAATTGCTTTTTTTGTAAAGACATCTACTTTTTATCTTCTGATTCAACAGGAAAGATATACTAAGAAAATTTCAAAATAAATGTATAAAAAAGAGACTGCAAGAAGGTGAAGATTATTCGTACTCGTTTGAAATTGATTTTTAGAGCTAATTAATAGATTTATGGAAACAGACCAATCCATCCCTGGAATGGAATCTTAGTATACATCCAGTCCTTAAGCCAAACCATTGAGCAAACAAGTGTAAGTTAATGTTCAACACATAAGAAGAAAAAAAAATCCGGAACAAATTGAAGAAAATCTGCTGTTTTACATTGACACCGTTTGTTTTTTTCGGGAAACGAGAGTTGCCTCCCTTCGTCCAAAATGGCGAGGTACGTGGCAAATTTAAAAACACGTAGTGCCTTATTCATCTTGTTAAGTGGATTGTTATTTTGTGATGGCCACGACCAGTTTGACCAGGATGCCTTTGAACCACCTGGTAAACAAAAGGTTACTTTTCGAACCGCTAAGCCAAATAGGTATTTACTTTACGATGTTAACCAAGGAGAGGGTTTCAACCTCCGTAGGGATGTTCACATGAGGGTTGCCAATTTGGTGAAAAGTCTCAATAAGATCGAACCCTGGATTTTGGTGCTGCCTCCCTGGGGTCACCTTTATCACTGGCAGACCGAAAGTCTTGTGGGCAAACAAGTTCGCATACCGTGGTCCTTGTTCTTTGACACTCCTAGTCTTTCGAAACATGTTCCGGTTATGGAATTCGAAGAATTCCTCGCAGCTACAGGTTATAAAGGAGCTATTGACCAAATATATTATCTTCAACATTACAAAGAAGGCTGGGAAGATGGTCGCTTTGAAGAGAAGATAGACGTTCGGGATTGTATCGGCCGGAAACGTTATGAACCTGACGACGAAGACAAGTGGAGAGGATGGTTCTTCGGGTATTACGAGGAAGACGTATACGCTCTCGACTTCAAATGTCTCTCCGTGCAGGGTCATGCCCGTATCATGGAACCTATCTTGTTGCATAACACAACGGCGACTTCAGTTTTGATCGATAGGGCCGAAAACCTCCTTCATGATATTTACGGAGAGATCGACTACTGGGAAGCGAGGAGAAGCATGGTCTTTTCCAAGAATCTTCGTGACATCGGAGATAAATTTCGGTCCGAATTCCTTAATTCTACAGATGACGTAGACCAAACTATGTTCGAAGACGACTGGAGGAAGATGATCCGTAGGAGTCGAAAGGCCATTGGGGGCCCCTACATTGGGGTTCACTTACGTCGTAAAGATTACTTGCGGGCTCACAAGGAACACGTACCTAAACTCAAATATGCGGCTAAACAAATTAAGCAGTTGTTAAAAAAATACAACGTCCAAAAAGTGTTCATAGCATCAGACGATGTAGAGGACGTAGAAAAGATGAGAACTAAGTTTTTAAAGAATTATGAAGTGTATAATTTTGTACCAAGCAAAGAGGTTCTGGCTAAATATATGGACGGTGGTGTGGCCATTATTGACCAGTGGATTTGTGCCCACGCCAGGTATTTTATCGGGACTCATTTGTCTACTTTTTCTTTTCGGATTCAGGAAGAAAGGGAAATTCTGGGTTTCAAAGCGGAAACTACTTTCAATAGGTTGTGTAAAGAAGAAGAAGGTAAGGACTGTGAAAAACCTTCCAAATGGACAATTGTTTACTGAGTAAATCGAGCATTTTATAATATTTTTATTACTTCTCTTTGAGAAAAAAAACAAAGATTTTTGATATTACAAATGAAGCTGTAATCTAAACGTTATTATTTTTTTCCACAATTCATACTTTCTTTATCCCATGTTGCCAAGTATTTTACGTGCTAGGAAGTGAATGGGGGCATAGTATATGTTTTGAATATTGTTTTTGTCTCGGTCCTTTGTTGGTTAAAAAAAAAAAAAAAGACAACAAAAAGGTTGTTGTCATTATTGCACTCTGGTATGTCTGCTGATGTTAAAAAGACAATTCTACCTGACATGTAGATTCTTGTATGTCAAATATTTATATATTTTAGACCATTCACCAAAAGTAGCTCCCTTTTTTTAGTGTAGAAGAATCATGATTGAGGCTGGCTTGCGTGGTGGTGGTGGGGTTGTTATTGTAGCTCGTGGTCAGTGTTAATAACCAGGTCAAAGCCAAGATCTCGGATGCTGATTTTCAAGGCAGGTGGACTCTCCTTATTTTGAAGATTAATTGAAAATCAGCATTACATAATATCATTTAGTCATGAATTACAACTTAAGACCTCCACTGGTGTTAGAAAAAGTTTCTTCTCGGCAAGAGTAGTAAACACAATGAACACAACCTGAGAGAAAAGATAGTCACATCCGCGAATATCAATACTTGAAAAAATAACCTTTATTCTGATATTGGTCATACCAAATTTAACTACTAATTTTCTTATTAGTTAAATTCTATCCCAACTGAACTGAAGCTGACTTAATGATAATTAACTACTGTCGAAAAAAGTCGAGTACATTACTCACATTTTCTCCTCAATTACATTTTTGGTCTTGTGATGGAACTAAGCCAAGCTTGGAATTTGCCACTAGCGGTAGAGTTGTTGATTTAATTTTAATTCAGGCAAGCCCTTCTCCACTTGGAAGATTGGTGTTACACAATCTTCATATCACCATTTCCCTCTATTTGGGCTTCTGCTGTATTGAGCTAAGCTTAGTAAATCCAAAAGAATCATATAAGTCTGCCTTAAATGTTTTTTTTTGCTGCATTTATTTTTCTACCGCTTTTTAATGCTTTCTAGATTCAAGGAATTAAAACCAGTGCGGATATTTGTGCAAAATCACCACACTTCTTATCTAATAGCATTTTAAAGGCTGAATAAATACGCAATAAACATAATTAAATAATTTTTTTCATACATGATTAATTGAAAATGGAAAATTGCAAACCATGACTAATTCACCATGTTGCTCACAAATGATGTTTCTCTCACTTTTGCTCACAATGACTTCAACCTTTTCCTGCAGAATGAGACTCTGCTCAAAATGATTCTGCACAAAAGCATGATTTAAAGCTCAAAGCTCATTGACTACCGGACTGAACTCCTCTAATCATATACTTAGCATTTTTTGTCTCTCTGTTTGTCCACACAATATCTCAAAAGTTCTCAATGAATTTCAAGGACCTTCTATGGAAGGGTGGGTTGTAGGCCATGAAAGAATTGATTGAAATTTCCTTACAATTCATATTCAATTTTTGTGTCAATGATTGTTGGCAGAGGTATTTGCTCTCTAAATGCTTTTTGGTAATTTATTATAACGTAATTGGGTTTATTTTTCACTACACTCAAGGGCTTCCAGGTTGAAAATTTCCATCCGTGCGTAGGAGATAACCCGCACAACAAATAAGTTTGAAGTAGTGTGATTTAAATCTACATTCAAACCAATAAAATGGTTTATACAATTTCACTCAAAGTCAGAACTTGATTACCTCATGAATGATTTGAAAACATTTTAGTTTTACATAGTAACTAGCATTGTACCCATAAAAAATGACTGAATTATTTACTATTTACTCATGAATATATTACACAAACGTATTTTAGCATAAATGTTTTTATTGTAAACAAAAAACAAAAACAAGGTTCATACCTACAACGAAATGTATTTTCCTGTTGATTTTCTTCAACTGTTTATTTTTCATATTTTTGATAATTTTAAAACAATAAGGCAATAGAATTTAGTTTGGAAAGAAATTTCTATTTCAATATTGAATGGAATTGTTTTCCATGCTACCTCTAAGACTTCAGTAGCAGCATTAATAGTAATAATGGAGATGCACAGACATAGTAGAGCCTAGTGCTTTACACCCCTTCCTCTCTGTTTGCTTTAGCTTGACAGAATCCAAACAACTAACATACAAGCAAAAAATGACATGGGCTTATTTTGTAAATATTTTCATTTCTAATTAGTTTGTATTTTTGTCCATCTAAACAATCTGAATAATACAATTTTTGGCTGGTTTGTCAGCCAGAATTGGTTCTTAGTAATTTGTATATTTACTCTGAAAATCAATTTCTTTCTTCTCCTTCCTTTATCCTCTGCCTTTCTTCTTCTCCTTTGTCTTTCATCAAATCAGGTGTTATCTGAGAGTAGAATATACATCATATTTTATGATGAAATAGTGGGACCTAATTTATGTAGAATTTTAATCTACTTTGTATTTAGCATAATGAGAATAACATATTTCATTCTTATTTTGATAAATTATAATTTTTCAAAAATACACTGGAAGTTATCGAATTTCATAAAGATCACAATCTTTCAAACTTGTCAATCTCTGAAGTGCAAAAATCTCGATTTTAATACAAAAAAATCCGGAGATTTTTTAGTGATGCTAAAAAATTAAAAGTAAGTAAAACATATGATTTAATTCTTCCATAAATGTCAAATCTTTAATTAAAAAAAATAATCAGTTCTTATGAGCATTGTTAGAATTGACTGTTACATTCTTGGCTTCATAAGGTTATCATCATCTGGTTGCCATTTGAGACAGGATTTCAGACTTTTTTTTTCTTTTAAATTAAACTTATTACCTCCTTAATTAAACTTATTACCTCCTTCTTTCAAAAGAGGTGATCATTTTTGAATTTACCAAAATATTGTATTTGTTTTAATTGACATTTATTTTCTCTTTTCTAAAAGTGCTAGTCTTATCCTATTTTGGATATTTTGATGATTTTGATAGATAAACTAGGATGAGGGAACTTAGTGCGAGAAAATCTTGTTACCTTATACTTCTTATAATTTGATAATTTTTGTTTATTTTTAATATCATTTTGTTCATTTCCATTGGAAAATATAAAGTGCTAATTATTTTGTTTATTGTTTTACGACAAATACTATTTACTTAATTATTTTCCCTTCATCAAGATGGTTTATTTAATATTGTTCCATTTTCAAGAAGAAATTCTTGATAGTCTTGGAGATATTGAGCTTGAAGCATGGTTTACGATTTTGAACTGGTACTTTAGATTAATACATAGGTTGTGATTTTGAAGAGTTGTACATCTAATGCATTAATATTCTGCTCTTGTTTTTCTTTGGTGTCAAGATACTAGAGAATTGCAGCAATCAGTTTCTGAGCATCAATGTAGCTGGTGTTCCAGGTGACTTTTGGGCAGAGTATTTCCTTTCATTTCAGCATAAGATGTTTGTAACAATTCCAAACTTTACAAAAAGTCCAAATGAACTTGAAGAATATGTGACCATTGTAAGAATCAGTATGCTATAAAACTATACACAGATATCCCCAGCTTTACGCAACTTCACTTCTACAAAAGACATCCATAAGCACAGGTTTCCCTACTATTCAAAACAGCATAGACTGAAGAAGCAATTACCATTAATTTTTATAGAAACATTTTTTTAGCGTTCCCTGATTCCCCCCAAAACCTAAGGTGGAGGTTCGTTGTCTACTGTGGCAGATGTGAAAGACTTGTAATATGTCAATATGCTTAACAAAGGATTTCATAGGTATGCTCTACTTTTGGATGGTGTGGGGGAACCTGATCAAATATAGTATGTCAGAATTTTTCTCCTAAACTATGGGGAGAGGTGTGGGGGGGAGAAAAATGGATATGTAAGTCTTCCCTTGATTCAATCAATATACTTAAAAAAATCAGCAGAATATGACAATATACAGATCAGTATAAATCATTATTACATTTATGATCTTTTCACATCAAAATATATCTCAGTATTGTTGGGTTTAAACTATTTTCAAATCTCTCCGGAATGGTAATTCTTATCTTGTTATAGTGAGCCATCATGACTTTACATTATTTTAAGCTAAAGTTGGTTTTGCTCTTTTGAATTTGTATCTAGGACTCTGAATGATATAGGGATGACCATCATTTTTCTGATTTTGGGGTGTCTTTAGGTGGAGTTTTAATAATAATTTTTCAAAGACAGTCAGGGCTGCATCTATTACTTGGCATATCAACATTTTCTCCTGTCGAAAATGATTAGATTTGATTTTCTTCAGTGGTTTTGATTATTTTTACCTGATGGTTTGAAAAAAAAAATGTGCCAAAAGAAAGATTGTTATATTTTGTGTTCTGTCTTCAAAATTTTTTTCTTCTCAATTGATATCAAGAGGAAAAGACATTTTTAAGGGAAAAGAATCCAATAGAACTTTTTCTTTTCAACCTTATGATAGTTGAACAAAAATGGTTATTATTGTATTGTATGATATCACAAATGTTTTCTTTTTCTTTGTTTTTTTTTCTCTCAGAAGCTTTCATTCTATTTTACTTCAAGTTTGTGTGCAGAAATTTTATCATTAGATTTGGGATCTTGTGTTTACCATATGATTTTTTGTTGTTGTTAAAATAATGCTGTCAGATTGAAAAAAATATACTTTAAATATAACATTAATGATTTCATTGAGCTTCAGATTCATTACTTTTTCAGATTTTTACTGAATCTTTTTTATGTCGGCCGGCGCAAATTCAGGTTGTGACTCAGAATTTTCATTCAAACAAAATAAAAGAGATACATTTCAAGTAATTTCACTTGAAAATTTAACATTTTGCTGTATTTTTTAATTTGCTCAGGAAAAGGTATAGTTTGACAAAAAAACTATCACCTGAATTTAGTAGTTGGGTGTGCTGTCCTTGCATCCCATGTCAAGTGGATGTGTGTATGGAGGTATTTATTTTGCATACCTACTGAAGCAAAATACAATACAAGGTGTGTGTAATATATATGATATATATATTTTAGATACCTGAGAATTCCGAATTTGGAGGATGTGTGTGTGTGTGTGTGTGTGTGTGTGTGGAGAAAGGAAACAAACAAACCTTGCTACAAGGTCATTTTCTGTATCTGCTTGTTAGCGATGAAATATCTAACACAATATGAGTGCAATTTTCTATTTTATTTATTCTTCAATCAAGAAATAAATGAAACTCGTGGGGTGGATTAAGTAAGAGAAACCTGAGGAGAAATGGCTGCTATCTACCCTTCGGGTGATAAGTTGCTGATAGATTCTGTTATCTCCTTAGACTCCACCTCCCAGTCATTTGTCAAATCGATTTTTCCTTGCTGGTTTAAATGTGGTTCTTGCAGTCAAGTCATATTGTAGGGACCTATTTTTGGTTGATCATCGAAGTTAAGCCACATTGAATCTGGTCAGTGCTTGGATGGATGACCATTTAGATAAACCAAATATTGAAAGCAGCTTATGCCCTTGTGCCAGACTAAGCAAAGCCTAGTAAATGTGATTGTACCTGATCTTACTCTTGACTGAGAACTGAGTTGTGACAGACGCAATGTTTTTGCCCTGTGCAAACATGTAAGGGCATTACACTTTCAAGTGATTTTTAAAAGTATGTTTTATTTTCATAGGTTTATGGCTCTATTTTTGTTGGTACCTCTTTTTTTCTATTATTTGAAATGAATATCAAATTTTTTTTCTTCTCATTAAATTGTTTTTTTCTTCATGTCATTATTTAATATGCTCCATAACTCTTCAGTGAGTGCAAAATTTTGTGTTAAACATTTTGAATATTTTATGGAAAAATGCACGTTTGAGAGGTTATGGAAGTTACTAGCAAAATTTGAACCATAAAACTATGAAAAATAATTTAGATAATACATCAGATTATTTGTTGGCGATTTTTAGAAGTATGTCATGTTCCAATGGGTTTATGTTTTTACTTTTGCTAATACCTTTTTTTCTATCATTTAAAAACATCAACTTAAATGTGATCTAATTTTGCAAAAGCTTTTTCTATTTCTGCTTTTAAGCAATTCATGATAAATTCATGAAATTACTTTGAAATTCGTCTTTACGTCTCAATACAGAATTTCTGTTTTCATAGATATTAAACAACCTATATAACTTCCCCCACAATTACTTTGTGCCCGTTCCTAAATGTTTGTATGTAGATTTGTGTGTGTAAAAAGAGGGAGCACAAATTATTTGGTATATAGCACAACAAAATTTAGCACTGGAGCATCTTGTTGGATAAAGAAAGTCAAAAAAATATGAAGGTAATCTACCATTTTTGGTCTTTTCCACTTGGATATTTGCCAGCTTCAATGTAATCTTATTTATTCTCCAAGCATGACTTTGTGAAGGAATATCAAGATATTGACATAATCAGCCACGTCTTTTGCATTGATTGTCTACAAACATGTTTTGGGGAATTACATTCATCATTCAAATTAAAAATGTATTTTTTTCCCCAATAAGAATTTATTTGTTAAACAAGCCAACAATTGTGAGTTTTTTTTTGTTTTTTTTATAATCAAATGTCTTTTAAATTTTAATCTTCTTACCAGGATTTGTTTCAACAGCTGCATAAATATGGTCCTTCATTCACAAGCTGACATCTATTTCAATGAAATCCCTTTCACTGATAAAAATTAGTATTATTCATCTAAACTAAGTCATGAAATATAAATTCATGATCTGAAAAAAAAAACATTTTAGAAACTTTGAAATATGCTGAAGACATTTTGTTTTATTTTCTTGTCAAGTTTGATATTTTATTGATGAAAGCTGACAATTTTATTTGAAAAAGATGTCTTTTTAAAAAGTGGTGATTTGATTTTAAATGCTGTTTAATCTTTATGAGAAATCTAGTATATATAAGATTTTTTTTTTTTTGCTTGAATTTGCGGGATAATATGCTGTTCCTATTATACAATGATTCATTTGGGCCAGTTTCCTTGATTCTGAACCAGTCCTTGAATGATTATCAAGAAAATTGAAGATTGAATAGAAAAATTCAATGAAATGGACTTTATCATTACATTAAATGATTTCGTCTTCACTTCTTGAATCCCAATTCTACAAATTAGAAATGTTACTAAATGCAGATGCAAGAAATCTGAATGCTCAACATGAGCAGAACCATGTGATATCTAAAAGAATTGAAAATTAACACCTTGATTCGCTGTTTTTTTACATACTTACTCATCTGTCCTCATCTTCATTTTAATCGAGTCAATTCTCTTTCAAACATGTTGCATTACATTAACAAAAGATTGTTATAAACTGTTGGTTATGTAGAAATCAAACTTGGAGAAATATGCTCTTGGACACAATTTTACAAAATCTGTTAATGACTTGTTTCAGGATCTACTTAGGCATTCTTCAGTAACATTTGAAATTTGTGATTTCACACATTGAATTATGAATACAAAATTTTATGAAAAAAATGAAACAAAAATTTACAAAGAAAGTTTGAAAAGCTTCAAAATGTGGCTGGATTAAATTTTATTCTCATTTAGATGTGTTTGTTCTATGGATTGGTTATTGATAGGCTTTCTTTTGGAGATTCTATCGCAATTTTGATTGAATCATTCACTGTGAATCACATGAATTTCCATCATTGCAGTTTCATGATTAACTCAATAGAATTTCATTTCTACTGATTGATGGCAACACAGTTTTATCTATGAGTTGGGGCTTCTATCTTGCAATGGATTATTATATTATTTGCCACATGTTGCATTGATAGGTAAATAATAGACTTATACAATTTTTCTTTGACTATTGTCTCTGGTTTACAAAAAAAAAATGTTTTTTAATAATTCATTTATTTTTCAATATATTCATGGAATATATAAAAATTGTTCTTAGAATCAATATTTTTGGCCCATTGTTCATATGGGGACAATATGTTACTTATTTTATTATGTGTTAATCAGCAAAGCTAGTATACAACCAAAAATATTTCTTATGATATTTTCCCCTGCATGAAATTGGCTTACCTGCTGAAAATAAACTAAATATTTTTTGTATATTTTGGACTTAATTGAGAATCATTTAAACCCATTGAAGACTACTCTATTAAGGTGCTAAATGCCTTAATTAAAATGTCCCTGTAGAGTTCAAAAATAGATCTGAGACATATATATATATACATCTCAGGGGTCATAGAAACTTTGGGATATATGTTGCAGGAGTCTTGAAAGGGTTCAAGCTTAATGTTGACTTACCTGCTTTCCTGTCAACATTTAAAAAATTTTTTTTTCCATTTTTGGATTTTCAATTTTCTTTTTTTTTTCTTCTTTTCATTCTCTCTTATTTTTATTTTTCTTCTTTTCTTTTTTAAAAAAAATTTATTTCAATTTTTTTATTGTCTTTCTCCCTTGATTTTATTTATTACTCATAATTGCATATTTTTTCTTGATTTTTTTAATTCATTCTTTATTCAAAGAAAATGTAAGTTTTTAACATTTTTGCTCTTTGAAAACATCTAGAAAATTATTTTCTTTTATATCCCTGTATTCCTGTTGTATTCTCTTTGTAGGGTAGCATTTGAAGAATATCTATTTTAATGACTGATTAAAGAGAAAATATGGCATTTTACACCATTAATTGCATTAAATAAAACCATTAAAATTACCTTGAATTTTACCTTTTCTTCTTACTTTCTAATGAATTCACTTTTTCCAATTTTTTCTTCTTTTTAATTTAAGAAATTTTCTTTAAAAAATAAGCTATTTATGTAACTGATTTCATAGGTAGGCTTTATAAAATGAATCCTCTGTTCACTGCAATGATATCTAGTGACAGTAAATTCTGCCTGCAGGGTTGGAAAAAAATGGAACAGTAATATTTTATAGTGGCTGAGTTTGAATCCAGTTGATGTTACATTTTTTTTTTTCATTAGTTCAATTTTTTTCTCTAATTTACTTATTTCATTGCTGCCCAGACTTTACCACCATAATTAAATAAGTTTGGCCATGGGAGGAGAAAATTGATTTGATAAAATTTTGCAGTTATTCACTGAATATTTAGTATCTCAGAAAGTATTGGTTTTCAATCTGTCTGTTGTGCATTGAAAATCAGGAAAAAAAAAAATGGAGTGCTGAGGGTCAGGAATTAATGTGAACATGATCGATAGAATATGGCAATTATATGTATGATATAATTGCATAAGTAATTACTATAGACTGACCTACCAAGTTTCAATATTAAGAATGAGTGAGTCTTGGGAAGTTGGTATAGAAATGCATTGAAAATTAGGGAATGTGGTATTGTCAGTGGTCAGCAATTGATACAAGTGTCACTACTTGCATTATTAGAATATATTCCTCAATTTCTACCATCCTTTTCTTAATAAATTTTAGTGACTGACAAAAACAAAAACAAAAACAAACAAAAAACACCCAAATACCTCACTAGAATATTAAAATCAGGAAGCGTCACTACTGAGTTCTGGGGTTTTTCGTGGTTTTTTGTTCTGTCAGTCACTGAAATTTATTAAGAAAAGGACAGTAGAAATTGAAAAATGTATTTTTTTTTTTTTTACTTTATTGAGAACGATATTGATGATAGTCCGGATATCTCCTAGCATTAATAAAGCAAATACTAGTATTCTAAACGGTGAGATGTCATTAAAGGGAGGTAATTAGGTTGTAGCCCTTGCAATTATTCTCGATAAGGGAGATAACTGTAGGATTACCCGTAGATAAAGAGCAGTGGACTTATGATTTTTTTTCTTCTTTCAACCTTGAGGTAAGGTTCATTCTCAGGTTACCTAAAAAAACAAAAAAACAAACTTCGGTTCTAACAGTTTTAAGACCAAAAAAAAAAGAAAAAAAATCTCTTAACATCTGGAGGAACACATTGCTCATTTATGGCATCAAATTGTTGAAGGCTTCAGAATTCTGACTTTTTTTCATGACTAAAATACGTCAAAAATCAATGAAACTTATACAAAATGTATGTCTGCTAAGACATAAAAAAGAAAACATCTTTTTTTGTATTGTGCCAGCTATCTTTTAGTCATAAGCCTTATATGCAAAGGGTGCAGTGAATAAAAAAGAAAAAGTTTGGGAACAACTAGGCTAAAAAATTCAAATCTGAAAAGTGTAAGTTTTATTTATTCTCAATGCCTCACCAGTAAGCACTCAGCATAAAGAGTAGGATTGAAGGGTTTACAGCTTAATTATTTTGGATACACCGATTCTTGTAAGATCATTAAATCAAGCCTGGTCCATATAGCAGATGGATGATCATTGGGGTATACCAAATGCTGTGAACAGAATGAAGCTCAGACAGGTCTGGCTAACCAGGAGGGTTTTACTGAGAAATGCCTCTGTGCACTTATTCCCATAACACTCTTGATGAGAATAATGCCAACATGAAAATAATTTTTGTTGTATAAATTCAGATTGAGATTTCAGAAACAGAAAGCCCTGTTTGTAAAACCATTCTTTTTACATAGGTATTAGGATTCTAAACTGTTTTATGATTATTTATGGAGAGTAAAGATTGTTTGAAAATTCAAAATTTTTTTATCCACAAAATGTCTTTTTTTCTTTTTTTAAATTTTTACTGACTTAAAGGTTACAATTTATCTTAAATAAAAAAAGATAGATTTATCTTTCCATGTGTACAGAGGCTGCAAAAAGTATAAACATTTTTTTTTCAATTCAAAAGTATATTAAATATAAAAGACAAAATATTCATCAGAAATTGTCATAAATGTGTCTTCTGTTCCTTATCAGATAATACACCATGAATTAGTTTGTTTACAGTATATTGAACCAGAACATAGATAAATTCATTTGATAAAGAAAAAGACTAGCATTTTCATTCCATTATTGCATTAATTTCTGATGAATATGTGGCATGTTTATAGTTTTTATTAAAAAGTATGAACAGAAAAATAGATTATATTCTAGGAAAGGTTAAAAACTATTTCCCTTCTATTACAACTCAAAAATAGTTAATCATATTTGCTCTCCAAAAAGAATGGATTTATAAACAGCTTTTGGTTAGAAATATCAATCCGTTTTTATGTGGGACCTTATCTACAGATGACAAAAATATTTTGAGCTTTTTTTTTTTTGTGGGCTTCTTTCTCCCATGTGAGCATTTCTCTGATGATACATATGTCCCAGAGAAGCCATGAAGAAGATTACTTAACATTTATGAAGTACAACATATTTGTAATAATATGGTTATTTTAGATACACGTTGGCCACAGAAAGACAAATGCACAGCTGTTAAAAAAAAAGTATAAACTGTTTTGATGAGTTATTACTGTTGGGAAATAGATGTTACTTAGATGTATTGAATATGATAAAAAATTGTGGTCTTACATATCATGGGTGAAGTTTATTACAAAGTAGCATTGAATCCAAAGACAAGATTTTGATGAATTAATAAATTATACAAATATATTTTAGTATAAATGTATTTACTTATTGGTATTTGCAAGTTTATTTCATCCCAAGTGTTTTTTCAAATGTTAGTAATTATTTGAACTAGTCACTTATTTTGTTTCATGTCAAATAATTGCCCTGCACTAAATTCCTATTTACTTGCTTTGAGATTATTTTGAACTGATGTCTTTTGTAGATCTTATTTTGAAAATCAATTCGTAGATCCTCTTGACCATTTAGAGTCTGCATTTTTTTTCTTCTCTTACAATTGTAATATTGATGTACAACATTTAAATTACTACTAATCCATTAGTTCATCTATCTTATTATACTGACACAGGAATAAATTTGTGATTATATGTATTTAAAAATATCTATTATACTTTTGTTTATTTACTATTTTATTCTTATTTCAACATATTACATTAAACAAAATGAACAAATATCTTCCTGTACACTGTAAAATACTAATAATCAATTTCAAATCATAAGATATATGATTATAGATTTTTGAATACCATGTTGTGCCATTAGCTGTACATATATTTTCATGCACTGGTCCCTTGAGATATGACAATTATTTCAAGGGTTCCCCTCAGTCTGAAAGTGGTTGAGAAATGCTGGCTTAGATTATGATGTCAGGTTGGTGACACTTATTAGCTTTCACCAATAAAGTGGTCATTTTTAATCTTCCATAAATCAGTTTTATTGTCTCTCTCTCTCTCTCTCTATATATATATATATATTTCTAATTTCAATGGTATGTGCAATTTTTCTTTGTGATGTAATATATTTTTCTATCAGTCCCTCTTGAAGAATTTTTGGCTGGTTGAAATCCATCCATGGATGTTGAAAATAAAACCTAGGAGTATACAGCCTCCCTCAGCAGTGCAATCCCAAAGAAAAGATGTAAGGCTGTAGAATTGATTGGCTGAAACATTGTGGGAACTAAAAAAAGCAACAGTCTTTTGTAGCTGAACACATAATCATTGTATGTCACAAACAAGTCCAGAAAGACCCAAGTAAATTTGTTCAGGATTAGGGTTTAATTAAAAAGTGAGGATATTTGTAGGATGAACACATCTTCCTTTCAATGCTAAACTAGATTTCAATATATTCTTTTGTTTTTTTTTCATCTTACTAGTGTTTTTTGTAAAACATCTTAATTTCAGTTGCATTCAATCACAACTTTCAGATTTTCATTCCATGACTGTGAGTGAGGGGGGGGGCTCCAGCCAGACTCAGGAGCCTATCTTTATGTGACAGCTGCCTTACCAATTAGGCTTCAAAAGCCAATGGCAGGTTATAATTAAAAAATTTTATAAAAATATACCATTTTATGGTTACTTACATGAAAGGTGTATCAGATCTACTCATTCAAATATGAACAAAAAGAAAGGACATGTTTTGCATATTACAAAGCAATGGACACAGACTGTTATGCATACATTAACCATATATGTGAGAGACATGTGTTTTTCTGTCACACTATAAAAAGTACTTAAAGTTGGATGCAGCCCACCCAAATTTTGTATGCCTACTCAAGGGAGCAAGGGGAGGTTTTGAAACAAAAAGTCTGGAGAAAAATATTTTTGAAGGGGGGTTCTATTAACAATGTTACTATAATACTGAAGTAGAACATGTGTCCCAACTATATAAATATATTCTTATTTCACATTCTCTAAAGGATGTAAAGTGAAAGGAAATCCACCCTTTCAGGGATCAAAAGTGTGCGGGGCCTTTCTCCCCCTTCAAAGTGTTTGAAGTGAACGAGTGACAATTCCCCTCCTAAGGGGTCAAAGTTTAAAGGAAATTTTTTCCTAAATTGAAGTATAGAGAAAAGACATTTTTTAACGTTACTATAATGCAAAAGTGGATTCTTATAAAAATACAAATACGTATGAATGTAAAACTACTGGTTCTGACTGCCGATAAAGAACAGTTTGTTATCGCATGTTCACTGGCGTCCCCCAATTTAACAATATGTCAAAATGATAAATTACCAATTTTCGTTTTCAAGTCCCATCTCAACTCAAGCATCTTTCAGTCAATCACTCACTCTTCTTTTAGTTTGGAAAAATCAACATTTCTGTAGTGTATATTTTGTTGTTATGACAACAGATTAAGAGAATGAATGAAATTGTCATGATAATGAGTTTCACATGGACCAATCTATTAAAACTTAGGTTATAACAGACTCTGAGAAACCAAACAGTTATACAACCAACCAACCAAAAATACTAATTTGCATATATAGCTTTTATATAGATTGATTTGTACAATATATCTAAGACATTTATTATATTGGCATCTCCCAACAACACAGTTTATGATATAGATTAAGATTGTTTTCAAGGACTTTGGTGGAGGGATTCTATGAACAATGTAACTATAATGCTAAAATGAACCCTTACTTAACATTCAATATATATATATATATATATATATATATATATATATATATATATATATATATATATATATTAAAGAAATTGATATTACTGAATTTCCATTGTCATACTGGTTGATCCATTTACTTGCCATCTGACATATAGGTACTTTTTAGAGGAAGGGACAAAATCTGTTCATTCACCTAATAAGGCACATGATTTTAAAGCCACATTTGATGGTATGTCATTCTCAAAAAGAGGCTCTTTGCCACTGACATTAGCGCTTGTGGATTCGATCCCAGTCGCCAAATAGTGGTAGGCAGAATAATCATATAGATATTTACTAACAACTAAGTTAGTGGGGTAAGGGTGGAAAAAAATTTTTTATTTTCTACAAGCAGTAAAATGAGCTTAACATATGGCTGTTAGAAAGTGGGAGATACGAAGATCGAAAAATGACGACCACTTATATATGGAATGGTTCAAAGATGGAACTAGCTGAAGAAGAGGCACTTTTACCTCTCAGTTCATCTCTTCTTTCACCATACCTATTTGCAAAATGATAATCCAAACCTGATCCACAAAACAAATCTACCAACGGAACATTTTGGTTACGTGATGTGATACCATACAATAACGATCCACCAATAAGACACTAGTTTTCGAAAGTTAGCCTTTCCAGTTTCTTGATATTTTGATAAATTAGGTAGATACATCAGCCAAACTCTATGATGAGATTAAAAAAAAGTCATAAAAATGCTCCCTTATTACTGACATGATTTTCCATCATGAAATTGAATTCACTTCATATCAGCATTAGCATTCCAGTTGAATTTTTATTTTTTTTTCAATGCAAGTAATCTAGTCACCTGCTGAGTCCATATTATGATAACATGAAGAGCAACATTCCTGCTTAGATTCTTCTTCCTGGTCTTTCCATGTAGTCAGAAGTGGACAGACGAAATGAAATGGAACAGCCTCATTCTTGCAGAAGAAAAAAAAACTTGATCATTTCTCTTCTTGCTTCCTTTCGGATCTATTATGCAGAACGATCTCTCCAACATAACCAAAGCAAATTGTATCTTTCCACATCCTGCCACTAGGCTAAGATCATTAGACAAAGAGAGAAGTGGCTATGAAAAAATTTATGACCGATCAAACATTATATTATACAAGGTACAAACCTGTCAAAAGAAACGCCATTGTAAGAAGACAAGTTTTAACAATGAACAGAGATACATAATTTTTTTCTTTTAATAAGTGAACATTTTAGGTTTTTTTCTTTAATATTTTACATAGAGATGCATAGTCAAATTGTCCGTTTCATCAAACATTTTACACAACCTAAAAACAATCTTCTCTCTCATTTTGTCTTCAATCTAAATACAGGTTTTTATTGGTTTCTTTGCAGTTGTCATTGTTTATAGGAGTCAGTTTGTCTTTTTCAACATAACAAAACTAAGGAATGTCCTTTCATTCAAAGAATGCCACATACTTTTTTTTTTCTTTTCAAACATGCGTGTTGTCAATGTACACGAGCATTTTCGGGGTTGTTTTCTAACACTGTCAACAGTTTTGTGATAGTTTAAATATATTCAAGAAAGAAAGTTTTAAAAAAAAGTTTGTAAATTGTTTTTCCTAGTCCACGGTTAAAGTAGAAAGAGGAGGCTTACATATCCATGTTTTCTTGCCTGGAGTCATCATTTGCCACTTCCATAATAGTATTAATAATCAATACAGTTTAATGTCCATAATAAATCAGAGAGAAAAGGGTGGAACTGAGAGCTTCTAAAATGAATGGAATTAGTTCAAATGTTTTTCTTAAAATCTGGAGAGTATAAAAATGAATTTTCCATTAAAACAATTTTTAATACAAAGAAGAAGAATAAAAAATGAAAGTCAAACTGAGAGAAAAAAAATGTCAAAAATGATTCCTCTTCATTTATTAACAAAATTTATTGTCTTCAAACATTTTTAATTAATAAAGATAATGTTATTCTTCCTTCACATATGCCAAACAATTTTATATAATGAAAGGTTTTTTTAATGTATTTACTTAAAAGATTGGCCTAAGAATTAAGAAATATATGTGAAATAAAAAAATAATAGAGATGTGAGGAAAATTGAAATCATTGTTTTTAAATAGTAAAAAATTATTAAAAAAACATTGGATAATAATAAAAATCTAATTCCCTGAAACAGATTTTATTATTTTTGTTTTCCCTTCCTCATAAATTTTTTGAAGGAAGGAAAAACAATGCAGAGATAGAGAAGCAATAAAAGAAAAAAAAAAGATATAATTTGTGATAAAAAAAAAAAAAGAAAAGATTTTTGTTCTTAGTCCCTTATTTTAAGAGTCCTCGGGTACCATGAAAAAAAACAACAACCTTGTTCCATTCTTTTTCTGTCTTAAAATCCTTGTCCAACAGTTTTCATTTTGTCCCAAGTGTAACAACTTTGGTTGGCATCCTGACAGCTTTCCACCAGCCAGTCTATCCCCATCCATTGTGCTTTTCATTTTTATAAGAGATAACAAGTCAGAAACTTGTGGTGGTTAAGGCGGTATGGAAGCTTCATGGTGCAACCACAACGATACATGTGAAGTGTTATAGTAGTAGTAGTAGTAGTAGTAGTAAGGGTTGTAGCAATATGAAGAATAGCCCGGAGCCTCAGTGTGTGTGAGTGTATGTGTATATAAATACATTATGTACACGGTACAAAAGAGAGGGGCAGAGGCATCATCAAGGTTGTTGAAGTCAGCTGCCTCTGTTTCCGCCCACCTCTGTTGTTGTCCGATGTTTTAAACGAATGGAGTCCACTGTGTCCAGCAAGGTTTTGGAGTCCACAGCAAGATTGTGAGCCGCCTTCAGCATACGTTTCAAATATTCACCATCTGTAGCCGCGCTGTACTGTTGGGCTAGTCTCATGGAGTCTATGAGGGAGGCCATGTCACTACTCAATACCTTCTGGGCCGATTCAATCTGCAAAACAAGCAGGCAATAAATTTTGTTAAATAATAGCAAAATAATTACAGAACAGAGAGATAAGATATTGCCACATTTCAAGGATTTTTCAGCACATACTAGTGGGCCACAATCAAAATTATATATTTGTTTATCACCTGGTCTCACATTCACACATGGAAAGCAGTATAATGGGATGAGTTCAAAAAATCTCACATATGATAGCCCTATTCTGTCTAAAGAACTTGCATTAATTCCTGACCACGAACAATTCTTTTCTTTCTGGTTTTCAATGCAAAACAGAGATTAACTTGAGATTAAATTTTACGTTAAAAAATTGCAAAATTTGGTACCTAATTTTCACAAATGTTAGCAGTTTGGAGCAGTAGTGAAGGAATATTACTTACAAAGCAAGTTAAATGTAAAAATCAAATGAATTGCACAAAAAAACATTTCAGTAATCAATGGACAAAACTTTTTTTTCTTTTTAACCCCCCCCCCTTCTCCTCAGGGGTTGAAGTTCAACAAGAGTCAAGTCATTGATGTAAATATATTGTTTTTCGATACTGAAATTTGGTACATTTTGTAAAATAATATACTTATTTTGGTTGTATCTACACCTAAATATCAATTTGTATGTATGTTTGTATGAATCCTGACTTCATAATGATCTTAAAAAGTTACAAGAAAAAGAAAAGAGAGAAGGAAAGGAGGAAGGCGCATAACATGTCTGCCTTCAAACCGTCTCCATTTAATAGCCCAATGTTTGTCCTCTTATTTCTCACTTTAAATTTAACTCCCCTACTAGTCACTAGCAAAATGTTCAGAAAACAATTTCTATTGCCAAGAATGAAAAGTGCAAATCCATTTCTCTTGATGACCCAAATTCACCATTTTCTCTGTTTCCAGTTTATTCAAGTTTTTTTTTAAATTTTAATTTACGATCATTTAGTTTGTGATAAAAATATTTTTATTAAAATATATAATTCTATAATTCATCCATATTCAAATGATCCTGTCATTTTCTATGGGAATTACGCTAGTTATTTGATAAAAAACAAACATTAAAGAATGTGTACACTTATTTGTTTGATCATTTTGTATGATATGGTCAGACTATTTTGTGTGTCTTCATCAGGTGCTGTTAGTTCTAGAACCAAACACACCCTGTAGAAGTGTTGCAAAAAAATGAAGACATACACGGGGGAAAATCGTCCTACCATATCATGCATAATGAGTGATACATCCAGTTTGCTCTTTTCTCATAATTATTATGAATATAGCCCATACCCACTTCACAATTGTCGTGGCTAAATTATAACACAGTTGGTTTTCTTGGACCCTGATGCACATGTTATAATGTACTAGAATAAAAACATTTTTTTTCCTAATAGAAATGAATAGGAAACTAGGTGAAAGGGGAAAAAATATATACATGAGAGTATACGTGGAGACCCTGAGTGAAATAGAAATAGGAAGGCATAGGAACCGCTACACATTAACATTCTCTACGGAGATAGAGCAAAAGAATGATAAATGAGAGGATGCTGTAGCAAATATTAGTGTATTCCTTATCCCTTTTTCGCAATTGAAACTAATTCATGTTTGAATAACATTCAGATAAAAAACGTGGATGGGCAATGAAGATTGAAAGGAATAAAGGAGAGAATGAGAAGATGTCGACAAAGGGTTAAAGAACAGCAAAGGCATGTAATAATGAATAATCTAAGTTCTCAACATTCGTTGAATTTTCATGTATCCAGATGGTTAATTAATGATTGAACTAAAATAAATCTGCTGTAATGGGCTGTCATCATTATTTTATTGATTAATCTCATGGTCAATAGAAGAAGACAGGCTTACTTTTCACTGCATTATCAAAAGGTAGCCTCTGATATGAATGATAGACTATCATGCTGCTGTAACAAATGAAAAAATTACAGACATAAATACACACACATACTAGGCACCTACAGTGGACCAATGGTATGCTTCTCACTAGGTACTATTCTCAAGACCCTGTACCATATCACACTAAATTGGTAAATATCTACATACTTACACATTTGTTTAATGGCTTTGTAGAAAGTGAAAGAACTTTGCATCAACACATTTTGAGGTCAATGAGTCATTGCTAAGTGCTCCATAATTGTGACCTTGGGCCAGATAAGCATAATTCCAAGTAAATTCATATCAATTTTTTTTGCCTTTGTCAGATGACATTGCATCTATTCCTATCACTCAGAAATTCATATAATGATTGCAATCAAGAATATTTACCTGTTGATGTTCCTCAGGGTGAAGTCCAGATGACATGGAATCAACACTTGACAACAAACCACGTAATGCTCCTCCAATTTTCTGAAAACAAAGAAAAAAAAATCTATCATAGTAAAACATTTTCACTCTTTTACCATAAAGAAGGGAAGGGTTTCCCTATTAACTTTTAACTATCTGAAAGAATGGCTAATATTTAGCTCATTGTTCATTATAACAAATACTCATGCGTAATTTTAAAAAATACAAAAGTAAAAAAAGCAAAAAGTTGAAAAATAACTTGAAAATGGAACGCATTCCTGCAAAATTTGTGCCTCTGTGCTTACGCGAGTTAAAACAATTATTTGAATGTGTACCACGAGATGAGAGTATGATTCGGTTTATTCTTGGATGCCCACTTGAAACTTCAGAAATAAAATATCAAAAGAATGATTCAAAAAGTCTTACTTGAAACTAATCAATCAATTCATAAACAAGATAAGAGAGACGGATTTTTTTCATATTTCAAAAGCAAAACAATTTTGATTTTTTTTTTACATCTGTCAACAAAGTTGGAAAGGTATATATTCGGTAGTTCTTTGCATACAATATCTCCAAAAGTACTGAATGAATTTCACCGAAATTTTGTGGCAGGGAGAAGGGATTAAATTTTTCCGAGAGATATTTTTCCACTTTTTTTTACACTCATTTATGTATCCACTCAAGACTCTCCAGACGATATCTCCAAAAATTCTCAGATGAAATTTCATGGAAGAGATTATATTTTTGGACAGATTTATGCACAATTTTGGGACAGATCCCCTGACAATGTCATTAGCAAAGGTGAGTGTCATCTTGTTTTGAAAGTATTTTTTTCAGGCTAGATGTTAAGTAAAAGATGTTTGTGATCAGAGGAATAATGGATATGTAACGAACTGGCAAGGCTGGACACAAATGGTACTTGCTATAATTACCTGTACAAATTCTACATAGTCATCTGACCGAATGATGTAAGCGACTCTGGTGAGTTCCATCACAGCTCGTACTACATTAGTGGTGCTCTCATATACTAGGTCATTGGTTCGATCCAAATCAGCAGTAGGTGGAATCTGGTTCTACAACAAACCGAAAACAGAAGAAAATTAAAATTGGAGTAAATTTGAGGTTCTTTCCCTTAATTTTCAGTAGAAGAATTCTTAACAGATAAAAACAATATTTCTTGCCCATTCACCTTAGATATTTAGTCTGACTCAATTGCTTCCTGTGTCACAAGACATAAGGAAATAAATTTTGCTCCCATTTCTTGAACTATCCATGGAGACCTAATCTGAACATGGTTCGCTGATTCCATTCTCTGTGCTGCAAACTGTTGGGCTACCCACACCTCATAAATATTCCCATAAGTGAATCTATTTTAATTTTTGCTGTTCACTTGAAGATATCAATTTGAATTCAAGTTTATAAATGCATCCTATAGAAGGCTGCATGATATAAGAAACGAAAAGCAGGTGGCTTGTTTGATGACAGAGATAGTTTCAAATTTCTCACTAGCTTCAGTGTTTTGATACAAGTAAGAGCCAAGAAGTTAAATACTGATTTTTAAAACATACAAGTCTCCCTCACTTGGAAAATTGTTACTACAAAATCTTCCAACCTCCATTTAGAGTTGCACAAGTGGAAATTAATCACACTAATCAGTTCATTTGGAATATGAGCTCTTGCTAGTGAAATTTGAGCTGACTACATTCAAACTCTTCAGGTATTTTATCATATTCATTCATAGGGTTGAACATAATAAAAGAAAAGTAACTCACTTTACTTTTTATAGTTCATGGAAATCATCAAATAAATGCTTCATGAAAATGGTTTAGAGAAAATCTTTTCAAGCATTGAATTGAGTTTCTTAATGTCCGTTGTTCATAATAGATGTGCACTATAAGATCAATAATTAAAGTTGCTGTCGTAATGTTTTCAATGAATGAAAAATCAACATAAATTATCTACTTATATAACACGCTATGCATATGCCTATATTATTGTCTATAAAATTTGTAAAGAGAGATTATTAGCATTTAATGATTAAGTAGCCTCCCTTATATATTTTTGTAAAGGCATAAAAAATCAGAGTTCATTCTGGTTGAACATAGACAAGAAAATGCAAGACAACATAAAAAATATCAAGAACAAGTACAATTCAATTGCAAAATTATCTATATACTGCTGTTATTTTTTGACAGTCTGGATAAACTAGTTCAAGTCTTATAAGGTGAGAAAAATTCAACTCTTGATTAAGAGATTTCAGAATTATGTATTCATTCTGAACTGAGGAGATTAGAATCATGGAATATTTGATGTGTACATTAAAGTTTCTTTGTTTTTTCTCAACTGATTTCTAATCTTTCTGGAGTAATATAATGAAACCTTACAATCCAGGTATTTTTTTTTCGCTTTGCAGAAGATAATCCCAATTCAAGGACATTTAAAAACAGCATACTACCATTTATTTAAGGAAAGATGAACATCAATTTTACCCTAGTATTGGCTGAAGTAGCTTGGTTATCAGTTTCACTAATAGTGCTGCTAGTACTGCCATCTGAAAAAGAATAAAAGACAACACATTAGATTGGCTCTTTAACAACATAGAAATCGCACAAGAGAGAAATTAACCACTACTTCCGATAAAAAGCTTCAATTGGTTAGTTATAATATCTGACAATCAATTTGTATGCTAAACTCCATTATTATGTACTGATTGCTTATTTTTAGCCAAAAAATATTGCAAAATTCTTCCATCTTTTCCCAAAGTTCATGTTCTGTGAATATAGGTTCCCTATATGTATCAAAGGATACATTAAGGGATGAGGGTATAACTATGATGAACATTGCTGCACAGTATATACACAAACATATTTTGTGCTCCAAAGAATAGATAACTAATAATGTAATGTGCCACTAAAGGGTTAAGAAGTCAGCCTCAGCATAAACAGAAAAATATATATTTAGCAAATAAAGGAAATTTTTTGAGGCATCTTGGTAGAGGAAAATTAATTTTAAAAAGGTTAATCAATTCCGAAGTGAATTTGACAAAAAAGACCCTCAACTGTACTTACTAGATACTTGACTAGATAATCTGGTTGTTCGCCCTATTTGTGGTGGAGGCCCAGTTGCAGCTGGAGTAGGAGCCTGTGGCTGTATGTGGTTCATTGATGGGTTATCATTCAGCTGAAACAAACATTTATTTATTTATTTATTTAAAAAGGTATTGAAAGGTCTTCAAGAACAAACATTACAAGTGGACATAGATGTTCTTAAAACTGCATGAATGAGCTAAAAGATACATAAAGAGAGAAATATAGGTGATTAATATTCATGACTGAATTGAGTGCATTGACAAAAGAGATTCTGTTGAAAAAATAAATTGCTGTGAATAAATGCATGCTTTTTTCACCATAATGCAGCTGTAGACTTATTGATGTACATATATTGATTACAGTAATTAACAGAACATAAAACATAGGAGTAAAAAAAGAGACTTTCTAATATTTACAGGAAATAATCAGCAAATATCAATAGCCCACTGTAGGAAAAGCTAAACAGTAGCTTCAAGAAGAATCTGATCTCACAATAGACAAGATGATTTTTCTACAGTTATTTCAGGATAATCAGTTATGTATTTAGTGTGGATTAAAAATCAGATTAGTTTTGTTGAACTTCAAAAAAAAAAATTAAAGCAACTTATGACTGTATTTCTGTTGAGATTCTGTAAAAAAAATACACAAATCAAACAGAAGTAATAATAATCTACAGACCACCTAAAAATGGTAATGATAGTATGTTAAGATGGGTCGTCAGAGGGTGTGCACTCTCTCTATAACAGAGTGCCATAAAACAAATACTCAACACAATTTTCAGTTTCCGCTCATAAGCAAAAAAAGTGATGTAATGTAAATTTCCGAAAACCAGAGGACGTCTCTTCACTGTACCAAAGATTTTAAAATGTAAACATAACTGCTACGTTGAATATCTTGTGCTCAAAATTATGCTATTTCTTTAATCTTTCTTCATTCTTCACATAACAGACTGCCCAAATCAATTTTAATTGTGTCTCCAAATATTTCTTTGAAAATAAAGTCACTAAACTTTAGTTTCAGTCATTTGTCATCAGATTAACTAATGTATGCTTTCTTTCCTACACCTGCTGATTTCTGCAGGTCTTTTTATTCCACTATTGCTATGATGCATTTTCGTAATATAAATATAGATGGAAATTACAGGCTAATTGATGCATCATAAGCATAAATAAAAATTCTAATGAATATCAGTCACATGATAACTACACAGAAGAACATCTTTGATAAAAATTGGTTTCATATATCACGCTCCTCTATTCAGGGTTGAGCACTCTTCGAGTGAGGTAACTCATTCATTGTAAGCTTATGGAATGCTCTTCCATAGGAATAGAGGACTCTGGTGGATAGGGAATTTAAGGTAAATAAATATATTGCTTAAATTCAGCTTTACTGACCGTCCAGTTCTCTAGCGCAGAGGTAGAATATCAGCCTCCGGGTCTGAAGTGAAGATTTCAATCCTACCTTGTACTAGTTGGGATAACGGATAGTCTATAGCCAAACTGAAGAGTTGTAATACAACGAAACAACTGTCTGTGGATGACACAATAATATATATATATATATATATATATATGTATATAGTGGTACTTCTCATAGTAGGTAATCTTATAACAAATTTTCAATCAGCAAGAGGACCCAATGGCCCCCATCCCCAAATCTGTTTGCGAGAAATAAGAACTATGACATTAAAAAATTATCTAGAATCATCTAGATTTCAAGCATAAATATCTAGTACCGAGATGCTTGCTTATTTTGAGACTGATGGATATTAGGGGAATTATAGTAAGATTTTTTATTTATTACATTATTTACATGTTTATTTGTATTCATACATTATGCATTATTTACATGGTTATAATGAAGGTTTTAGAGGTGCAGTATTTTTATTTGGAATGAATTACAGAAATCCCATAAGTTTAATAATTCATTTGACGGTGGCAGGAGTATTCAAGTGCTTCAACTATTCAAGTGAGCCATACTGTCGGAATACTCCCACAAAGGGGCGGCAGACCCCCATAGCTAGCTCAGGTATCTGCCAGGAGAAAAAAAATCATGTCAAACCAATGAACTAGGAGCCTTGCTGCTACTAGCAAGCAAACGCCCGGTTTAAAAGGTTGGGTCAGTTGTGTGCTTGTTGCACTTGACCTTTTGGCTACCCACATATAGGCCCAGCCAACATAAAACCTGAAAAGACATGGAAAACACTCCTGGATCCCTAGTCATCATACATACATGGATACATATTGCGTTTTATATATATATATATATATATATATATATATATATATATATATATATATGTACACATTTACAGATAAATCATAAAATCATCATAATATTAGGCTGCTTTGGGGTGATATGAATGTAGGCATATTCATCACTTATTGTTAAAGATTCATAATTTAATGAAGCATTCATAATTTATAAGTATATGCATGAGGGAGAGTTATTATATGACACATACAAATGTTTATATCATTTATATACAAACATGCATGAGTTTATATACACATATATGAGAAAAATTATGAGGTGTGTGTGTATATATATATATATATATATATATATATATATATATATATGTATATGCATATGCATATGCATGCAACAGCAAGAGATAAATCCCCGTATGTCAATAGAAGACTAAAAGTGTTATCGTGTTGAAACCTACACTATAGATGCAGACAAAGGAACATGAAAGAATGTTCATACTTAGTCAAAGTAAAGGAAATTTGCAACATTCATGAGCAGAAATCAAGAATATTTGTTTTTGCATCAAAGAAAAATGTTATAGTTTAGATGTACCTACCAATTTACTTTCTCGACCCTGTAACCACTTGGCATCTTCTTCGGACTCTTGTTGTTGCTTCCGAAGTTGATCTTCCAACATCTGTTGTTCCATCTCTTCTGTCACCACCTGGTTTTGTTGGGTAAACAAAAATTGTAAATGAAATGAAGAATCTTTTAAGGAAAAAAAAAAAGAATCTGCCCTATTTGCTTCATGAATCCATTATGGTGATTTGGTTGGTACAGATTGTGCTAATGTTTTTTTCTTAAAATTCTGGAGATGCTAAGTGTTTGGTTATCAAAATAAGCTTGGTAATGCCTAAAGATATACAGAGATCTTGATAAAATGTAAAGTGCAGACTGACTGCTAAAAAGATCCGAGGGAGCTTTTAATGCTGGCACTTCCAGCTTCAGTCTGGCTTCAAGCAAGCATTTCTCATTACAGTTGTAAAAAAAGTTTATTGACTTAAATACTGGACTATTTATATATATATATATATATATATATATATATATATATATATATATATATATATCAATGCCAGAAGGCATAGACAGAGGGAAGGAGGATTTGAGAAAGAGCCATATCTTGAGGATACATATAATGAATGGGCTAACTGTTCATTGAGGCACTCCTCCACTCAGCACTGGCCAAATATTCCAAAATAAGGCCATCATTTCAAGAATATCAAGATAACTTTTCTTGTTGCACTACTCTTGCAGGGAATGAGGAAGGTTGGGCTGTTTTTCCTCATCACTGGAGTTCACAAGATTTCAGACAGTCTATACAGAAATAGCAACTTTGAGATAAGGAAAGTGGGGAAAGGAAAGGAAATCCTTACAAAGAGTAAATTATCTTCCTAAATAAGTAAAAAATAAAAAGATTAAAAAAACTACACACGGAAGCTTGAAGGACTAACTTGAAAGTGTATATGTTCATAGCTTTCATTTGCACTCCTCAAGATCTTAATCATACATATATATGTACGCACACACACACACACACACACACACACATACATACACAATACAGTAGTTCATGGACGCACACTATGTTTACAGAGAAACAGACAACTTAAAAAATACACATGTACACACAGACTTTCGTGGTTTTTGTTTGATGACACAAAATAACTGTGTTTTCTGTGAATGTGTGTCACAGCTTTCAAGCTATAGATGACATGATTTTTATTGGATTTTTTTGTGAAACAAAATATTTAACTATGAATCTCCCTTTCCCAACACAATTTTCTGTTTGTGCATTTTTTTAATAAGAGGAATTTACATTCATGATACGAACCAAACAAAAATTAGGCCAAAACTGCAAAATTATCAATGAATGTGGTTTTTGTGAAAATGACCTTCCAAATTAGGAAGAGAAATAAACAGAACTGCTTGTGCCAGAATTAACTGATACAAAAATAGCATAGAACACTCGCATACTATTTTTTTGAGCGATTAAGTTAAAAAGAATGTCACTGCAAATTCCTTTTGGATGATTTTCAGTAGGTATCATACAATATCATATTGACACAGTTAACTAGTCTTGTATACAAAGTACACCTTTTAAAAAGTTTTATATCAGTTCAAGATTGAAAAAATATTTACAAAAGATTTAGCTTGCCCAGTGAAATATTTTTGTGAATCATTTGTGGGGATTATTTAGCAAATTCTCTTTTTAGGTTTGGATTAAGAAAAAAACTGTTCAATCAGACTATTATTATATGAAGCATCAATAAAATTAATGGTGCATCATGCACATTTTTTTTCCATTTCATTTGAAAACAACTGAATAAATAAACATGTTTGAAGTTATGCAAATTCTTAGATTAAGTATTTTCATGATTACTCTTTGGCTAGTTTTTCTTCCATTTTACTCAGAAAATCCAAGATAAGCTATGTGACTTAGATTTAGATTCTGCTAGGATGTTGGGTTTCATGGTTAATGTGACATCCATGTAAGATGCTCCCAAGATATGGGATGCAAGTTCAGGCCCTTATTTTCAATACACACTGCTTACTTTAATGGCTGAGGAGTATAAAGTATTTTGATAAAATGTAACAGTCAGATAAAATGAAAACTAATCAAAATTTAATTAGTAGTATATATTAAATTAGGTTTAGAATAATGCAATAACTGTTAAAAAAAAAGAAAAAATTATTTACTGAAACATGTTGTAAAAGATGAAATGAAAAAAAAAAAGGATAAACTGAGAAAATTGATATTTTATTTAAAGCATATATATGTCCACAGTTATAACAAAAAACAGCAATGCGTGCTATTTTTTTCTAACAACTGCATATCTAAAAATAAAACCTTTCAAGTTAACGATGAGATACATAATTACTCCTAAATATCTGATTAACTCCCCCTAACCACATACAATGTGTTAAAACAATAAGACCAAGGTTTGGTTTTTATAGGATTTTTAGTGTTAAGTCTGTTGTTAATCTGAATTAGATTATAATGGAGTGAACAGATATTCAAGAATCCAATGAAATGAATGAACCAACAATAGACTTCAGACAAACTTTCACATGATGATGACTGGAGAATGAATTGGCTAAAAAACTGTGAAAAAAAAAAAAAAAAAAAAAAAAAAAAAAGCAAGAACAAAGATGAGGTTAATGGAAAAAAAATCAAATGAAAGGTAATGTTTCTGTATACAATGTAAAATGAATTGAGTTGTAAAAGTTGCTGCCTCACCGGTGGGGAATAATGCCGCTGTACACTCCCTCCATTAAACGAATTTTGTCGATGAATCTGTAAATCTCCTGCAGCAACACTGGATGATGATGATGACAAGTGTTCAATAGGAAAAGTCTGCTGATTTTCAAGTGGATACCTTTCCTGCAGTTCCAAAATAGATGAAGGTTTGGTTTATGGTGACACAAGCACATACCATTAATCATTACCATTGTGTGATCACAAAGAACAGTACATTGGTTACAAATCAATAAGAACAGTTTCAATTTTGGGAGAAAAGATTAGAATCTGATTTGCTTTAAGTCAAAAACTAATGGGTCATATATTTCAAATTTCATAAAAATACCGATTCAAATATTCTTTGTATAGATTAAGAATTTTATCTATTTTTGAAAAATCATTTGGAATTTCCATAAGATTTTAAAAAATTGAGATTTTCAGTTTTTTCATACACATGCACAAACATCATATCAGGATTATATCATGGAATTACAATCAGTTGCTTTTCAAAGAAGAGTAAATAATAATTACACCACTTGACACCCCAACAGAGATATTAAGCCAATTATTATCAATATCTTATTATAATTTAAAGCGGGTCAGCTTGCTAAAAAATATCAATGGTAACCAGCATAGTTAGAATTTTACCAACTGTTCACAAATTGCTTTCGATTAAAATCAAATATCATATTACCATACAGAAATTTTTTTCAACACTAACTTTTGACAGATATTCATTGCATGTCAACCTTTATTAGACTTGATATTTTCCAGAAAATCTGTATAACTTGAGAATATATATATATATATATATATATATATATATATATATATATATATATACATACATACATACTACTACAAATGTATAAAAATATCAACCAAATTTTATGTGTATATATATATATATATATATATATATATATATATATATATATATACACACACACACACACATACATACATACATACATACATAAAAAGTCATATATGTATTTATGTAAGCTTTTGTGGAAGTTTTATAAACCAAATCAAGAGAGACAGCCAACACATTGCTTATAACTTGCTTTATAAAGAGTTTCTGAATCAATCTAAAAAGAAAAAAGATCAGATCTTGGTACAAAAAATGAGTAAATGGCTAACCACTGGAATTGGGGGTGGGTGGGTTAAGAACATCAAAAGAAAAACTTGTGATGTCCTGGAATAGACATCTAATGGGAAAATCTTTCACATTATGATTTTGGCTCATCAAAATATGGAAAATTTTTGACTAAATGATATAGTTTTCTTTTACCATTAAATAAAAAGTAACCTGATTTTGGCCTTCTCATACCCTTTTAAAAATTCTGGCATTAAGCATCTTAAGGCAGCTGATTGTATCAATAAATATCATACACATGGAAAAGTTTAGATATATTTGATTTGTCATTCATAAAACTGCTTTCAATATCATCTTTTTCTTTTCATGGTTCATTCAGTGCCTTTTCAGGCACTATAACAGTCAATTTGAAACAGCTTGACCTTTCTAGAGAATATACTATCATAAGATAAAGCAATAGTCTAAAAATCAAAAAAGCATTAATGAACACTCTAAGAATGTAAACGGAAATAGTAGCAGAAATAATATCAAAGTGAACATTATCAGTAAATTTCCGACTATATCAACATTATATTTGGAGTCATTTTTCTTCAGCATAATAATACTAGATTGTTATTACAGTAGATTCTTGAATTTTGTGGCAGGTCTGGGCACAGACCCCTTGGGAAATTGAAATTCAACAAATAAAATCAGGCACATGTATAACTGTACAAAATGATCATTTAATCATTTATTTAGTGGATAGGGAAAATAGAAGAAATAAATGACAAGAAATTAAGACACATACGTATCTAAGCGAACTTTGCTGAACAATCCTCTCAGAAAATCAACACCTTACGAGAAAAAAGGGGTTAAGATTGTCTAAAACTTGATTTTATCTTTGGAGTCTCATTAGTAAAAAAATATGAGAAAAATTATGTATGAACCTCATGGAACAAAGGACATTTTTGAATATAAATAGTGTAAAATGTTTCAATATATATAAACAAAAACAATTTGCAGTAGAAATTTGCATTTGAAAAATTTCCAATTTCTTATGAATGAAAGATAACAAAGCTGAGTTATAGTTTTTATGAAAACAATTTTGACCTGTAAGAAAGCAAGTGTCAGTATTGAGAATTGAACCTGTGAATTAGTCATTATATAACTGAGCCTTATTGTTTCAAGATAGCTTTTCAAACATATTGGTTCATCTCTTAAATCTCACAATGAGTAAAAGAGTTAAAGGTTAGTGAATACACAACAAAAATGAACCAGACATTATCATGCAGACATTTGTGAAGAAAGTGACAACACTAGTGCCTTTAAAATATCTTAGTGAGTCTCAGGTAAGTCACAAAAACACATGCAACAAAAAAATCTCCTTACATAGAGATCCCTCCCCCCCCACTATAAGTATAATCAATGGGTTTAAAGTTAAAAATGAACAGTCATGTCCCCAAAATTTTAACCAATACAAAATTTAAAACACATAAATCATATGTCAATCTAAGGTTTTCCTATCCAATACCTTTTTTTTATGAATTATACTACTAAGTTTGTATTTACAGTGTTTTTTGATGAAATATTTTTGTTAACTTCTGGGAACAAGGAACAGGAGTAAATTGTGTCATTTTTTAAATATTTTAAATAAGTTTTCTTAGTCGAGTCTTTCATAGTCAAAGAAAACAAAAGGAAAAATTCATCTCAGAAAATCATACGACTGTTACATTATATTAACTTTTGAACAAGTTCAATCAATACAAATAATGACAATTTTTACAAGTATTGTTTTGAAAATATTGTGCTTCGAAGATAGAAAAATATCAGATTATATCTTCCATTAAGAGGAAAAAGGTTTTATTTATTAAAATCCTTTCTTGTAGAAAAGACTGGAATGCAGGTGAAAGATTTGAATGTATCTTTTTAGATGAAATTAACCAAAGAATGACTTTTTATGAAAGAACATTATTTATATATATATATATATATATATATATATATATATATATATATATATATATATATATATATATATATATATACACATAATGAAATTCTGAATAAGACATAAACACCACCATAATGTCAGTTTCATAGGAAAGGAAACTTAATTTAAGCTTGATATCAATAAGAGAAAAGAGAGAACAGAGTTTGTAGGAGAGAGAAAATTAATAGTTATTATTATCAGCAATATCATTATATACTGATTTATTCAAACCAGTGTTCTTATCTTAGTTATTATAGTTACAATTCTTGGGGTTATACCATCCAGCCATCTTCAGGTATTTGTTGTTGTTTGTAACCTGATTCTTACTAGTTAGTTTGTCCTTGCAATGTCACTTGTCTGCCTCTTCCTCTGAACCAAACTCCTATACACAATCCAATCCAGTGATCAAACTCACAACTGGAGATTACTAAATATGCTTAACCAACGTTTTTGTCCAGTAAGACAATTTGGTGGTGGAAACTCGGAGCCTTAAAGATAATGATGCTTGACTGTCTCTGCCACTGATACCTTATGACTATAACAAGCAAGATGAGGACACTAGTCTGAGTAAATCAGTGTATAATAATAATGATTCCTCATCTAGGAAATCAAGACAAAAATATCATTATTATTATGGATAAAACTGGTCAACAAAATTGATCTTTTTCTCAAGGTTGCAGGACAACAGACCAATTTTTGACATAGATTACGAATTTTGAGTCTGTTTAACTCTAGCACTTCTCATTTTTCTTGCTATGGATGCATTCTGTTTTCAGTTCTATTGTACATAAGGCAATATAGTAGACAGTCAAGTCAAGATATTTCAAAACAGAAAATTAAAATTATTATGTATAAGATAGGCAAAGAAGATACTATGCAGTAGGACAAGCTAAAAATGTTTAGCTTTAGACTCTCTATGGTGCTGTACAGAGATTATCTGCAGAAATTAGATTACATTTTCAGAATCAGCATCCAAAACCACATCAAGTACACCACAACACATGCCTGATGAAAATCGTTGAACAGTGTAATTAAAAAATGAAACAGAAACACCAACAAGGATGGTGGGTTGGAGTGATTTTTAGTTGTTAAAATTGGAACTAGAATAAAGCAGATGTGTTATAAAGATTTCGGAATGATTAGTCTCTTCAAGGTTGACAATGGGGATAACTTTTTCTGTCACTACCGCTTCAGCAGTGAGGTAGTTATGGGAGAGTGGTTTGCCCAAGTGTTGACTCTTTTCCGTCAATTATCATGGCATGACATGAAAAAAATGAATGAGTTTCTTTACATTTCTAGTTAAAAATCTGCAGACAAATGAGTGCAGTAGATGAATGAAATGAGATTGATTACATTTACGGTTAATACATGAAATAGAATGAAATGAAGGAGTTTTCTCAATATTCATTCATGAAATGAGTATATGAAACTATTTTAGACCAAAAATATTATTTTACTCTGAACAAATCCAAATAAATAGAACAGATATGAAGAGTCGTAAGTTAAGCTGCTAAAATGAATGAAATATGAGAGATGATATTCATACATAGCATGAATGGGAATGTTCATGACTGTTTACAAGTAAAATGAGCAAATGAATGAAATTGATATTAAGATATGAATCCCTATGAAATGAAAATGAGTAGTGCTATTAACGACCAAAATATGCTAAAAAATGAATGAGGTAGTTAATCTTAACTCCTAAAATAAAAATGGAGCAAATGACAGAGTCTTCATAATAATGAACTTACATTATAGGACTATAGAAATTCAATTTGTGATGCAACAAGAGCTACTTTTTTTAAGGAAGACAAGAGAGTATGAAAAGTAATGAGAGAGAGAAAGAAATTGGAAGGAAGAAGTGACAAAGAAATTGGAAGGAAGAAGTGACAAAGAAATTGGAAGGAAGAAGTGACAAAGAAATTGGAAGGAAGAAGTGACAAAGAAATTGGAAGGAAGAAGTGACAAAGAAATTGGAAGGAAGAAGTGACAAAGAAATTGGAAGGAAGAAGTGACAAAGAAATTGGAAGGAAGAAGTGACAAAGAAATTGGAAGGAAGAAGTGACAAAGAAATTGGAAGGAAGAAGTGACAAAGAAATTGGAAGGAAGAAGTGACAAAGAAATTGGAAGGAAGAAGTGACAAAGAAATTGGAAGGAAGAAGTGACAAAGAAATTGGAAGGAAGAAGTGACAAAGAAATTGGAAGGAAGAAGTGACAAAGAAATTGGAAGGAAGAAGTGACAAAGAAATTGGAAGGAAATAGGGACTTGAGTCTCCTCAACTCACATTTGTCCCATACTGAGGTTGTGGAGATGGTGAAGACGGAAACACTTGAGAATCCCTGGGGGAGGGCACTTGGTAATGTCCAGTGGCAGTCAAAGTAGCCAGCTCTTGGTTTCGTCTCATCTGTTGTGTATCTGGGGCAGAGTTAAAAGGCGGGCCTGTCATGGCAGCATCCATGCCTGTACCCACAGACATGCCAGCCGGGTTCATTTTTGGTGGAAGCTGGCTATAGCCACTTGCAGCGGAGAAGAATCCCCGTCGGATTCCATCAAACCTGTTACCAATTGGAAGAGAATTGGCATGGAGAACCTGGTTGCCATAATTGGTTGGAAGATTCGTGGTGCTGTTCCATTGATGCTGAACTTGAAAATCAGTGCTGTCAAAGGACAAGTTGGGGGTGGAACCGGTGGGGGACATAGGGTGACTGGGGCGAGCAGGCTGCAAACAAAATAGGGACTGGCATTAGACAAACAACATGCAACAATCGTCAGGGCTCAAATGGCAATAAGACTTGCAGGTGTGGTGCTCGTCAGACCAGGGCTAGCGCAACCCTGAACAATAATGAAGGAATTGGTCACTCATTTCTTTGGAACTTTTCAAATTAAAATTGGACAAAGCAGAAACAAAGTCAAACAAACTGCAAGCACGAAATAACAAGGAATTCTTTAAGAAAATTAGAGATTGAAAAAAAAAATATTGTGTGTTCTGAAAGGTGCAATTCCTAAATATTTTTTTTTCAGTATTATAGAGATATTTACTAATCTTTATTAATTCTGGCACAAGGTTACATGAAGTGGGAAAGATTGTATTATACAAATCTTTAACAATCAATTCTAAAGATAAACTAAATGATTAATAACTGACAGCAGATCAGTTTATCTCCTGATTTTTAACTTTTTTTTTTTTAATTTGATTTTTACATTCAACTTTAATAGATAGCTGTTCTCAAATTGCTTTTGAAGATTATGAAAGAAAAAAAAGTACTGACCAAATAAGTAAATTCAAAAGATATAAACATAATAAATTGAGTAATCATTATCTTTTGATTATTATTTTTTTAAAAACTTGAGTGTAATTTATAAAACTGCTGATAGTAACGTGTTTACAAAAATATGCCCAATTTAGCAACTGGATCTAAAACTCAGATTATTGATATTTGCTAAACTTGGGTTAAGGCCAAATGGGGGCTAGGAAGATAGTTCCAATCTTCTAAGTGAAGTGACCCTGCCAGTCTGTCTGCCTTGAAATTCAGCATTTGTGATCCTGACTTTTTATCTGGGCTTAAACACTGACCACTTGCACTGGAGGATGGGGCAGGTTGTAAAATATACAACCATGTGACTCATCAAGAAATATTATACTAGCTTAGCTTATTATTGCTACTTACTAACCTTAGTACAGCACTGATCTTTAGAGTGGGAAAAAGATTGCCTTGAAAATCAGAATTCAAAACCCTAGTTTCTACCTGGGCTTGAAAACCAACGTCTGATATCATTATTGGTCAAGTGAATAACATTAAATTCAGACCAGGGTTCTTAGCAATGGTGAGAATGATTAATTTTCTTCACCTCCAACTTTTTGTAGCAAATATATCAAACAAGTTTATATAGTTTACATGAGGAAAGAAGATTCAAAAATGAATGTATCACCTTTTTCCCTATCTCCTCCAGAAATGTAATAAATCATTTCAAATAGTCAACCAAAACTGCCAATATAAGTTTCTTCAGCTTTCAAGTGGCTGGCTATCTATCTAGGTGTGTGTGTGTGTGTCACCATACAGTTTTCACTAATAGAGCTAGAGGGCTGAAAATTCCAACAATTACTCATTATGTTTGGAAAAAATGTTTCTTATTTTTTCAAAATTCCCTCCAAATAGGCTCTTAGTAGAGGTTCGATTTGCAGTTTAAGCCAGATTTGTCCCTTAGTTTGTATATGATAGCATTCACGCTTGTTTTTTTTTGTGTTTTTTTTTTTCTTATTCAGACTTTTCAAGTACTCAATGCCCAACAATAGGCGGGAGAAGTAACTTACTCACTGATCAACCCTTTTTCCAATTTTTAATTGATTAGCCCCAGCATGGCATACTGCAAAGAGACATTGGTGGCATGACAGTTTCTATCAAATGACTAACCAGACCTGCTTTAATATTAGACTTAAGTCTTGTATGATGTAAATTTCTACTGGAGTGTCTTCACATATTGGTCTATGTACTGTTTTGAAATACACCCATAAAATGGTGCATAGATTCTAATTGGCAGTAGATGAAGCTTAGCAAATTTATATGAATGGGTTGAATTGCATTGTAGAATCCATAAGTTAGAAATAACTCAGTGATAACATCTTCATAAGTCACATGAACTAAATTATCAGACATCACAACTTACAAGGTTGTTTTTCCTATCAACAAATGTAAAAAGATAATTCCCCTTGACTAATATTAATTTATGACCTATGAACTGTATTGTCAATTAATCTAGTTTCATATCTGAAACAGCAGATTTATATCTTGGGGAAGCTTCCCAATTTATCCACCAAGACTACCACTGTAGGTATAAGTTCAGATGCTAACATGGATGGTTTTAAAACAGGAACTTAAGAAAATCTGGTCACAGTTGATGGTCAAAGAAGAATATAAGTCTGTTAAGTAAAGAGCAGAGGACAAGTCTCACTGTTTGTGACACTAAATATAACCAAGAAGGTCAAAAAATGGTTCTTCTGCTTCTCCTGCTAAAACAAACACTACACAGACAGTTGGAACTATATCTTATATCTACCTCTAGTATGTAAGAACTAAATTTCCTTTTAAGGTATAAAGCATTTACTGTATTTGGTATGAGTATACATTGAAACATCAATTACCAGAGTTAAGCAATGTTCTTCTTAACCAGTACCAAATGAGTGACTATTTCAAAATTTCTAGAGTTCCAATAACAAGGTCCAGAAGAGAGAGATGAACTCTGAAAGCTCAATATTTGCCCTGGACACACAACAAAAAGACATCACCAGAACTAAGAGGATATTTTTGTAGAGAAATTCATTGTTCCCGTTATTGTTGTTTTTTTTATTATTATTATTATTATTATTATTATTTCCTACTGAATGGCCTAAATCAAAACATTTAGAATGAAAAGAACAAGGTGTTATGTTATTTCACTATTGACTAACAATTTCTGTGATAAAATTATTCTAGAGAATTCTTGTCTAAATTTCCGAGAGTAGGTGTTGTTACTATTATACAATGTTTGTTTTTAGCCAGTTTCTTATATTTTTCACAACATTCTGGCCACTGAGCCCTGCAGCCTTCCTCAGGTGTCTGCCTGTAGCATTCAGTAACTTTCAGTAGATATGAACAGCATATAGAGGTCAATAATTGGGAGAGAACAGATATTTGATTCAAAGATTAAAAAGCTATTGAGTATCCAACAGGAAATGGCCTGGTGGATAAAATTACTGATAAAACTGAAAATTACAAGTTCAATCTCTGGGCTCAGAAATATACACCAGCTCAATGGAGATGCACCACAAAGAAGAATTGATGCATCTGAAGATTAGGAAATTCATTCTGGAAAGGTTATAGAATGACAGACACCTGATGATAGTCAGAGGGTACAAAGGCTGAAACATTATGGTAAAAAAATAAAAATAAAATGAATACTAAAGAAGGATAACCAGTTCAAATGAATCAATGTATAGAAGTAATCTGTGAATATCAATGATAGTGAGAAAATTTCATCAGAATTCTTTGTTTAGGTTTTTTGATAAAAAATATAGAGACAAAATGGATGGTTGGTAGTTTTATTTTGATTCTTGAGGGATGATGAGATTGATAGAGGAGTATTAGTGATCTGAATTGTTAAGTGTTAAACAAGAAAAAAAATGTACATGCATGACCACTAGCAATATGGCGGTGTGTTGTTAGTAGCAATGCAAATAATAAGAAATATTCTGAAGTTTAGAAATACAAAACACAAAATACAATGAAGAAATCAATAGATATAAATGTTAAATGTGTAAAATGTAACACTTCTGCTGCTTAAGCTTTAAAAAGTAAGAGCAGATATCATTTATAAAAGTTCTTTTTATTCAAGAAAACCAACCTTTTTTTTAAAATAAATTGACAAATTCAGCTATCGCTTTCGTAGTCAAGATTTACCTCCCTTGAATGCGTTGGGATCTGTTCAGATTACATTCTAAATAGGGTCTTTAAAATTTTATGGATTTAGATTTTTTTATGCTCCAACTGAAGATGTAAAATATTAGAATTTATCACAGTGATTTTATAAATTGTATAACACAATGTTGATTAGAATTTTCAACTGTTGTATCTTTTCCTTTTATAGTGCAATTAACATGCACATTATTGTTGAAAGTAATAATGATATACTCTTTCTACTCCTTTAAAAACAGTCATGTAAAAATAACGGCTGAAGAGTATTCTCTTTTCTAGCATTAAATCACATAAGTTTAAACTACAATCAAAAGTTTCAATTTTGAGAGCTGGAAATACAATACAGTAAAGTCTACAAGAAAGTGGCCTGAACAAAAAGTTTATTTCTTCAGCAATTATTGGTTCTTTCTGTTTTTTTTTAAATTTTTTTCCGTTCCTCCTCACACTGGATTATTTTTTGTTCATTTTCTCTTGTCTACAATCAATTTTTAAAAAATCATCTATCATTTATCATCAGTTACAATTTCATTTCTCTAACTGAACAAAAAAGTTGAAATAAATCCTAGGATTAGAGTGATCGAACTATTTTTTTGTACATACTTCAAAAAAAGTACTTATCTAGGAGTTACATCATTTTAATAAGCTACACATTAGTTTTGTTTATTGGGTGAGCTTGGAAATATGTCTTAATTAAAGTCATGTTGAAAAAAAATCACGAATTCAAAGCAGGGAAAACCAATCTAAGTAGGAACAGAAAATGAAAATTGGTTGGCAATAAAGACGAAAAAAATAGAAAAGTGAAATGTTTCTAGATATTTCAAGACACTTACCTTTGGTGGTGGTTCATCTTCAGATTCATTGGATTCTACAGACAGAGAAAAAAGTGGAACCATAAATCCTGTTTTATTGTTCTTTGGTGTATTTTTTTTGCACAATTTCATTTTATTTTGATTAGAGTTATACAGAGATGATAGAAGCAAATAGACACCTTTATTTTCAAACGAGAATATCTATAATGCAAAAAAAAAAATCTGCTTGACTTGCCAAGAGCAGATTATAAAAATGTTATTCTTTCAGATATAAAATTTATCAGCTTAATCAATTGTGGGATATCTGACCAGGCTGCATTAAAAACATCAAGAAAAATCCAAAATTGCCCCGTCATGTTCATATCAGGGGGAACCTTTTTAGACTCAAAATTCTTCAATCTTTTTTGCTGCATGGCACGGACTTGCATCCTCCATGAGAATGATGCCATTCCGAGTGATCTGATGTTTGGCTGAAAACATTTGCGCAAGGTGAAGAATGGGCAGGCCCAGTTACTGTGAAAGTGTTGGTCACAAAATACAAAACTTCACTCAATAGCTTCTCAGAGTTGACTGAATAACCCAACAAGTATCTGTTTATGCACACAAAGTAAGGAGCCCTTCTTGTTGTTTCCAAAATTACATCAGGGCTGTGCAACTGATTTTTCGGGATATTCAAAATGGCTAGATAGTTTCCAGACAGACCCCGTATAAAGCCTACTTTCACTTACCCCAGGATATAGTATGCACCCTCCTATTGTCTCTTTTCATCTCCTCCTCTTGGCGATGTCTTTCCTCTTGTAAGATGGACCTACAAGAAACATGCATCAATATTTATATGAACAACACAAAAATATTATATAATTTCAGATAATGTATATTATTCAATAATATGACTATTAACAATTGTGTTTTTTTTTCTGGAAAACAATCAAATTGCAAACTGGATTTTAAGTAAATGTGTTCATATCAATGAAGACTATTTGGATCAATAGGAAAAAAATCTTGATTTTCTGTGGGACAGCAATGCAGAGATCATGTCTTACAGCGAAAGAAATGAAGTTAGTTTTCTTGAAGATCTTGTTGGCATTACCAAAGAGAGCTGCTGATTGGTTAGCAAATTAAATGAATGGATGTTCATTCTCTTCAGATATTTTTTTCAATGATTTATTAAAATGAGTAAGTATAGAAAATTAATAATGATAATAGTCTATCATGAGAATAATATGCATTGCAACGCCACAACCCTCGCTCTGTTTGGTCATCTCAATCTCACTCAGAGATCTTGAGCCCATGCTGCAAATTGGAGGATGCCCAAAGGTCTGTAGATGAAGGGTTTGACAGAAATGTCCTCACTGCACAGGAGTTTGGGTTACAAATATAGGAACAAGGAGAATTCCAAATTATGAAACAATGACGATACAACAGGAACAGAAAAAAGGTTTACGGGTGACAGGGTTAGAGGTTCTAGTTAACCCTTCCTGTTAACTCAAGTATCATGACTGATCAGGTGATTTAAGCTAATGTGTGCATGCAGTGGAAAGAAAGGGTTAATTTTAGACATAGAACCTATCTTGGGACTCTGTCCAGGAATTGATCAACTCTAAGCCAGAATCTCCCAAGTCAGCTTGTCATAGGGAGGGCAGCATGTTCTTACAGCACTGGATCATACTTCTAACAAAGAACTGTCAAAGCTAAAACTCCCCAGAACTGACCCAATTTGGGTGTACTTATGGGGTACTTTTGAACATGCGCAGTAGAGGAAGGGACAATTAATGTCCAATCTGAACAATCAATCCAATGCTTTCGCAATTTATAGAATCAACCAAACACCCCACCAATTTTTTCCCAACACATTGAGTACCTCACGTTGCCACCAAAAATGGTGTTTCCATTTCTTTACATCGTATTACAGACTAATCAAAGGAAACTTCTACATTCAGATCCATATTATTATAACTATGAACCATTGTGTACCTTTTTAGGTATGACTACCTTCCGTTTGATAATTCAAACAAATAACAAAAAAAACAGAATTCAACATCTTTCTAATCTCACACACCTTTAGATTTGACCAATTCCCTTTATATTTCAAATCCATCAGAGTTGTTTTGTGTATCTCCGAGAAAACCTTCACTGATATCCTTCTTCCCACATGAATTGACCAAGTGGTAAAAATTTATCTGTTGGAATTCATCTATTTCTGATTTTGCTAAGTGTCCTCGGTGCATCTTTGGAATTTCTCTTATCAAGATTGTTTTACTTTTCTCATTAATTCACCAGAGAGACAATTTGTGTGGTCTAAAAATCCCCCATATTTGAATTTGAGTATAGAGGAATACCTAGCTAGATAAAATATTAGGCATTGTCTATCAATTAATTAAGTCTAAACTACTTATATCTCCCATTATTTTTATTAGAAAAAACACCATTCAAAATCCAAACTCAGGTGGTTTGAACTAAATGTCCCTGTTGTGTCTTTAAAGAAATAATTTGTGAAGTTAACCCTTCCTCAAACCTATCATGGTATCACAGCAGTTCTAGTCAGTCAGGTCATTTAGCTTTAGTCTATGTTCTTAAGAACAGTTATCACCAACGTTGAATTTTGGCTGAGGCTACTTTTGTTCACAAAGTATCAATGCAATTTGGAAAGGCATAAATCTATTTCTTCCTGTGCTCTGTTCCAACAAGAGATGTCTTGACTCTGGTATTTCATGATGGTTGAAGAAAGTCGGTGAGTGAGAACTTTAGCAAACCACTCTCCCATAACTACCTCACTGCCAAGGCAGTAAAAAGCTGTTACTCATTGTCAACCTAGACAGGGGCAAGTCATTTTTTCTTTCTTTGAGAAATACATTTTGTACAAAGTAACTTTACTATATGCCTAATCACTGGAATGTGATCCAGACTTGCTGGATCTGCATTCAAATTTTTGCTTACAATTTATTAATAATAATAAAAATCAATGAAAACAAATTAGAAAATGTATTCTAAAATCATAAGAAAGCTTAATAGGAAATTTTTGAAAAGAGATCGCAAGATATATTTACATTTCATAATTTTAACCAAAAAAATTCAGAATCAAATACACAGAAGGGCAGAAATTGAATAAACATGTTTTACCCTAGCCAAGTTTTGAGGTTAGCAAATGAAGGCCTCTTGGATGGCTCATATGCCCAGCAGGTACACATCAGATAATAGAGAGAAGGGGGACAGTCAGTAGGTAGTGGCAATCGCTCTCCGCCTTCAATCTTTCCAATCACATCATTATTCTTTACTCCTTGGAATGGCTTCACTCCATACATCAGAATCTCCCAAATACACACACCTGCAGAAAGAAAAAGAATTAATGGAAAATGGTCCAAATTTATGAACAATTACAAATTGAGAAATTGGAGAAATTTTTCTTAATTGTGTCCACATCTTAGTGGTTATGGTTATGGAATTTTTAATCATTAAACCTAATGTCAGGGGAAGAAAAAAAAAAATTGCCATGTCCTTTCAACTATATCCTGCTAGCTTTGGGGGCCTTGCTATTTTTATCTGCTATCCCTAGATGTTTATCTCTTTGACAATGAGTGATTTGTTGTTTTTTTTTTTATGGTCACCTCTGCCAGGGAGGGAGTTACAGGTTAGTGCTATTATTACGTTCAAATTAGTTATACAATTAGAAATTTCACCAAGAAAACCCCCGTTCCTGCTGAATCATCAGTCTCAGAAGGCCAATCCACATCACTTACTTTGGGTGGGAGTGATGTGCTCCAAAAGCAACTACCCAAACACTTCACCAAGAGAACACCCGTTGCTGCTGGCTTGTTGGTCCCAAAAGGCCCAGCCACATCACTTGCCATGGATGGGAGTGATATGTTCCAAAAGCGACTACCCAAACAAAGCCCCAAAACCATCACCAAAAGAGCAATGTAAGACATTGGCACCAACAATGTCAGAACACTCTCAACTGACATGCACCTAACTGATCAAGAAGATGAAATCAAAACATCAAAAAGGATATTATAGGCATTAGTGAAATGAAAAGACCCAGGGAAGAAGTAATTGAACTTGAGAGCAAACATTTTTACAATTACGGAAAAGAAAAAGTAAAATAAAGAGGAGTAGGCCCTCTCATTGATGAGGACTTCCAAGATGATGTGGCAGGCTTCAAAGCAATCTCCTTAATCCTATAAAAAAAAGGTATACAACCAATGCATTCCCCTGATAGTCATTTATGGAGCTGAAAAATGGAACCCAACCTAGAGACTGACCCTCCAACTGAGAACCATGAAATGTGCACATGGAAGAATTATGCTCGACCTCACATGGTGAGACTACAAAACAACACAATATATCTGGGAGAAAACAGGAGTCTAAGACATCATAGAATCCATTTCAAAACTCGAATAACCATGGGCAGGTCATGTTGGAAGAATGGCAGATAATCTATGGGCATCAAGGCCCATAACATGGATCCCCGGAGATCAAATGTGCAACCGAGGCCGGCAGAATACTAGTTGAAGATACAAACTGAACAAATTCAGAAAGCATTGGCTCTGCGATGCCCATGATGGAGAAGCGTAGTGAATCCTAGGGAAGGTCTTAGTCCAATGACAGATTCACAAATTGGGAGAGGAGGGGGACAATGAAAGGGTTACTCTTCAGCCAATTTTCTACTAAAATTCAAAATGATTGTTGGTAAAAAGAAAGATAAGATTATTTTTTAGGTTATAGATGGTCTCTTGCTCTTTTCATGAAATTTCAATATAAATATCTTATCAATACTTACCAAACATCCACACATCACTGGCTGTGGTGAAACGGCGAAAGTTGATTGATTCAGGAGCCATCCATTTGATTGGTAGTTTGCCTTTAGATGCTGCAGGTGAGAAAAATATAAGAAATTTCGTTCTTAAATGTGTTTGGCATTGCTTTGTTTGTTGAAATTTTTATCTAACAAATGCAAGATAAAAAGTGGCCAATGTATTCTCCCCTCATTTGGCCTTATGCTGTACAAAACTAAGCTGAGTAAATATTGAGTTTATAAATACTGCTCAAGACTGTACATTGATTCTAATAAAAGAGAGAACTTTTCTAGCATTATGTTGTAAATGAAGATGTAATGATTCTTTAACTACTCAATTGTCTAGTAAAAAGAGATTGCATAAAAAAGGTGAAGTGCATGTAAGATTGGGGAATCTATGCACTCAAGCTTTTTATAAAAGTATATAAAGCTTTCAATGCCACATGTCAGTTCTGTCCAACTTTTGATATGTTGCTGAATTTATTCCATAAGAATTAATCAACAGCCATCGCATCATTAAAAATATCCCAAATTGAACTAATCTAGATCTTGCCATCTTCATTGGATTAAAAAAAAAAAAAAAAGCTCACCTTTATAGTAGCTTTGTTCTTCTACCCATCTTGACAGGCCAAAGTCCCCGAGTTTTACACAGTCATTGGCTGACACTAACACATTTCGAGCAGCAATATCTCTGCAGAAATAAAAAGGATAAGAGAATTACCTCACTTTCTAACCATACATACGCACTGAAACTGATAGATGGGACCACAATTGCCTCTCATTTCATTCACTCCAGTGACTAATTTTTAATAAAAAACACACAATGGTAAACATAGAGAGGATATGGTGGTTAAAAAAATTATGCTCCAATCCTTATTTTCAGTTGAGGACAAACAAATTGTCAATAAACAAAAATAGACAAATTTGGTACCAGGTAATTCAGTGGCTAAGAGGTTAAATATATTAATGATAATTCAACAGATATGCTTACCGGTGAACAAACTTTTTGCTTTCCAAATAGGAAAGTGCAGTACTTAATTGATAAGCGTACATAATCAGTGTTACTTGGTCCAACCGCTGTTTGTTGTTCTGAAGATAAGCCCTCATCTGAAATGAAAACAGTTTTAAATTACTAGAAGGAAACACTATTGGTTCTTTGTTAAAATAGAAGTGGAACCTACAATTATACATTCCCACCCACGGACATTTTGGAGAATATTTTTCACCCTTTCACCTTTTTAGACATCAAGCCTTTAAAGTCTAAGGAAACAATTTTATTTGTATATTTATTTTTCCACACACATAGAACATCAGAAAAGGTATTATTACTTGAGAAGCAAAAGGTGTAATTTTTGAGAAGTTTCAGCTGAAGTCAATTGGTAAAATGCATGAGATGATTTAGTAAAACTGATATTCTTGGAGTGAGAAGAAATAATGAAAGAAAACTTAAGAAAAAGGTTGAAAAAGAAAGGGAGATACTGACCTCTCCATGTTTGGCCAGTTCCATAACAATCCACACTGGCCTTGAGTTAGAACATATACCTATCAACTTGATGATGTGTGGATGGTCAAATTGTTGCATAATGTCTAATGAAAAAATTGAAAAGAAAAAAAAAAAGCATTAATTTTTTTTTTAAATTGTAAAGAATAGACTCATTTCAGCACAAAACACTTGAAAAGTTGGACTCTTCATATTTGAATCTTTCTCGCAGTTCACAATTTCAATGAGTGAAGATTGTTTTGTTTTTTTCACTTCAAAATGCATCGGTGATTGGAAACACTACTTGATGTACCTACATGAATTTTTGTCAAAAGGAGAAGAAATGGTGGAATGCTTCTTGAGGAATTCACTTACATGCTTCTTCCAGAAACTTCTCAGTCATTGAATCTTCATTATCTTCTTTACAAGTTTTCACAGCAACAGGAATTTCTTTTACATCCTGTACAAAAAAATGGAGGCCAAGAAAATGCAAATGATCAAAGTGTTGAAAATAAAAAGTAACAAATAGAATAAAGATTAAACTGCACTAATAGGATTGCAAGACACATTCGTGTATTTTGAAAGTTCACATTCCTTTCCAGGTATATCAAGACAATTTTTGTTTGATAAATGAGAATTTGCAAAAATAAATAAATAAATAAATAAAGCATATTTTTTGTAAAAATAAATAAATATAATTAGATGCATACACTAATTTTGGAAATACCTTAAATTTACTGTCATGATTTATTTCCCTTACATACTGGAAAAATTAATAATTTTGTCATCCCAACAAAAACAATATAAGAAATTATCAACGTGGTGCAGATCAAAAGTTTTTAACCATTTACTATTGACAATGTATAACTATCAACATTCAGTTTAATCAAAAATGAAATAATATTGTAATGTTTCTAAGAGCATCATTTACAAAAACATTATAGTATGAAGCCATCTAAATAAATGAAAATCTCAGGTTAGTACCTTGAATAATTTTACCATTAGCTCTTCACTTAACAGTTTTTTGATATACACCGAGTTCAAAACTGCATAATTTATTTCTCCCAGACATAAGTAGAAAGATATGAACACAGCAAGTAAAAATGAATAGATAGAACAAAAACAAGAATAAATACAAAATTCAATCAAAATGAGAATTAAACAATTCCTTCCCAAATCAACTTGAAAAGAAAATTAAAAGAAAAAAAAAATCAACTAGAAATGAAATAACCACTTGGGAGCAACTGACGAGATATCTCTCAAGAAATTACTTAGTTCTCAAGTCATCTTACTCTGGCAATGAATAGGATAGTGATTAAAGACCTTTCATGTATAACAAGAGGCAGTGTAAACAATGATTGTCCAGGAGTGGTTGATGAAATATCTTGCTGATATGTTGTCACACAAAAATGTCTCAGTCCCAAACAATTAATCAAGCTTTGAAACAGAAATCACTTCACAGTACTTGATTATTTTACTGATATCTTTAAATCTATGTATAAATTGTATACCTACTCCACAGCAACAATGTAATTATCAGTGAGATTTAAATGCAGAATTGACTAACTGCTTCTACATTTAATCTAACTGAAAAATTATTCTTGTCACAGAGCAGTCCATTTAAATTTTATGCAATTATGGAAATTAAAGCAGGAACTCTTTAAGAAAGTTTTTTAATTTGACATAATCTGTATAAAATCTTAAATTTAATGATCTTATGATAAAATTGTAAGTTCTATAGATCAGTTGATAGGCTTTATCTGTATTTTATATCAAGAACAGAGATTGGAATTCATTTTCAGATACATAGCTCATAATTGTTGTGAAGTGATTTCAATTACAAAGCTTTGCAACATTCAAAATCTATAAGAATCATCATCAAACCCTCTTTTTACCTTATCATAAAACAGCCCACGGTAAACGTCACCAAACTGTCCTTCTCCTAGAATCTCTTCAAGACGAATTGATTCCCGAGATATTTCATAGTCTTTGGCTGAAATCAAGATAGATGTTTGAGATAAGGTTTCTGCAGAGCAATACAACCAACAAATCAACATGACTATATCAACAGCTGGGTTACTACTATTCAGGATCTAAAGTCACAAGACCTTATCTAATATTAAATGATAGAAAAAGTAAGTTATTTTCAAAGGAGTTCAGACTCTCTAGAAAGGGACATATACAAAACTTGGGCCTGGTGCATGATTAAACATATGGTTGTCACCTAAGGTAAAAATGTGCATGTAGATTGACAATCTAAAGGTGTGAAAAGCAACACTATAGGAAATGAAAGGTGGGGAAAATGCAACAAGGAAATTACGAAAATATAGTACCACAAAACTATCATAAAGTATTTTTCTAATGAATAGAAGAAAAACTCTTTCCCTAAAAATCATGCAGAGTCAGTTAATTAAACACACACACACACATCATATATATATATATATATATATATATATATATATATATATATATATATATATATGATGTGTATGTGTGTGAATGTCATTTAATTTCATTCAGATAGATATGAAATACACAAGCTTTTGTGCTTGGTAGATAGTTGGGGGTTAACCGTTGACTATCCTATGAAAGAATTATAGACAATGAAAATTGAAGTATTCAGTAAAAAAAAAATAATAAGTTGAACTTTGAATTTGACTTTCACTAAGGAGAGCTAAGAAATGCTTGTGGATTCCCAATTAACAAAAGAAAAGTGAGGAGAAAAAGCCTTAACAAAATAAAGTAATAAGCCAAACTGCCAACAGATTGTCTAACTGTTTCTTTGCAAATTTTATTGGATCATCTATTTTTTTCTATGGGAAAAATTACCTGCCCTAAAAACTGAGTTCTATTCCTCAACTAAAAGAATGATTCCATGCATAAAAAAAACACTAGTAAGAGCTATCAGCACTAGAGCAAAATAAATATTATTTTTATATATATATATATATATATATATATATATATATATATATATATATATATATATATATATATATATATATATATAAAAATATATTATACACACACACGCACACACCTGCAATAGGTGCAATGTCTCTAATCCTATCTCAAAATACAATGACTACTGTCAAAAGTTATCTTACTACTTACAGATTAATGATTTTACTGACATGGCAAAGCTATCATTTTGAATTCCACTTCCTTTGCTAATTTGAAGTAGAGTCGGAAGGAAATCATTTCAATCTTTATAACGTAACAAAAATCCCAAAATATAATGAGGTTTGTAAAATCTAACTACAACTATAAAGCTGTAATTTGGAAGTAGAATTTCCGTTAAGATACAAAAATTGCACTTGAGTAAATGTTCATGAATCTACTTATATTAATTTTTTTTACAGCAAATAAGGTAAGCGAGGGAACATATATTTAGTTTTGATCCGTGGTTAATCATATTTTGTGGGAATTCAAATTTGACACCGTTTATATTGAAGTGAAATACAAAGAATATGATTTTACAGAGGGTTTTTTTTTTAAATCAAGAAAAAACCAAGAAATTGAAGGTGATTACAAAGTATAGCTTACTGAGAACATTATTTTTTTCTTTTAGATTATAAACTTTCTTTCTGCAAAATGCCATTGTTCATTATGATGGTGATAAAGTTTGTCAGTTTAATTTTCTTACAACTTTGGTAGAAGTCCAATTCTTTTTCTTCTCTCAGTCACTGCATCTGTAGTGAGGCTTTATTTTTAGTATATTTATAAATAATCTATTATATAAGTATCAAACTGAATATGATCACCCAGTTAGGTCCAACTCAAATGAACTTTGCTGCAAAATTAATCTACTCTTACCCAGAAGAAATATTTGACTAAGAGCAGTAAAGAATGCAATTGTCTTTCATTCATTAGACTTAATTTTTTGTCCAAATGATAAATCCTCCAAAGGTCTCGTTAAAAAAAAGAGAAGATAATCCTTGGAAGGTTACTTGTAATCCTAACACTTTGTGAAGCCCGAGTGGAAATGTCCACAGTGAAAATAATTCAAGATTTTAGTCTCTATATCAGTCTCATTTTGGATGTGTGTAAATGGCTGATAAGATGCCAAAGGAAGTTGTTGATGGCCAGTGAAGGCCTTGAACCATGCATTAAACATACTTGAAAAGAAAAGTATGAAACTATAAGGATAAAGATAACAAATTGCATTCTGGAAAGTATGTTGTGCAAAGAAATTTTTTTACATAAACTATGTGAAAAGCGGAAAAACAAATGGTGAACTTACAGAAGAGATAACTAAATATCAAATATGTTATTAAAGTATATTTCAAAATAATCCATAGAATTGAGATTAAATGGTACAACCCAAAAGATGAAGTTGAAGAAAAAATCTAAAAGCAGAACCTACGCCACAGTTGTAATGAAACAAGCCACTTTTTGGTGTTCAACTTATATTAAATACATCTAGGTTTATTTATTCCTAATAGAAAAATTCTCTATCATATAACAGATTACAGGGTTACAACAGTCTATAAGAATAATAAAAAAGTCAGATGGATATTTTTATTATCTTATTTTCACTATTATTTCATTACTAGTTTTATTCCATCTTAGTAATAAGATGGAATAAAATTAGTAATAGAATGATTAGTCAAATGGATATTTACAGAAATAGTCAGCTGTTAATGCATAGTTGTGTGTGTGTGTGTATATATATATATATATATATATGTATATATATATAAAAATAAATTCTAACATAATATTCATTTTGTACGCAATTATTTAATTTTGTATTGGTAAAATTTTCTCCACAATAATGATATATAAGAGCAGTGTCTGTCACAGATAGCATCAGTAGCAGCCATCAGCCCCTCTCCTTCCAAGCCTCAGACATCAAATGTCATAATTATGATACTAGTAGCAGTCATCAGTTGGGCCTGTTGTTACACAAATATGATAAACAAATTTCAAAAAGAGTCAACACCAGGTTAATTAAGAGCTAATTACAATTCTTTGCAAGAATATAAGAGGAATAAAAAATAATTATAATAGGAAGAGGTTCGACATTGGGCTGAAAGGCCTCTGAACATTACTTACAATTGAGTAAATGATGAATAGTAAATTGTACTTCTATAGAAACAATCGATTATAGGATTGCTCAATGGCTGAGGTAGTTGCATATGTTATATAGATATGTTCAATATCCAAGCTAACACATGGTAGTATTTTGAATGTTGATTTTCAAGAGAGGGGTCCAGCTTCCCCCATTTGGGAGAATGGCACAAAATCTTCAAAACCTTTCCTAAGTACCATTGTGCTATACGAAGCTGAGCTTAATAAATACCTACTGACAATAAGTCATATTTGTACATTGAAATAATTGCATGCCTACTCAAGTATTATGTAAACAATTGTAGGAAAAGGGAGTCAACCACAATATACAATCAGTTTAATCAGAAATAATCTACTCAGAAGAAGTAAATACAACACATAAAAGAAACAACAAATGAAAATCAAATAGAAAACAAATCACAACAAATCAAAAGTGTGTTCATGCTATATCAGTAATCATTGAATGACATCATGCACAACTGGTATCTATTTTCCATGGCAAGTGAAAATAGTAAAAGGAATCTACAGTTATGTGCTCAAAATGAAAAATGCAATCAAAGTAATCAGACAGGCAGATTTCTAAAAACTACACAATGGATAAAAAAAAAATCTATAGCCACAAACAAGATAGTGTGCAACCTGCTAATGGTAGTAGTAAGAGGATATTTGTTGATGTGCTTAGAGAGGTGCATATCTGCCCAAACAGATAATTCAACTTTATATATATATATATATATATATATATATATATATATATATATATATATATATATATATATATATAAATGAACAAATGGCTTGGTTTTTCGGTGCATTCCTCACAAGGACAGAACTTTGGATGGCAGGGGTGGTATGCAGATTATCCTTCTGTCCCGCGAGATAAAGTGCAACATACACACACACACACACACACACATATATATATATTTTATATAGAGCCAGTACTCCTGTGTTTTTCTTTCACATCCTTGGGTAACTTTCTGGAAACAACTGTCCAGTAATCACACTTTAAAACTTAGATATAAAAGGTTAAAGATTTGGCAAGCAAGAGATAAACTTTCAATTCCAGTTATTCATGATTATTAAGGAAAGTGCTCAAAAGCAGAAATAACAAAGAGAAGATATTGCTCAAGTTTATACAACATCTGGAAAAATGTTGATTTTCATTTTTACAGCCATTTTGAATTTTCCTTTCCATATTTTCTGCGGACATTTGAATCTCTTCTTTGCATTTATCAATGTTTTAAGAAAACATGTTGGTGTTTAAGTCAATCCCAAAAGGTGTTCATTCAAGTGGAGTTCAATATTTGCTGGATAAGTAGACTCTCCCACTTCAGGCAGTATTTTGTTCATCAGTGTATCAAGTTCCCAAGGTCAAAATGAGGTTGTCTCAACCTTTTCTTCCTTATTGCTCCTCAGCTCAACTTTTGACCCCTCCTCCATGAGAATGATTGCTCTACATCATCTTTGGTAAAATAGACACTCACATCAGATAGCTAGACTGTACAAATCCCAAAAGAAACATCACTTTCCATTATATGAGGCCTGATCTGGGCAATAACAAGTACATTTCATAAACTATTTAGAGCTTATTTGGAGCTCCAAGATGACCTACACATGCTTGCATAATGAAATAACACTATACTGGAAGTGAAAATTAATAATCAGAACATTTTTCTTCAATACATATTTTGTAATTCATCAAATGGGAGTAGCCTCTCTCTCATTTTTTTATATTACCGATAATATGTGAAAGATTGCCTAATCTTCAAAAAGAGGAATCCATTTGTTTATGACAATCAATGAATCCCGCCTCAACTTGTTTATAACCCCATTGAGGATGACTGGTCTAAACAGGCTAATATGATCCATCAAAAGAAATACTTATGCTTTTAGACACTTGAAATATCTTTCTGAAATATTTTCATGTCTTCATGAATTTATACACACATTCAAGCACATTGAAACTATCTACTGGACTATGACAACATACTGAGGAAGAAGCTAACAATACACTTTGGGGTAAATAAAAACAAATCAGCATACAAATGGTTATGTAACCTGGCCAAATTTTCCAAAATTCCAGAAGGAAGTTGAACAGAACAATTCATACAGAAATAAAATATTATCTGAATGATTTCCTTCCTTTCAATTCCATTAAAAAATAAATATTCACTACTTGTTTTATTCAAAGTTAATTCTTTTCAGCATAGTTCTTTTTAGTTTTGGAAAAAAGTAAAGGAATGAAAACAAATGTCACAAGACATCAACTTCATTAATAACAAATGATGAGTTGTTTTCCTTGAAGTCTTTTACAAAGGTGAGAAAAGACAAGATTCTCACAAAGACATAGATAATCCAACTCCAAAAAGGGACGATATATTTTCCTATCTTGTTTTTGGTGGAATTCAAAAGACTTTGAATCAATCAGTTATTCTTAACCTTTTTTTTTGGCTTCAGACCCCTCAAGAGCTTTTCTCTGGCTCCAAGACCCACTATCAAATAGGGATAGATGAACATATATACAGAAGTTCATTTCTTCTTTCAGTCTATAGCCCTTTTCGAATGTGGCAGGTCCCCTAAAGGGACATATGGTCCTGTTGAAAATGGCTGGCATAGATAATACTAATAACAACAATTGTAATAACAGTGATGAGGATAATAAGAAAATTAACAATTATGACAGCTGTAAAAACAATCATTATGACAAGAGTTGGAATAAAAGTAAGTTAAATTCACAATATCAGCTGTAACAGAAGTAAAAATAGTTACAATAAATGATAAACAATTATAATTATGTACAAATTTAAGTAAACAAAGGATAACAATCACATAGGTACATAAATTGGTAAAGATATATATTGTTACATAATATAAGTATATATATTCATGGATTATGCTTAAATATTCAAAATCACAGAAAAATGGATGAGATGTGCTGGAAAAAAAGTGAATTAACTAGAAAGAATATGAAAAATGGGAGAGGAAAATGACTTGTGAAATTAGTAATGATCACTAGTGCGTGTTATTCATGCATATTATTATTATTGCATGAGATTTGTGTGGATTATCATTCCATACCACAGCAAGTCATTCCAATGGATTATTGATAATCTAAGCTACACTGCAAAGAACAACTAAACTAAACATGGATTCATTCTAAAGAAACCTTGGATTTTAAGAAAACCAAAAAAAAAAAAAACCTTGATTAATGATAATTTTGTGGATGAAAATAAAAGAAATGAAATAAAAACTTGAATTTTCTTTAAAAAATTCCTCTTCTTAGTTACTCTTTTGGCTAAAAATTGGTTATATTCTCAAGTGAATAAAAAAGAACGTAAAACAAAAAATGGAAGAAATCTATTTAACAAAGGTATCATTTTATTGAAAGATATTTTTCAAAGGAAAAACTAGTGGTTTTTATCAGGTGTAATATCATCCAAGAACAACTGAAATAAATACGGTCAAATTTTTTTACTATTCTTAAATCTACTAAAATAATCAATGAGTAGCAAAAAGTACTTTACTTTTGACTGTTTCAATAGTGTAACATATGAATCTGTACAGAGTATAAATAACAGCCATTTCTTTTTTGTTTCAGTTCCAATATATTCCTTGATCAAAATTTCATAATTACTTATAACCATTATCATATTTATTACTCAGACTAGTGTCCTCATCTTGGTTGTTATTGTCACAATTTTTCAGCTGTTGTGCCCTCTGGTCTCATGGTTGGTAACATTCTGTTAATTTCAAAATGACCTCTTCAATCGTCAGGGTTAGATTGTTCTCATTTTAATGTTTTGGTTGTTTCTTCTCGGTTAATTCATCCTTGCAAAGTTGCTTGACTAAACCAAAGTATACAATATTTTTTGCACCATCTGACCCCAGCAGATTACTAGATACATTTAACCAATGCTTGTGTCCCTTGGGACACTGGGTAATAAGTAAAAAAAAACTAATATTAATTCCTCATCTCAGAAATTCAAACAAAAATTACTTATAACCAGTTTCATCGAACAAGGAATATATTACACCTGGTCAAATGAATAATTAATTTTTCTTTAATATACCCCCCTAAAAAAAAACAGATGAAAATGAATAGGTGATATCCATAGTATCTCCATTCTGTTTTCAATACTCCGTAAATCATCTTTAAAAAAAAGTAAAACAAAAAATATTTTTTTCAAAAAGCCATGCAAAAATGCTGAAAAAAAAAAATTTTTTTTTTTTTTTTAATACTCCAAAAGTCAGACAGAGTGTTTGGTGTTGTATTAGTCAATAAATTTGCAGGACACTGCATCCATGCTGTTTGCCCGTGTGACAGTGGGGAGTGGGGGGACTGGGGTTAAAAAAAAAAAAAAAAGTGACGACAGCAATGGCTGGAACATAAGTATCACCATTGCTGTTGTCATTACGGTTGTCATCATCATAATCATCATCAATATCATATGCAACAGCAGCAGCATCATCATCATCAATCACTCAGGATGGGTGGGCAGAGTTGAGACCATGCTGTTTAATGAACTCACGCTTAATATTTTTCTTCCGCCGAGAAGCACGTAGATTTTCACCTGAGATATCAAGGTAGGAAGTTGGTGAACATTTGTTTTTTGGTTTATGCAAAGTGCAGTACAGACAAAGACACAAGGACTGACATAATGCAATGCACTCATACGCACACATATTCAAGAATAAATTTGTCTTTAGTCTTAAATCTATTTCTTCGTAATATGTATTAATATACAGAGAGAAATAAAGCATTATATATTGACTGCTTATTAAGTTCCAAGATGAATTATTCCCATTAATCCTCACATTTTTCAGACTAGTGTCTTTACTTTTTATGAACATATTAAAGCTGATACATCCTTTGCCATTCTTTGGGCTTATGTTGCATCTGAGGGTTTTTTAAAAGTCACTAATGTACTATGTGATGTGAAATATGTTAAAAATAACAAAGAAAAATTATGAGTTGATAAAAAAACTCACTAAAAAGTGTGTGATTAAACTATATATTTTTTGTGATGAATTTCAACAGATCATCCTGTCATCTTCAAGATCTCTTTCAAGACTAACCTATCAATGTGTTCAACACCTGGATTTTTAAAAAGGTACAAAAAAATAAATAAATATATAAAAAGACAAAAACATTTCATTTAATCTAATGGTTGAGGTAAACTATTCTTTCAAAAAAACTTTTCAGATTTTCAAGAACAAAATTATGATGGATACATTTGTCCCAGGACAGATGGCAAATAGCATTAGCAGATAACTGCTTTTCTGTTCAGTCATGTAATGTGAACTAATTTCTGTGTGGGTTTCATGCTATGATGATGTCATTGTCTGCTGCTGTAAAATTAGTGCAAAATGATCTCAAAATTATTTTACAAGGTTAATATCTTTTAGCAAAGAGACCAGTTTTTTTATTATTTCATGGCAAAGAAACTCACTAGCGTCTTCATCTTGAGAGTACTTTGTGATTTTCTTGTTAAAAGCAAGAATTTAGATTGTTAAATTTCTTGCACAACGCCAGATCCAATGCTCATAGCAGCCAATTCATTCATGTATTTGTAAAAAAATACAATCTGAGAGGGAATAATTTGGTTATATAAGAAGTTGCAAATTCATTATCCTTAATCTCTCCTCTAGACTATCGGTTCTCAATAATTTTGGCATCACCACCTACTTTCACATAGAAAATTTTTCCACCGCCTACCGGTATGAATATTTAAAAGGATTGAAATATTTTTAACTCATACAAAATAATAAATGTGATCAGCTTTTGTGTCACAAGATTCTTTAATGAAAGTAATAATACCAAATGTCTGGCACATACCTTTTTTATATATTATCAAAGCAATCTCTGTAACTGTACAAAAATGAACAATGAAAATTTACAATAACTTCATAATGCACTGAAATATTAACCGTAGAAACTAGACGTGCTAAAAGTTTCCCCACACAATTTGAGTTCTTACGCTCTAGTAGTGTGACCACATGAATGATTTGAAAAGACTTGGTTGAAACCAATATTAAAGTGGTTCTTTCTCCTCACTCATTGACACACTATTGAAAGAGAGTAACTCTTCTGCTTCTGGATCCAACATTGCAACCAGTCAGAGATTCCTCCACGAAGGGATTGGATATGATGTACATAAATCAAATCAGCTAGCATGGGTTGGTGACTGCACAGGTACCAGCTTTGGTTCCTTCCCAACAGGAATTAAGCTTTGATGAAAAAAAAAAAAAGGCGCTAATTTTTATCGGGTGTATTTTCTTACAGAAGTAATGGGCTACTAGTCTAGCTCATCAACCATTACCTTTCAATGTCACCCATGATATTTACCTAACTTAGCATAAGGCGTCTAGTATTGGAATAACTCACTACAGTAGTAATGGGCTGCTAAACTAGCTTGTTAACTATAGCTTGACAGCAAGGTATCCAAAATATTTACTAAACTTGGGTCAAACTCACTGTACAGTAGTTAATGATCTGTTAGACTGGCTCAATCATTTCCCCACAGCAACATGCCAAAGATATATTTACTATACAAGCTTGTTGACCATAACCCCACAGCAAGGTGAGCATCAACCAAATACAGGCTATAATAGTACAATCTTTTTTGTTTTTAAAACAATTCTAAAAATTCAAAAACAAAAATTGCCACTAAAATTTATGAACTTACCTAGCTTTCCTATATAATTGCTGTGATTCATATAACATCAAAATAACCATAGATTTTTGAGTCATCGAATTTGCAACAGTTCAAGTTGATTTTAATGAAGAAGAACATGCAGAGCCTTATTTCCAACAATGATTAGTTTGTGACCCATCAGAAATAATAAGGTTCTAGAGTCTGTTAATGTATGTAACTCAAACTATTTTGACCAATGTATCCATTGTGCTATTTGGATAGAAATAACAATAAATAATAGAGTCTGTAACAATTCCAAAGAAATGATATTCCCATGTTTGGGATTCACTGCTCATATGTTGTGAAAAAAAAATCTCAAATGATTTTTGGTAACATTCTTTCACATGTAGACATTCAAATAAAAACATGAAAGTAATCATGCAAACCAAATTTCAAGACGACAGCAAATTTCATAAATAAAAGTAAGATAAAATTGGTTAGCCACCCCCCACACACACTTGTATAAAAAGAATTATTCTTCATGGATGTACAGGTATTCCCAGCTTTTTGAAAGTTTGCTTTACACCTTTTTCATTTTTTTGAAGAAAGGTGAAAGGCCAAAATAGTATTCAGTGTTTGTTTAGCAATGAGATATTACACAGCCAGCACACCCCCTCCACCCCCTCTCTCAACTACACCCCAGTTTCCTACACCTTGCACCATCGCAACTTCTGACAACTCAGCCTAACACTATCATCAACATTTTTGGGCTCTGGTAATGCTCAAAGAAATTTCTCATATAAATTAATGGTAATTGCTTTTTTTGCATTATGCAATTTCAGCTTACTAAAGATTTTTATGGAATGCCCAACTTTCAGATAGTTGGGGAAATTTTTCTTCAAAGAAGTTGTACCCATTATGGGTTGGAAAATCAAACCTAAATGGACATTACTAAAGCCTAAATTGATAATGAATTTCCATTTAAGGTTTGGTATTTGTGCAAAAGTAAAAAGAAAAAAGTTCTAGGAATATGAAAAAACAATGAGAAAAAATACACTTCTGCAATATAACAATATTTGAACACTGATCCATAATGATCATAACAATAGAAGTAGTTATAATCAGATTGGAGGTAACTATGAAGGAAATGAATCTCTCTGAAGCTGGGTTTTTTTTTCAAACTTTCTCTATCTTCTGATTTCTGAATACTACCATTGTTATCAAGTGCTAATCACATTTGTAGAAAAACATGCTGGGTATTTTTTCAGCATAAACAAAAAAAAGGGACAAAAATGATTCAAGGAAAGATTACAGTGCTTGTAAGACAGAGAAAGATACGTTTGGATAAAATATATGCAAAGAGAAAGAGAGAAGGAGAATAATCATGCCTCCGAAAGAAGTCAGAAGAAAAAAATGGAATGCAGATGCAGAAGAAATGGATGTAATTCCAAAAATATATAAGATGAAAAAAAAATTTCTGATTCCTAGTTAATATTTTGAATGTTATCATGATGAAAACTTTGTTTGATTTTCCCAGTAAAAAGACCAATGTTCCCTGTCAGACACACTAATATTAAATTGACACGAAAATAAAATGGACAATAGAGGGATATTTGTGAGCTTTAAAACATTTTCATTCTTTAATATTCTGATCAAAGATTTGACTTACATTGTAATTTGATAAAACTTCCAGTGAGAAGTTATAATACTTCTAGATATTTTTGAATATATTCAAATTTACATTCACACAAATGTGAACTTGGGGTTGACACATGAGGATGTTTCAATAAGTCTGTTAGCTGAATTTTGATCTGAAATTTTCATTTTATAATATTCTATTCATGTAATTGATATTCACCACTGGATTGAGGGTATTGACACGGATAAAGATAATGTTGAAAAATAAATATTTGTTAAGTAAAATAAATGTTCTTTCTCTATCATTAGGCTATGAACTCATCGATGTAGCTATGTATATGGTCATACATAAGAATCAGAAATTTCTGGGGTTTTAAACGTATTTCCCAGTTTAAATAATAGCAAAAATATGTGACATGATAGAATAATGAAAAGGGCTTTTTTGCAAAATGAGCAAAATGATAACATCTGAATAACTAATTTTTTCTTCATTGTGGAAGATGGAAAATAGATTAGAGCAAAAAGGTGAGAGAGAGAGAGTTTGTAGAATGAAGAAAGAAAATATTGAGAATGAGAAATGATTATGATACAACAAAACTGATGTACCAGTTCTTTTAAATGAAACGATAGAAATTCACTAGAACCTTTTTTTTTCCAGATTTTGTACTATAAAATGAGGGAGAATTTTGAAAAGAAAAGGAATGAGATTTTGAAAAGAAAGTTATTAAATTAAAATATCATTTCATTTGTTCAAAGAAAATAAAATCTGAAAACATTTCAGGCATCTCAATCACACACCCATTCCATTTACACCTACACAAGTTATATACATATACACACACACATATATATATATATATATATATATATTTGGATCCTCCCTAATGACAGTTACACATCAACCTACCATCTGGAACGCTGTAATCTCCTTCTTCTTCTACAATCTCAGCATAGTCAGATACTCCTGGAGAAAAAAAAAAAGATAAAATCTCATGATCACAATGTCATATACATTTTATAAAGCACTTGACAAAAACTAAAATCCTGTACTTTTTCAAGGGCAGTTCAATTTTTAGCATAAATCACGAAGATACTATGAACTTTTGATAAAGTTATGTCACAAAACACCAAAATTTCCTTAATGATCAGCATTTGTTGAAGGTTTTCCGAAAATTGGGAAAAGAGAAAGAAGCAAACTATATATTTCATATGTTCATTTATATTAGGTTATTCCATAAAAAGTTGCTTTTTGAATAGTAAGATGAAGGGTGATACATTATATAATAAATAATGATAAATAAACTATCAAAATATGGCTCATTTGAAGCAATAACCCTTTTCTGATAATCCTCTAATGCCATCTCTATAGAATTTTAGGTTTAGTCGTAAAAAATTCAGCAAAAGCACAAATTATGGCTTTGCTATTACTGAACCCTTTGTGACAGTAATGAAGTTCAAAATGCTTGAAAAGATGATAGGAGAAACATTACGTGAATATGGAGGACGTAGCAGAACTTCGTATCCAAATTCTCTAAGCTTGTAAGTCAGCTGAGAGGTGTAGAGTGTTGAACTGTCATCAAACATTTCATTCATTTCATGCTAAGAGCTGAAAAACCTCCAATAACTATTTATAGAAACTCTGCCAAAAATTACATTACATTAGTAAATCTTTCACCTCTCGCATCATTTTTAATGATGTAAAAAGAAAACCCAACATTTTTTGCGTAACAATCCAATATTTTCTCCAAGAGCTAATATAAGTGCACATATATAACTGAGAGGGTACAGGTACTACTTTCCTTTTTTAAAACAAATGTAATCCTATCACTTTGATGACCCATACAGAGTAATGAGATCCCCTATCATTATGCAAAGGTTAATGAGCATGTCTTGCAGACCAATTCACTTGAGTTTGATTTACATGGGAGCTCCACAACTGGCTTTGTGCCAGACTAAGCTATACTGAGTCAATAATTATACAGTTTGATAAGAGCAATTGAGAACTAGGGAACAAATTATTTTTCTATTTTTAGTATTTTTCTTTACTCTTATCTTACAACTCAGAAGATCACTAAAGCACCATGTTGACCCTTTCAAAGCATTTCGAAAGGAGATAGGGGTTACTTGGTGGTGACCCTCTCCTCTCTATGTAATGTGTAATAAGGATGTAATGGACTACATAGTATCATCAGCAGGAAGAATGTTGAATACAATACATTAACCTATCATTTCACTGCTAGCCTTCATGATATTCACTAAGTTTAGCTCAGTAAGTCACAGGGCCAAATGGGAGTAGGGAATCAGTGTTGCACTGATTTTCTAAGTAGGGAGAGATGGTGCATGTTGAAAGTCATTATCTGATACCCTAGCTTTTTACCTGGACACTGATGGAATGTTGGAAATACACAACCATCTCAACCACTAGGCTGACCATGTGCTTGCATTCATATTAAGTGATAGACAAATTTGATACACATAAATAATTGTAGACAATGAAAAATGTTCGAATACTCACGTTCTGATGGACTCACTGGTTCATTTGATTTGCTGTAGCTACTGCTTGTTGATTGCTGAATGCTGCAACAAGAAAAACAACAAAACTTGTCAAACCATTTCAATTCTGATGCAAAGAACTGATAAGCAAATAGAGGAAACTTTTTTTCCATTATTCATCATCATCATAATACTCTCTATAGGAAAATATTTTTGTCGTAAACTTCACTGATTCAGGATGATTTGAAATCAAATGAATGAAGAAAATTGAAATCTAACAATTATTAGATGTGTAGAAAAAAAAAAAAATTACCACAATGTTTGTCTTGAATGATATATTCAGATAATTCATAATTCTTTCCCTCAGTCTTTAATCTTTAAAATCATAACTTTTAAGAGGGGACACAAAAATTTGTAATGCTGCATGGAGTATTTTTATAATACAATAACACAAACACACACAAAATATTATAGAAGTATACAAAATTTTATTTTTTGTGAAGATATTGGAGTAAGTATAAATAGTGAAGACAACTGGCTTTAAGGCAATCATGATTCATGCCTTTGCTATAAACATAGCAGAAATAAATGGTAAATTGATATTAATGATAATAATCTATTCTGTGGAGAGATCAATGATGTAGATATGAATGAAAGAATAGAGACGACTCACCTAGAACGGGGTGTTCGGGGTATAGTGTCCGCTGAAATAGAAATTAATAAATAAACAGATAAAAAAACTGCTTATATTTGTGATCAAGAGATTCAGAGAGCAAAATTAAAGAAAGAATTAAATAATGAAAAGGAAAAGTCATATAACAAAAAGAAAGATTATATCCCTTGTAATTTATGTATGCATGACTAGAGGAGAGATCAAAACAGATCAGGGGAGTTTTAAAGGGTTTTTTTTAATATGAATAGGAAGACGCTTATTGCAATCACTTTGGGACACTGTCTTTTAGGTAAAAATAGCCAGCTGATAATATTGAGCAATATATGCAATTAAGCCACTTATTGTGATCACTTGAACTGAAGTCTTTGAGATTGACTTGTTTTGATAACAATAATCCGCAGATAACATTTATCCTTGATCATAATAAGTGGCTTCCTCGATATTAACTGCCAACATTAGAGATTTCTTCCTATATGGAATCAAAATAGTATAACTTTTATCACTATTTTTATTCAAACTATTTTATAAAAATAGTAGCTCATGAAAGTGTCAGCTCAGCCATTTTTATAGTTTTTTTTCTTTACAGATTGCTGAGATACACAAGGTTATATAAAAAGTTGTGTGTGTGTGTTTATATATATATATATATATATATATATATATATATTTATTGAAGAAAAGGATCTGCTTTCCATATGCTCAACATGTTAAAAAAGAAAACTGGAGATCTTAGTAGCAATAAAAAAAACAAAAGCCAAACACAAATTTATAGAGGCACTCAATATTAATGCATTTGAAATTACTTATAAACATTTACTAATACAGCGCTCGGCCTCTAACAAAAAAAAACTTAGAAAATCTGTGAATCTTTGAAAAATATTCATAACCAAGATAGGGAGAAAAGGTGAAAATGAAAACAAAAAAGCATTAGAAATGTAGTAAACAAATGTTACTTACCATGAATATAGGTAAAAAAATAGAAAAACCACTTTGCTTTGAAGCTACTGTAATGAGGGTAATGCAGTCAGGGGGGGGGGGGGACTGCAGTTGGTTCAAAGTACTTGTTTTATACATTTTCAATAATATTTCTCAGACACTTTTATGAAAATAAATTCTCTGAGAGAGATAGTATAAAACTGAACTAGTAGTAGATCTAAACTTATGAATGGAAATATTCATGAATGTTTGGACTATGCACGGATTTCAAAAAAAGGCCTCATAAAAGTTCAGGGTCTCTTTGATTACTTCCCAACAAAAGTTGAGATCCTTGAAGGAAATAAATGAGACATCAATTCCTGCTGGTTATAAAAATTTTGGCCTAGCATAGCGGGGACTAAAATAAATACACCAAAAGGTTCTGTCCAATATTACTATTTTTTTTCTAATTCCAAACTTTTGACAGCATTACCTTTTAAACAACTTGACTGATCCAATAACCAACTAAAAAGATATTAGGCTGTACCAAGGGAAAATGTTTGGTGAAGCCCTGGAATTTCTTCACTTTTCAGCAGTTTGAGATGATAAAATAAATGTATCTACAAAAAGTTATAGGCCTGAATATACAAAATTGACTTTCCGACAAAAATGCTGAAATGTCTGATTCGCTGTGATGAAATTGCAGTTAAAATTATATTCCCAACTAACACTAGGAATGAGTATTTAGTGGCAAGAAAAAGAAAATGCATTTTATTTTAGTCTTCTGTTTTTTAAAATTATGGATGTTAGCTTTTGTTGGGGTCAAACAAAAAAGATCCAAAGTTTCAAGTTCAGATTGAAGATCAAACATAAAGCATACTTCATAACTCATTGTTTAAACTAAAAACAGTCAAGTGAAAAAGTAAGTATTTTTTAAAACAAACTAAATAGTAATCCTTCTCAAGAAACAGTACTAACTTTGGGAAAAAAAGTCTTGTACTATGTGTTTATTTATTCACAAACATGAAATACATGAACTAAGTTCAGATTGCAGGGGAGACAATTATTCTATACATTGAGATTTTGTAATGCTATCTGTCATGGAGAAGTGATTCTCAAATTTGTATCAGATCATCATGACTGTAGTAAGTTCAATCGCCACAGAAAAACCACACATTTAGCATATTAACAGATTGAGCTAAGCTTAGAATATTGTGGCATACGGCAAAGTCATCTTTTTCTTACATAATCTTATGAAGAATTTATAATGCTTCTATTACTAAGTGAATAATTCTTATATTCACACCAGTGAACAATATTAATCATTCAGTCATATGAATAAATAATATAACAATATACAATAGAAAAAAATCGACCCCTAAAATTTGCTTTTAAAAATTTGCTCAAAAAGGTAGATATCCAACTTTTTGATATGAATAAATCATTACTAGTCATTGACAGAGAAATTGAATATTTGTAATATTTCAGTGATAATTAGTAAGTTTATATTTTTCATATTTTTATTTAAAAAACAATGCAATCTTGTCTTGTTTTCCTTATTTTATAAAGTTGAAAAATTTTACTTAAAGACATTTATGTAATGGTTAAATTAACCTTTGGATTTTTCAAATGGCAGACTAAAAACTGAGTGCACATTCTACACACAATTGTAAAGCTTAATAATTAATGTATTGTAAAATTAGTAGATAATGTGGTATGTTAGTCATGTGTAGGTTGCAATTGCACTTAACCCATTGAACCCAATAGCAATTGAAAACAAAACAAAACAAAAAATTGACTCAGATAGCATAGAGATAAAGAAATAATATAAACATTGTTTTCTTTGAATATGATCTGTTTAAGGAGCAAGCTCAATTGTATCACTGTTTCACTGAGAAAGTAAACATATAATTTGCTTTTGGGTACAATAGGTTAAAAAATTGTTAGTAGGTAGAGGAATTAATAACCAAATTTGAATGAAAACAAATATAATAAAAATATCAAGATAGTAATACTAAGATGTTCTTAGTAAGTACATATGTCTACAATATATAATGGATTGGCCAAAATATTATGTCAACAACATCAAGAATACAATTGTCTGAAAAAATTCAAGTAGTTTACTAAAATGCTGTTTTAATTCCCAAAATAAGGAATTATTATTATGAATTCATCTATTCAGACTCGTGTTCATATATTGGTTGTTAAAGTCATGATATTTCAGCCATTGTATGCTCTGGCCTTCTTCAAGTATTTGTCATATTGATTAGCCTTCTGGCATTTCAAACTGAAGACTTCATATAATTCTCAAGAGTTGACCATTTTTATTCCACTGTCCATGCCTGAGGATATCTCATATCAATTATTCCTTTCATGTTAATTGGTATTTGTGATGTTATTTTTGCTTTCCCAACAAACCAGAGTATGACTTTCACTGCTTGACTCAGAAATTCAACTCCTGGACACCAGGTAGGTGGATAAACTTAATCAATGCTTCTATACACATGCTAGGCTCTAATAATTACCTCAGTAGGCCAAGCATAGAAATTAAGATCAAATGGGATCTTCTGATTATTAGATTTAAGGTTATGACATACCATTATCTGATTGTCCAGATGAACAATGGCTTAATGTTACAAAATGTTTACCTTCTATCCATCAATAACTATTAGTAAAGGTAGAAATCAGTAAATTAATCATTATCGACGTAAATTTTCATTTTGTTCAGAGATGTCTAATCTAGAAAAGATGATTTAAAATTTTAACCTATTGGAAACAATAAGATCTCCCTTGAGCCTTTTCTTTGGTCAGAAATACAATTTGGAAGGATTTTCAGGCACAATAGATACAGACAATGAGAGGCAGAGGTAAAAAAATAGGTGATTTATGCTACTAAGCTCAATTTTGACAGCTCAGTTTGCGGCTATAATTCATCTAAGCCTAAGCAATGACACTTGAAAAAAAGATTTTTATTTTCTCACACTGCTTAGTAGATAAAAAAAAGCAACTGAGGGAGTCTATCAGTGAAGGTTCTTTATAAGATAAATTTCTGGTTTGTAAAGTAGAAAATTACAACAAATAAAGAAATCTTGTACGAAAATATATAAACTTATATTTGAAATTAAATAAACACTTAAGGAACAAAAATGCAAGGAAATAAGGTGCAAAGCCAAGCAATATTTCTTCCATGGGTGTCCAATAAATGTTGAATCATCATGTGTATATAAAATAAAAAACAAAACCCTGTCTGCCCATCAAAAATGTGGCAATACTGAAGCATAATGATGACTGGATGAGTATTTCATAAAAGAATTTCAAGAATTGAAAGAGAATGACAAAAGCAACAGTTTCAGGTTTTAAAACCAATCTTACATTAATTCATGAGGATAAATTGCCTATAATCTTCAAAATGAAGACAAGTAATCAACACTTGATAGAATTGTTATTTACGTATAACATTTTACAAGCGCATGTAATTTCATATCATGTAGACAACAAGTGGACAATTTCTGCATGAGAGAGAGAGAAGATAGTATTCAATTAAAGAAATACCATTTTCATTTCACCAGTAACTTTATCAGCCTTGAATAGGGGGAAAAAAAAACAAAGAAAATGGATGAATGTAGATGTAATCATTTCAAAGTAAATATTGTTCTTCTAGGCTGTTTTTTTTTTTTAGATCATTTGTTTATTCATGACTGAGTATCATATTCTCAAATGAAGTAATTTGAAAATGAAAATTTCGACAAGTAAAAATAATATTCAGTGTGAATGTTATATACTTTGAAAGGTCTCAACTGTAAACAGCAACCTCACCAGGAGGTATTCTACCCCAAAACTGTTGCAGTTTATATAATGAAAAGCTGCAAATCAGGAAATAAACTGGAGATACTGGATACAAGATACAGAATAACATACAAGCAAAGACAAAAATGACAACATTTTTATTTGGGGAACAACAAAAGGTTGAATGCAACCAACAAGTAAGAGAAGTGTACAAGCCATGCCAACAATCAAATGGTGACTACAGCTACAGGCAACAATTACTTCATAAGCAACTAACAAAGAACACAAAAGGGGCCACAACGAATATGCAACAAACTATCAATAAAAAGCAATATTGAAGCGTACAAATGTTGGTTAGAAAAAATTAGTTTCTATACTCAATTCTCATAGAGAAAATATGGGTCAAATGCAAAGCAGTCAAGTGACATCGAAATTATCTCCCCTTCACCAATATTTGAACTGAAAGTAGAGTTGTCTTCCCTATTATTGTGTTCAGTTCCAGTGTTGGTTGCAAGATCTAAGTTACAATGAATAATTGAAATCATATTTAGGTTTTAAAAATATTGATATGGACTGGCTAAATGGGAATCAACTGTGAGAGAAATAAATTTTGAAAATCTAAAAAGATTCATTTCATAATGAGTTCATCAACCATTTAATCCTTTGAACACTGACCCCCCCCCCTTATCATGTACGACTTTTTCATACTGACATCCAGGTGACCAACACTCAAAGTACCACTACTTATTCAGAAATAAATATATGTCATTCAGACTTGACTGTATCTGCTCAATACACCCTTGTCAGATTAGGGTTAGTGGATCACAATTTCTGGGACGTCAGAACATATTAAAGTTTGTAAATGAAACACGTCAGCTATGGGTCATATTTATGGACATTCAAAAAAACAAACTAAAGCCAGTAAAACATTTTTCTTTGATCCATCGTACTTGATGGTACTTTTAGGTGCAGAGTGAGCATTAATTTCAGGGACACTTTTGTAACTGCATTGATATTAATTCAAAATTCTACTAGCATTGAAAGAGTTTGCTATATCATATCCCAATGGATATGACTTTAATGTACATGGAAAATCTCAAGACCAATCACCATTGAGAAGATACAATGGGTCATATGGCTCTTGTTTCAGCTCAAGTTTCAAGCACAAAATTCTAGTAATTCATTCATCATGAAAACCACAGAACTAATGGTATTCCAAGTTATAGCACTTTCTGTTGGAAAAAAGGATTTATATACATTTTCACACAACTACCCATTTTTATAAAAAATCCTTGTCAAATAAATTCTTTTGGATTTGAGGGCAGTAATATTAAAGATTGCTCACAAGAAGTGTGAAGGATTATTGAACTTGAATATATGGTTTAGCACATTTGAAAAAAAAAAAACTTAGATGGTTTTCCCTACATTTTACGATAGATTTGCAAATGCAAAACACAGTAGTAACCGAATGTTTTATCTTCTGATAAGATCTGAAATGAAAACTTACTTTCTCATAAGTGAATTTTGATAAGTCCAACAGGACTACAGGATTTGGATTTTAGACTTTTGCATAGCTTTATTTTAAATTGAAAAAGTATCCAAAATCATTTCTTTTACTGCAAAGTGAATTGTTACGATAAGAAATAAATACTTATATCCCATTAGATTGCTTAATAATTGAACTAGGTTTAGTTTCGCTCAAGGCTAAACGTCGAGGAGAATAGGAATGAGTGACATCAGCCCCAAGTGGGGAAGGTCTGTGAACCTGTTTACTTTGGAAATCAGCAATTGAAATCCTGGCTTTTACCTTGATTCAAAAACTGACCAACCACAGGTGTCAATAAGAAATATACTATTACTTGTATCATCAAAGTAGGCCCCATTCCTAGTGCATGATTTTACAATTAGAAAATTATTGTAAACAAGATCAGTTACTGAACTGAAGATGCCCAATGCCTTCATTTAATGTATTAACCACTAAAACATCATTCAATAAAATTATTTCTTTAACAATTTTTAGTTTACTGATCTCTTAGTCTAATATTGTTAAAGTCAAAAATATTTAGGACAGCATCTCAAAACAAGATGACAGAGCCCATCTTTTTACGAGTTTTGCTTTTAGAATATGAAAAGGTTAAACTTTAAGAAGAAGAGTAAGAGCTAACACAACCTGAGTCTCAAAAACATTTTTTCTCTCTAACTTTCTTTGCCCTCAGGTGAGATATTTTTAGAAAATTATAGTAAATAAAATGTCACTATTTTCCCCGAGATTCCTATATACTATCCACATCAATGTGTGTTGTCATTACCAAAACATCCTGTCAACTAAAAAGGGACAAAGAAATTTTCTCGCAAGATATCTGGGTATCTGTATGGGAGCAAAGAAATTTCTCACAAGATAAACTTGTCAGCTGCTACGGGACAAAAAAATTTCTTGCAAGTCATCTCAAGTATCTAAAGGTTGTACTTTACTATAAAGGAATCAGTCCACGATTGCATGGTGAAACAAATGAAAACTCAGGGGGAGTGGAATGGAGGACACTTGACTGCTGGTTATCTATGCTGGAGTGGACAAAGGTGGACAATGCAGAAAAAAAAAATGACCGTTAGGTTTTTAAAATAAAAAAGTTTCTTTCGGTGATTTTTTCTTTTCAAATTCAAAATGCAAGCAGCAGATGATACAAACCTTCACTCTCAGAAGCTGAGGAACATCTACAGCTGTCAGCTTTAAAAATTTTTAAAAAGGGTTGGGAGATGAAAAAAAAAAAGAGAGGAAGAAAGAAAGAAAAAGAATTAATACAAATTATAGAAGTCTAACAAGTGGTAACATCATTAATAAAATAGATAAATAAACTTGTTGTTTCTTTACATTTTATGATTTACTAATTACTACCCTCATTCTTATGAAAAGATCCAAATATTTTCAGAATAAAAATCTCCAGAAAAAATACTTGACTGATAAATAAAGAGAAAGAAGAAAAGCAGTGAGGATTGAATGGTAAATCAATGAAAAATTAAACTTCATGGATTTATGGTCGAGATCTATCTGTAAAATATTTTGTCAAGATATCTGGTGATGGGGTGAAGCACAAGGAAAAGTGAATTAATGTCTTTTCCAAGGGCATTAATGCTGTGCCTCATCCAATAAATATTTTGTCACTCTCCACCTCCCTCAAAAAACTACAAAGAAAAGAACAAGAGAGAGATGGAGAAAATGCTATTGAACTAGGGAGGTCAGGTGAATTTTAGTTGGATGAGTAGTATTACTAAGTCATTGTAAAAGATAAAGGGCATTTTGTTGAGCACAAAGTACTTTATTTAACCTAAGTCTGCTTATTAGATCTAGAGTTATGAAAGTTTAAAGTTGCAGTTTTCGCAAAAAAAAAAAAAAAAGAAATTGATGTAATAGAATCTAGCCTATCCATATGGTCCAATAGAGAAAAATGATGCAAAATGAAAATCCTTTTACTGCACAATTTGCCCACTTTCTGGGAAGAACTTTGGAGTAAATAGGTAAAATGGGGAATTCATATTTCATATTTATATTTTTGTAAGACCCATTTTCCTGAGGCAATTGTTCCTATGGCAGTTCAGCAAATAATGTTTCAAGCTGTGTTGCAAATTTAGCTCTTTTGGATCGAGATTTAGCTTTTTTTCCTTGTTCAGCCACAATCTACGAATCTTGCTTGAGGATAATGTAAAATAATTGAGAACAAAGCATGAAGAATTCAAATCAAAAGATATTTTCATCATTTATCAAGGGAATGGGGGACCCTGTACAAGAGCTGAATAGACCAAGGTGTCTTTGCAGACCATTTGTGTCAGGGGTGCAATGAGGCGATCTTAGCTCGTGAAAACTTTTGTCAAAACATTATCAACTATATTTTGTTATAAAAAACATATCAGTCTAAGGAGAATTAATCAAGGAAAAAGATCATTTAATACTGGAAAAAGTATCCCGGAAGGAAAATCTCGATTGATTTCAATGACATGATAGCAATAAGGTTATTTTACAATCGTACAGGTCACATGACAGACCTCCCTTATTGAACTGCATTCCTATCCTCAAAAAAACAAATCAAATGTTTAAAAATAATTTTTAGACCTCAAATGCTTTACAAGTATACCTTGAATAGTACAGTTGATAGGTTCCAAAATTTGTCCATACTGTTCAAAGTAGCACTGTTCAGGTCTAATAATTTAATGAGTTTTTTTCCCAGCTTATACTTGGTTTCATTAATTTGTACAGTATTACCAAAGCCCCACTATTCAACGTATTCCTGAAATGATTTTTTTCAAATCCCTTCCTTTCCCATATTTTTATCTTAATGACTAAGCAAGTAAAATGAATATTCTGTCTTAATCATACAACTAAAAATAGTATTTAGATAAAAATGAATAAATGCAAAGTCACAAGGCAAGGAATACCAATTGAAATCCTCTTCACACTGAATCTTTTGTTTTTTTTATATATAAATTTTAAAGGCTATTTTCTACATACTTTATTACATATATTGGTTAGAACTCAAGCTGAAAATGCATAAGGTTATCCTGAGCTCATCACTTTTTTCACTGAAATGTTTTCAGGAAAAAACTGTGCCTTATCCAATGAAGATAGATAATGCTTTTGTTTTACAGAAAACAGTTTTTTTTAGAGCTATTGTTAACAACTGTCTTTCATTTATATATTTTTAGAAAGTTTATCTATTGTAGAGTTAGATGACATTATTCTATTCTCCATACAAACTATTAATTTCAGGTTTGGTCCACACAAGGCATAAACAGTAATTTTTGTAGATGTTTATGATCACTCCATTTCTTCTATAAGATAATTCAGTAATAAATGTATAAATGTTGTAAACAACAGAATGACAGGAACAAGAGTTGAATCTTTCTTTTTTTGTTCACACCTGGCTTACGTTAAAGTGACTTGCATTTTACTAACTCCTTATGACTCAGGAATGAGAAGAACCTGTACCTGCAAATTTTCATTACAGCACTCACTCCTTATAACTTATTATATTTAAATAATCATGTTTACCCACTGTTTTATTTATATGAAAATGTTTAAAGATGAAAACTGGAGAAAATCATGATGACGGGTTTTAAAACTGGATATCTGTATTTATTATCAGTTTCTTTTTTTTTCTAATTCAGATGAAAATATTTTGATTTTTAACTTACTCAAGATAATAACAAGAATACAAAGTTAGAACTGGACAATATTTCATAAACACTATTTGAGAAAAATGCCTATTTGAAAGGCCTGACCTCCAAAATAGAAAGAAAACAGAAGGAAAGAAAGGGATAAAAAAAAAAGAAGGAAACAACAGACACATAAATGCTCAAGATTAAATGCTTACTTTTTCGACTCCATAGAGATTCCTGCCTATTGTTGACAAGTCGGCAGTAGCCATCAATGAGATCAGCCATATCCTCTGCCACGGCTAGGGAAACACAGCTTAAGCTAAGTGGCTCTGTGGCACCAGCAATCTTCAGTTGTAGCACCCCTTTGCTGTCATCAGAATTTGGTGACAACGTCTGGATGGATTGCACATCTTGAAAGTCTGCAATATGAGTCGGCTGAAAAAGGAGGAGAAAAACTTCAGGAAAGGAATGACAAGCTGTTTCTACCAGATAGAGTCATTATGAATTTATTCAAATTATTCATCTCAAAATGACAGAAGGAAATTACTACATTTGATTATTTTACACTAATTGTAAATACAGAGATTACAATCTTTTTATTATATATATATATATATATATATGAGAGAGAGAGAGAGAGAGAGTGTATGTGGGTTTTTATATATATATATATATATATATATATATATATAAACACCTACATACACATACACACTTCAAATAAAGTAGGTATACAGTTGCTATTTTCTAAAAATAAACATACGGATAATTACAAAACTATGAATTATTATTACAATAGTATCGAGTCACGATAAGTATGGCATATGACAATCGCACAAAGAAAAATGATGTCAATAATGAACAACGAAGTAAGTAACAAAGACCTATGTACCAAACATCTGTATATTTTCAATGAACACAATATATCTACTTTTGCACCCCTCTAGATGCATACACACACATTATATAAGATGCAACCTAAAACTATAACTTCAAGCAGTTTAAACAGATTGATCAATCTTTCATCTTTCTAGCTACTTTTCTTTTTGGAGGGGATGCAAACATGGCATGAAATATAGTGAATGAATTTTGTCATTCTTCTAATTATGGTATAAATCTGGTTCATGCTAAAATCATTCTATGGTGCTAAGAGTGTTGAATTTTCTCAGATTTCAAATAAAACTCCAATTTCAGCTTACGTGTTCAGGTTACCAAACGAAAAGACAAAATGGAAAGAAAATATTTCAAATATTTCCAAGTAAACTATTTTTCTTCCCATTTCCTTTCAACAGATAAAAACTGGGAGACTTAAACAAACTGCAAAAATAACTCAAAACTTGAAGATATATTACCTTTGATACAAAAATTGTCTCAATCAAGTATGTGATCAAATTGTGGAAATAAAATGGAAAGAAATCTTCCCCAGTGTTAGCAGTATTGAATATGATGGCAGTGGTCAGTAAGGACAAATCCAAAGATCACATTTATCACTGATGTCATCTTCTGTTCATTATTGTCTATCGGTCAAGCAAAAGAGGATTGGATGACTATGAAGGATTGGCTGGAGGAACACACCAGGGGGAGTGGGAATGAGAGAAGAGGGGTTAAAAACAAAACATTACAAAGGAAATGGTACTTGAGTTGCCAAGCCTCTTCATGTCTCTCCTGGAGCTTTTGGCAAATCAATATTACACTTTTTACAAAATTCACAATATGGAAAAGAGAAGGATCTTATTTGAAAACAGAATTGTTTCCCTTTAACCAGATGTGTTTGTGGTACCCAACCTGAACCAACTATATTACTAGAGATGGCATAACTGACATTCATAGCATGGATCCAGTGCTTTAATGAGGTATTTTCAATAAAAGCACAATGCCTCACCGTGGAGCACTGGTTTGAAATCTAGTCTAGTAGGTGGCTGCAACTGCTGAGTTTGATCTTCACAACATGCCCTACATTTGTGGTCTTACACCAAGCTAAGCTCAGCTCGGTAAATGCCAAGTATTTACCATAACAGCAATAAACAAAGTAGTTGATCTGATATATTATGTATGTGAATATTATAATCCAAACTGACTTGAAAGTAAAAAAAATCTTTGCCATTAGAACAATTTATGACAATACCTGAAATAAGATAGTTGACACCAGTACACTTATGAACTAGTAAAATACAAAATATTGTAGGATGACTGTCTTGAATCTGAACTGATATGAAAGCTCTCAAGTTTTAAAGCTAAACATTTACATTCAATATAGATTGCAGCTAGTTATTTTGAGTACAGGTAAAATTCCAAATACCCTCATGTATATGAGCACATAATAAAAATGAGAAGTTTGAGAGGAAGTCACAGAATTTTAAACTCTTAATCAAAAGGGAGACAGATTTAAAGGCTGCAGAAAAATGTCAAATGGGAATTAGATTAATTAGGACTAAAAAATAGAGAGAGAGAGTGTGACCAGTGTCTATTTTACAACAAAACCTTTTGAAAAACCAAGAACATTATATAAAAAAGTGAATCAATGAAAGATATCAAGTGTTATACGCATGGAAAAAAAAAACCCAAACGAACAAAACTATTCACTATTTAGAAACTTAGAAAATAAATAAAAGCCCACAATTCACTAGTAATTACAATTCTTTTTCAATGATGTTGATATAGAAAATCCTCCAAAACAAGAAAATGAAAATTCCAGTGATTATTGCTTTATAGTTTATTGACAATAATCATTGGGCATCCCGTCATAGGGTAATAGCAAGCTAGTCCAACTGACAGTTACTACAGTATAGTGAATTCAATACTCATTAGTTACTTTTAGTCAGGCACCAGATTGAGCTAAGCTAAGGTTATATCCATAAGGACATGAGCAAATATCAACAACAATCAAATAACCTGAAGAAAAATTACCTATGAAACCAATAAATTTTGTTTCATTAAAAAAAAGAGAGAGAGAGAGAGAAAAAAACATATCTAAACATATCCCAATATTCGAGAGAATTAAAAAGATTCCAAATTGAACTATTACTTTGATTAATATCATTTCACAGTGCAGAACAACAAATCTTTTACTCAGAATTATATGCTTAGTAAAATCCCTGGATCAACATCTGAGATTGAACTTAATGTAATAATGAGTTTTAACTCCAATATGCTTATGACGGATATGCAGCAGGTGTATTTCCCATTAAGAGAACAGTTTTTGCAACATTTCTTTACATAATAAGGTCTATATCAACTGCATTTAGGCTACTGTGATGTTGTTGATACAGGTTGAACCTAGCTTTTACTTCAATCAAAAGGCCACCATCTTTATATTCAATTATTACAGCTCAAAGATATGAACTCTTGGTTCATTCATCTTTATATATAATGTAACTGGTCCTATTCTTCTTAAACATTTTTAGATCTCCATTGTACACTAGAGAAAATGGAGATGGTATTTGTTCACAAGACAACACTGCTATAATTATCAATAATCATTTTTAATCATATTTGTTTTTTCATGATTTCAGAAGTTGACCTTCTAAAAAGAAAAAAAAATTTAATTTAATTAATGTCTTATAATTCATATTTAGAAAAAAAATTATTAGAGAGGAATGCCAAATGCAGTCACAAAAAATTACCAAACAATCCAGATGCATTACAGGTAAAAAAAATGACTCACCGTTAAAGCTTTCTCAGTTAGATAACTGATGCCAACATCTGGGCCTACTACTAACTCGACAGAAATACTCCAGCTATACTGTAAGACAAAAAAAAGGCAATTTTTTAAATAAATACATTAAGAATTGAAAGAGTAGTAATAATGAACAATAAAACAAGTTAGGTTTTTAAAATGAGGTTAAATTTATCATGAGGAAAAGGAAACGTACAATTGAGATTTTTACAGGTGTAAAATCATGCTTGCAAGAGTTATTTCCCTTACGCCATAATGATAAGAAACACTGATTTGAAGCCTATACTTTTTAAACATTTGAAATTATTGTATGTCTGCCCCCGACTCAACATCCAGAAAAATCTGTGAACATGTTCCTTCAAAATGTGTTTGAAAAATAATTAAATGTGTTTGAGAGAGAATCAAGGAAAACTTCCAAGAATTAAGGTCTTTACACGTAAAGTATACATTATGCACACAAAGTAATAATGATAATAAGCAGAGCTGTTGGATCCAATGGATCTCCTGTCTCTACACTTCATACTCAATATAATGCAGAGAGAAAAACCTGCAGTCAAACTAGTATAAAGGGGCTGTGCGGACTTGACACCCCTTTTCTCATGGACATCAGTGACAGTACATATTGCAACATGTAGAGGATAGACATGCATGCAGCAACTGACCAGGATCCGCAAGTGCAGACAGCCCTTGTAGCTAGCTGCATCAACTATCCAAATACATAAACAAATAGTCACAATTTGATTACATCCGTTAAAAGAAAAAAAAAGTTTTCATGGGGAAAAGCTTGTTGCAACATCTGTCCAAATAAATAGTCACAATCTGATTACATCTGTTAAAAACCATTGTTTACATAGAGATTTGAAAAAGACAAGTTTTCTCTGATTCTCAGAAGAAAAAAAATAGCAACACTGAATAATAAGATAATACATTTATCAAAGTGCACATCCCAGTATGGAGAATAATCTATGATTAGATATAAAGGCTACTCTCATTTCATGCTGGTGTGATTTACGCCAATTGACATAATGCAGTTTTGAAACTGCTCCAAATTTTTCCTTCAAAATTTTTTATTTATTTATCCAGGGCAATTTCTAACAATGAATTCAAAGAAGTGTCATAGTGTTAAGATGAGTAGTGGAATGATTTTGCACCCATTTTGTTATCTTTGGCCTAAAATCAGAGCAGCTGGTATAATGAATTTCTTTGGTATCATGATATGCAAAGGTTCTGACTAAACTAAAATGAAAGAGTCAAAGTTTCCTTATTTTTTTTAACTTACTCCTAAGGCACATTTGAAGCGCTCCTGGTTGAACTTGGTTACAGTTGATAAAGTCTCAAAGAACTTGAAGACACAGTCAGATTCAGTCAGGGAAGAGTACATTTTGAAGCGGTGTTGGATCAGCCTCCGAAGGTTCTTAGCCTGACAAGGAAATAACAAAAAGAAATGAATTCATTTTCTCAGTGGTTATGTCAGCTAAGTGTCCCTTGGAAGGACAAATAATTAACTTTTTTTTTTTCCTTTTTTTTTTTAAAACAATTCAAGTTAGCTCTATTTCTTTAAGCAAAAGAAGTTTGAGAACAATATTTGTGTCAAGTTCTCATCAATTAGCTCAACTACTTGATAACATATTTATATACTGTTGAAACCAAACTACTCATAGTTATTTTTTAACACTTTAGATAACTCAATATTGCATTAATTTCTCAAAGCAAGACCTACAAATCTTTTACTTTATTATCAATGGGCAATATTATTCATCTCATAAATGATTTGCGATAAAAATACATCAGAAGTACTTGTTACAGGGCGATGGTTAGCACATGCATATTGCAGACAATTTGCAAATGTAGCAAATTTAATCTAGACAGGATGCTGTATTTAACTTTGTGCTTGACTAAGCTTAGCTCAATAAATATCTACCATAATAATGCATCTTACAGTGAAGGTCCCAGTGCCACAACCATTTCATGGATAGGCTGGTATACATTCTGGGCTGTTCTCACCTACAGCTCAGTAGATCTCATAAGTGTGTTGCAACATAATACAGGTACATGGTAATGATGTCCATTTCATTGACATGGATGACAACTCTGTCAACACATTCTGGACACTGTGGAGTATCATTCAAGTATCAGCTTCCTACCATTTGGATTCCAGAGCAGGAACATCCATAAGTCTTCTGCGGGCACTATGCTCTTTGAATCCAACACCAAGGTAGAGAGGAGGCTCGGAAGGTTTGTTTTGTTAGCCAACATATTCTCTGGTTGGTTTTGATCCAGCATATCTGTGTTCCTGCTTGGTTTACTTATGGCTGGGTCCACTGTACCTGTCACAGCAAAAGTGTGTGACCTCAGTGTTGACAGGCACATAATTCAGCAGCAGATTTTTGTATTGTTCAGTGATGGTTCCAAATGTTACACCTTTCTGAAAATACCAATGTAATGGGGTACAAAGCATCAACAATTACAGCTGTCTTTCTGTCATCTAGAGGTAGATCAGGGATACTGAATACTTTGATCTCCACTTTCAGCATCTTCCCTAGGCTTATGGGTATGAAGAGTCTCCTTACTATGTCATGTACATCTTGGGATAATTTTAGTAACTTATCTTTATAATGGAGCTGGTATTAGTTGAATTTGTATTGGCACTAACAACACTATTTCACATTAGGTGATGCATTGTTTGGATCCACCCAGCAGATTTTCAGTAGTTAGTTGATCAGGTTGTGCACCCAGATTGTGATCCTTGAAAGCCATAGATATCATTTCAGGATCTAAAACTTTTACAACATTTCATGTCTGATTTACCAAGAAAAGGAGGGTTTGGCCACTGGGTAACTAGTGATAGTCTTAATAAACGGTGGAATCATGAAGATACTGCATTTCTGAACATCAGAAAACAGTTATATCTTACCTTGTTATTTGATAAAGAAAACAATGAACAGGCACTACCTTTGATCTTGAACAGATTTGAAATAATTGAAAAGAAATCATAGCTTTATCAGGTTGGATTTTCAAAAAAATTCTTTTCAGTAAAATTCAAATTTAGAAATCTTGAGAAACTTCTTTACAAATTCTTCCCTTTTCACAGGCATTTTGAATGAAATGTTAAATGTTTTCTTTACCTTCATCGATTCAATGACATTTCGAGGTAAAAATCTTTTCAGTCCAATCTCTTTCTCCAGGAACTCTAAATTTGATTTCTTGTCAAGGGCAGCCTTAGGCATGTCCTTGAAAAACCGTCTGGAGAAAAAGAAAAAAAAAAGAAAGATCAAAACTAAATAAAGGTGATTTAAAATTATGAATAATTCAAATAATTCAACAAAGCTGGTCTGAAGAAAGTTCTGGTATTAAAACAAAAGCTTTAATCAAAGACTTGACTAATGGCTCATTTTATAGCATTTATTTTCAACTGCGACAAAATTCCACAGTTCTATGAATGCCTAATGTTTTTGGCTCAGATTAAATTTGAATTGATTCATAGGGTTCATAAGAAAGGCTGGATAGAGTGGGCAAAGAAAGGGTAATTATTTTTTTTTCCTTACATCATACTATGTCATATCATTCCATTTTTTTAGATCAATTCTCAAGATAAAAAGATAGAAAGTATGAGAAAAAGAAAGCAGTATAACTAACGTATTCTAGGTATGAACAAAAGTTCCAAGAGTGAAATCAACACCTAATTTTAAAAACTTGATTCAAATTCAAGAAAATCCATTCTCAATTTTTAATACTGTTTTTCTAGGAATAAATTAGCCAAAATTTTTGTCTAAGCAAAAAGAAAAACATGTTTTCATCAATTATATCCTAGATTTTGACTGTTATAAATTCAATGTTCCTTATAATCAGTAAAAAATAAATAATGATACCATTATCAATGACAGTAGAACATTTTTTTGAATATCTAAAATTCCATTGTTGAAAATACACCCCACAAAAAGTCATTGTCAAATGCAGATAATTCTAGCAAAAATACTCAGTTTTATCATCGATCAACTAAACTGCTATAAAAGTGTACCATAGTTAGCATAAAAACAAATGAACACACATTTTTTACACTATCAATCAGCACGTTTCAAAGGATGTATTCAATGTTTAAGATCATGCATCAACAGTCAGGGTAATTTCTGCTGATAATGGAAAACCCAGGGGACATAACCCAAAATGCAGTAGAAGTTACAACACTGAAATGTGTTGTACAAAAACAAAAGTGTGTTGTTTTATCAATTAAAAACCTCCCATAGTTTGAAATATTGGTCAATTTACATGAGCAAAACAAAAAAAAAATATATGAAAATATACCCAGTAAATATTCTTTCATCTCATTGCTATATTCAATTATTCAACTTTGTCATAACATCTTTATAAGTTTCAGTCAATGCACAATACAGAAAGAATTTTTAAAATATACACTTAAAAAGTGTGTGATTAAATGAATTGATAAAAATGGAAAATCTTTTCCTTAGAATATTGAGTATCTTCCCCCACCGATCAAAAGTTCAAATTATAATTAATTGAATATAGCTAAAAAAATTGCCAAGAAGAAAATCATTTTACTAGATTTTCCTTCTTTAAATCCCAAATTAAGTTCCATTCAGGCAGTTCCATAATATTTTTCTAAAAAACGGTTCACATAATTAATGTCTTGAGAGATAAATGTGTAACAATCAATAAAAGCATGAATATATAGATAATTTAACTCATCAAATTAATAGAAAGTGGGATAGGAATCAAATGATTAGAAATTATTTTTCTCCAAAATTTTCGAACATAATTTTTTAAAAACTCATTCTGTGATAAAAATCACATCATATGCTGAAAATTTTTGTCCATTTAGTTCATACCTAATGTATGTAACTTCAAATATTTTCACTTCATAAAGAATTATATTGCATTTTGGATGATATTATTTCATTTTATATTGATGCAATGATTATTTTTGTTTCAGATGTTCAAACAGAGATCAACTAGAAAATTTGATTAGAAACAAATAGTTTTAATGCAGAAACAAATATTAACAAATGCTGTCAAAAATTGAATATATAACATAGCAGGTTTTTAACAGTCTGTTCTTTTTCTTGTTAAGTATGAAAAAATAAAATATTTAAATAATACTTCAGTGCACAAACAAAATATTCCAATTGGATTTTCAATGAATAGAAATTGATATGTGAACACATTTGTTGTTAAATATCTATCATGAGATTCTTTGGAATAATAAGTTTTCCTTGAAAATCAAACTCTCCAAAAATAAAAGGTAATTTATGAATGGGAAATTACAATGTGTAAAAAAAAAAAAGAATTCTACACAATCTTAAAGAATCATGAAAAAAGTTCATTTTCTAATGGAAAAATTGGCTAAAAGATGGAAATCTGAGCAATGATTTATAGAAAAGAGGAATTCATATTTGTAGACAGCATAATCTAAGAATCTGGATTACAAAAGTATCCAATTCAAAGTTTACAAGGGTATTTTATGAACATTTCACCAAAACTAGTCTAAAACCTTGGTTTAAAAAATCTTTAGCTAAAAAGTCATCGAACACCTGAAATGTACAATTTTGAATAACTTTTTAAAGAATATTTTACGCAATCACATTAATGCAATAGATTTTAGAACATATTGCCTTACAAAATTCAAGAGAAAATTCTTGTAAAATATGATTTTTATACATAGTAAAATATTAACAAAACCAGATCATACTGGTTTCATGATCATTTTCATATCATTCTCATCCTAGCCCCGACAAACCATTTTGTCCCATTGCTACTGCCAGTGCAATATTATCAGAGTTTAATCATAAATTTCTTTCCTTCATTGCCAGAAATACTTGGTTTGTTTGTATAATAAATGAGTAAAGTTATGCTGGGAAATGGAACAGTCATGTTGAAGTCAGTGGACAGCAATAAGAAAAGTCAAAATATTGCCAATGTATACAGAGTTTAAATGAAGTAGGCAATAAAATACAACCATCATTATGGTTTCATTTCTCCCTTGTTGCGAGAATTTGCTGTGTCACTATATGAGTAATAAGCTGAGGGAAAATTTTGATGCATTGTCTAATACATCCAACTCATGATATTACAATTTAGCAGACAGCAATATCATATTTCAATACTATAGGGTATAACTTGAAGAGAATAAACATAGACCAATGAGTCCATAGCCTAATGTTAAAAAAAGTCTTTTTCACATAAATATTTCTTTGAATATTTGAATTGGACATCGTATATATAAAATTTCAGATCAAAATTCAGTAGGAGTCAGGATTATTGATCTACCCTCATATACAAAATTCTGAGACATTATTTAGGCAGTCATTGTATGCAGTAATGAATTGAAAATATAAATACATATATACATACACACAATGAATTATCATCAAAATGTTTGTCCAAGATTGAAATCTTAAATCCTCAAGGCCTCAGTTTCTGAAGTCTAAAATAATTCTGAGATATTTTGTAAAGAATTAGGCAAACTAGGACAAACATAGCTTCTTTTCAACTGAACTGGAAATAAAAATGGCATTCATTATTCTTGAAACTGGATAGAGAAGCAGAATATCATTAATGATTTATTTGTAAAGCAGAAGAAAGACAATAAATGCTCACCTCATTTCTATACAGCCCAGCCGGATGGCAACATCAGGATCTATGCGTTCCGCAATGTCTCGCATATAATCGTTTCGAACCTGAGGGAAGAGAAAAAAATTGAATAAAGAATATGTACATTATAATATTTGTTAAGTATTTATGAGTGGAAGAAATTGCATGATATCAACCAAATGAGAAAAGAAACTAAATCAAAACTTATAGAACTGACAGAATATGGCAATTGTGTTTTCATCATGATTGGAAACTATAATATACACTTTCATCACCACATGTTAATTTTTCAGGAAAACTTTTCTATCTTAGAGTATGGAACAAATCAAGATCTTCCCAAGAGCTATTCTAACTACTGCTTCCACATTTACCATGAATGAGATGAGGTCCAAATGATAAATAGAAAACATTGCTGGAAGGTAAGGAAACTGAAGGAAGTAGTATACATTAGCCTCAAAGACAAATCAATGAAACACTGAAGAAAAAAAAAAATTTAAAAAAAGAATGTGCTCAATAGTTTATTCAAACTTGGGAATTATGTCTCTTTTACATATCAGAAGAGAAGGTAATGTGCTGATTGACAAGTAAATAATCCAATCTTGACAATTACTATACTAGTTATCAAATGATAATTTATTTGGCAAAACTCAGTTTGGGTTCAGAGTGATTAGCACATAAAAAAGAATGAATAAACTTCCCAAGAGAGACGATCTGTGAGACTATTGTTTACTAACCATTGCATTGCCACAAGGCACCCATAATGAGGTTGCTCTTACCAAATGCCCCATATCATAAACATGTTTTAAAAATTCATTTACTTTTCTTAATAACAACCTGACATGACACTTGATAACTTAGAAACTGATCAAGATAGAAACATGGGTTTTTCACCAACTGATAGAGTATCAGTTTAAGATTTATAACGTATGTATGCCACAAGTTTGGTGTTTTTAGTAATTGGGAAATTATGGTGATTTTTCTGAAGCAAGTCAGTTTTAAGCAAGTATGAGCAAGGATTACCTTGTGAACAGATAGAGATTTTCTGCATAGGTTTTTTCTAAATGATAGTAAATCAAAAAATAATTAAAAATGATTATTGGTACATAATTGCTAAGATGCAAGGGAGTCAACCTATGATGCCCCCAAATAGTTGTGACCCAATCCATACCATCTTTTGTGCTCATAACTCAGGAACAGATAAATATTTTTTCTTATCACTGCAATGAAGTTGGAGGAGGTACATGTATCTACCTGTGTCTTTCCTTTCTTCCACAAAATTTCGCCAAAAGTTCTCAATAAATTTTAATGAAATTTCATGGAAAGTTGGACAATGGGCAACAGAAGAAATGATTAAATTATTGGAGTAGATCCAGTTTATTTTCCCCCGAATTACATTATAGCTATACATGAATAAAAAACAAAAAAATACAAGTTCTACAAAATTTATAAATGAAGGTCTTCAGAAGCAAAATAAAGCAAAAATATTTCACAGTGACCATTTTAGCTGTGTCTGTTATGAGGTCAAGTCCCCACATGGTGGTTTGTCTTTAGCATCATAGCCAAATGTCCACACAGTACAATATTTCTCAAAGTTCTCAACGAATTCCAATGCAATTTTGTGGAAGTTTGGCTAATGGGATAGAGCAAAAGTTATCAAATTTTTGGGTGGATCAAGCAATTTTTTCTCCCTTACTATGTAGCTATATATCAGCACAACACAATATAAGTTAAAGTTCTCAATGAATTTCAAATTTTGTTGTCTTTAGGAAGAAAATATAGTAAATTTATTCAACTTTTGACAGTTAGTTGAGACCATCTGATGGTTAGCACCTAAGGCTGTGGCCTTGGTAAGCCTGTTTCAAATCCTAGTCATAGCAAGACAGTTAATTCATTTTTTTTTTCTTCTGCCAACAACGTTGCGTGCAGTAAAGTAAGTGTATTCACCTGTCTTTCCGTCTGCTTATTCACACAATATCTCCAGAAGTCCTGAATAAATTTCAATGTAATGGTTGATGTGTGGGCAATGGGATGAGAAAGAAGTGATTGAATTTTGCAGTGGACCCAGGAATAATATCTTCATGAATTTCAATGAAGTATGCACTCTCTGAGTGCTTTCTATTTTAATATTTTTTTGCCAAACAACAGAGTATAAAAACACGTGAAAACGTTTCTTGTGGGTACTTAATAAGTACTAAAACTTTACTGCATAATAGCAAGAAAATTCTTGTCTACCTTCATTGTGTCTTTGAGGGAGCATTATATTTTCACTTTTAGCAAGAGTTTGTTACAAGGTAAATATAAATTATTTCCAGTCAAGTAAGCTTGAAATGTACAATAATCATTATTCAGACACAAAATAAAATCGAACAATTTCTATGTTGATTTCATCTTCTGGATATTTTATTGCTATTCTGCTTATATTCTATGCACATAAATCTATGAATCATTTAAATGGCTTTACTGAAACGACTTAGTCTATGAACTTTTCAATTTTTTGAAGCATTGACATAAAAAGCAGATAAAGAAACTCCTACGCACCTGCACAGACTTGATAGTTCTATTTTAAATCAAAAAACCAGCTGCCCAGTAAGATTTTATTAATCACTGAAGCTTGCATCCACTTTGATTTCTAAGCATGTGTGTTGATACGATCTTTTTCTGTTCAGTTTTAACTTCATTCATAAGTTGTGCCTATATTTTGCATCGTTGTCTATATTTATCTACAGTTCTTCTTTTGCAGACAAATACTTAATGCATTGTTTCACAACTCAGGGCACAAACCCTGGTTACTAGGTACAACCACACACACGCACTATCTCTACCTCCCTCTCATTTGTGATTAACTGTTTTAACATCATCAGACAGTTCATTCTGTTTCCTAGAGTTTCTGAAATAAACTCTTTTGCTCTGGAATTGTTCCAGTATAAATTTCTACAAGCAAGCTTCATTTGAAAGCTGGATTTAGTTCAAGAACTGTCAAGCTTATAACTAAACCATTGTCTCTCTGTTGATGTTAGCTATAAAGGGACCAAGCCATCTTGAAGGAGTTCTCCGCCTACCATCACTCTCTACCCTATTAGTACTTACTGGTTACCATGGAAGACTGACTTGGGTTGCCAGGTGTTGTTTTATACCATAAGTACATCTCTTAACCAAACACAAGCTATTCTAGTCCTTTTCTAAAGAGTATCTCATTTGTTTTCAAGTGTCTATATTTTTAAGATCTCTTTATACATTTCTTTGGATTCTTGATAAAAATAGTTCTTTCATTTTCAAGAGTATTTAAAACTTATAGAAGTTACTTTTGCCACTCCTATATATATATATATATATATATATATATATATATATATATATATGAGAGAGAGAGAGAGATTTCACCAACGAACCCACAAGACTTATAAACCTGACTAAAATACAGGTAGAGTCAGCAAAGATATATTAGAAAAAGTTAACAGTAGTATAAAACAACTACAACTCAACCAATGAATCAACTCAAATGATGCCATCTCTTGGTTTAATGATATCAAGAAGAAACATATGTGCATCTTCATACATTTTGACTTCATAGACTTTTACCCTTCCATATCCAAAAGGATATTTGGGGAAGCCACAAATCTAAGGCCGACTGATTTACTACAGAGTAAAAGTGAAGCTGAGCAATGTTCCTATACATGTATATATATATATATATATGATCAGTATTCGAATAATGATGTACTCGATAGGATGATATTATTGACAACGTGGAAAGACAAACTATTTGAAAAATTAACAATTTACTGACATGTTTTGCTGGTGAGAGCTTCACTAAAGTAATAACAAAAATACAAAATGAAACAGGGGAAGTTCAAAGCTCACTGGTTGATGACATAAAAAACTAAGCAATTTTCAAGCTTTGAACTATGTTTCATCTTGTTTTTTTATTATCATTTTGGTAAAGCTGTAGCTAGTGGAACATGTCAGTAAATTTGTCAATAAATGAATACCTTCCATATGATAATATTCACATCAAGCTCTAAACCATTTCTTTTTCTTTTTTTTGTTACCAGAAAGATACAACTAGGGCAAAATTTGTGTTGGGCTTTTACCAAGGATTCAAAGAGACCCCATGAATATCAAAAGGAAATCATTGAGCCAAAAGATGATTAACTATACTATATGTTTTAATCGCTTGCTCATATTTGTTTTTTCACACTTGAATATAGTTTGTAAGATTTATCTTTCCTAAACATTTATTACAAATTTATCTATTACAATTTTTAAAACTAATCCACAAGTGTCATTGATATAATCATACTCCCATAACAATCACACAAACAGGTTTTCTCTTCAGTGAAAAATGTTTTGATGAAAATTTAGTTTAGTCATTAAATGAGCTTTTCAATTCATAGGAAATTCAAGTATTTTTGTTTTTGAATAAAACTTGTCTATTATCTAGAGCATTCAACTCCACAGAGGGATGAACTTTTCCACTTTACCCATTCATTTTTTTCATTTATTTTCAATCTTTTACAGAGTTTTAGCAACAGCAATCATGTATTTTATTTTTATCAAACCTGGATAAGAGATTTTTTTATAGGGCAGTCTGGCTTTTATTGAAAGTCTGATGATCACTTTGCCATGGAGCAATGGTTAGCAAAATAGTCTAGCAAACCATTACTACTGCATAGAGAGTTCCCCACCGAGTGATCCACGCTAGTTGCCTTGTTAGAAAGTAAGATATGCTTAGTAATATACTTACTGCAAGCATCAAAGAACGTGTTGATTATCTTTTAGACTACATCAGAGACCTTTAGCACAGATTACAAATACCTGGGCAAATATTTTTTTTTTTTTTCAAATAAAAGTAAGATTGATATTGCTTTGTCAGGTGCATTTTTAGCATTCAAATAACTTATTAAAGCTCTGTACATCATAAATTTTCCATAACTTCTAAATGCTTACATTTAAGAACTTCTTCTTCTTCTCCCTTAATAGATGTGGTCTTTTGGATCTCAAGTGACTTTTCTTCAATAAAGCAGCTGCTGTTTCATTTGGAACTACAAGGTCAATGGTCATTGTGAAAAGCAGTTGGATAGGTAGAAGAAGCTCGAAGCTGTCTGCACAACATTTTTGTACTGAGAGCAACTAAGTGACCTTTACCTAAAAAAAAACCCACCTCACAGAAAATTGTGACCTAGTACCAGACCAGTATAAGCTCAGTATATATCTACATGCATATAATTCTGTAAAATTGGTCCATAAATGCTATATATATAATAGCTCTATTCTTTCAGTAATGTTTCCATTAATTCCTGACCACGTGCAATCCTTTTTACCTGGTTTTCAAAACAAAACACAGATTCAGGACAAGAACTTGCTAATACAAATTTCAGATTTTAAAAAAAGAAAAAAAGTAAAATTCAGTGTTTAATTATTAATTTTTCTCTATATCACCAAAATGTATTTTATTTGTTAGTGTAGAAAATGACTAAATCTAGGGTAGAGCTGGTGGAGTAGCAGTGAAATCCCTTGGAAGCTATTGGTGCTAAAATACAACCCCATTGTTCCAATTCTTTCTCCCAGTATTAGAATTTACTGAGTCACTATTTGAAAGAATGAAAGTTTTTCGCATATTTGCATACATCCCACCAATGATAATACAAGCTAGCGGAAAAATAGTTTATGCAACTCATAATCATCAGTAGGATTCATGGAGGAAAAAAACCCATATTCTTTATACTAATTAAGATCAAAGTATAGTAGCTCTCTCTATCCAGCTTGATTTTATTTCCTTGAATGGATAGAGAAATTAGCCAATCCATTTCAGAGGGTCCTTAATTCATAGCATGTAAAATTTACTTGAATTTTGATCAGATATTTTTTTAACTTTGGGAAATGTGTCTTTGAATGTATAAAAGATATGATTGGCACCAGATATTGATTCTGATATCCTTTGTGTTGACATCACTATTCTATGGGAAATCTTGCATTTGGATGTGCATGTATGCATAGATATCATTTTGTACCAAACTAAGCTAAGCTTTGTATGTGTGTGTATACATATATGTACGAGTTATTATACATTGATTTTTTAAAATAATGTATAGTGTTAAATGATGATAATTTCCCATCTCAGAAATTATGTGTGAGTGTTTGTGTGGACACCATATTAGCTTGCCAGGTAGATACAAACACGCAGAAATATCCAAATATTAGTGTGCTTGAACCACTGGTATTATAGATGGGAGTCTGTCACTTGAGATTCAAATCATACTGAGAAGAGAAGGGTGTCTAAGCAAGTAGTAGTTCAACGAATGCCCATAAAAAGTTATTTGCCTAAGCCAAGAGGTGTTGTGTGAGTGAGGAAATCAAAAATAATTCAACACCAAAGTTAGGGGAACTACACAGTAGTATATAAACATATGGAATAGACTAATAAATAAGTTTTAATGCTACACATTGACAAAAATTTTGTTTCTTATCTATTAAGCTAACCATTCCATAGAGGAACAAAGTGAAAAATAAGTTTCAGAGAGATATCAAAGCAAGAATGTAGCAGCTGTTGGTGCCAAAAGTTTGAGATTGGAAAAGTGCCAAAGTGAAGAGGGTCAACTGGGAGCGGAAGTAGGACTCTCAGATGTGGTCACCTAGCCACTTGTGTCTAAATAGCAGCAAGTAAGTGCACTGTAGCCATAACAGGAAATCAGCACATTTGGGTGGTGGGGTCCGTTTAGGTAATGAATGAGAATTGAGAAAAAAAAAGACAAAAATGTACTCACACAAGTCCTACCAAAAAAAAAAAAAAGAATTCAACAAACCACTTGTATTTGGGTAGATTTTTAAAAAAATCACTTTTTAATCTTTATCTGTGTAAACACAGAAGAGATGTCTCACTCACTCTAAAAAAATCAACCTGGTATAAATAAGTCAGCTTATAAAAAAAAGATATCCAACTCCCTTAATCTGAACTGCAAGATTTTGAGCATATCTTCATGATGGAAATTAGATCATAGAATTCAGATCCAAGAGAAACTACTGGTTCTGAGAAACCCTGCCAGAATTTCCAAGAACTAGAATCAGTAAAGTAAACTTTGCAATCAATGCTTTGAATTTAACTTTCCAAATTTTTCCTGAATATAAAGTATGACAATCATATTGTAGGGAATTTTCACCCCCATCAAGTCCTTCAATATTGTGGTCTTACAACCAGTAAACATCTTCAACAAAACAAAGAGGCAATAAATTGACCAAAAAAACTTATTAACCAAAATATGAACTTTACTAAAGATATAGAGAAACCTAATGTTATACTGTAGAGAGATTTGCATTCACTAAAAATGACCAAGTGTAGATCACATTTAAAAAAAAAATGATTGATGGGTTGTCCGTACACTCATATTGGTCTAACAGTATTTTTCTCTTAACATACTTGCAAATTTTTAGTGCCAGCCATGAAATCATTAAAATAAAAACGTAGCTGACACCATCTCTATGAAATCAGTATTTTACTTTCCTTTCTGTTTCTCTCTATTGTATTTCACATTTTAATGTAAAACCTTATTGTATGGTTCAGATTTCTTAGCCATTAGCTTACAAAACAATTTGAATGACAAACATGAGAGGTAAATTCAATGTACATTTGGTGATTATCTTCACACCATCATGCTTTTGATGATGACTAAGAGTTTGTGTTTCATATCTGTTATTGATTTTCTGAATGACTTCCAGTGTCTTATGTTAATAAATCTTTGACATAAAAATATCTAATGACACAGTAACAATAATCTAGGCTGTTCGGCTGAGGAGATGAAAATGTATCTTCCATTAAAGCCAGTTGAAAGGCAGAATTTCAGATCAGCATTATCAGTCTTTTATCATTCGTCGTTAGGCATAAACCTTACCCAGGATTCGCCAGACCTATCATGGGCATTTCAGAGCAAATACTTTTTGAATTAGTGTAGTTGGTCTTTCCATCTTGTATTCTGTCGGCCTCACTCATGCATTTGATCTCTAGGGATCCATGTAGTGAGTCATGATGTCCATCAATTGTCAGCCATTCTTGCAACATGACCAGCCCATTGTCATTTGAGTTTTCTAATGGATTCTATGATGTCTCAGACTCCTGTTTTTACCTCTTCATGTGAGGTTCAGCAGGATTCTTTCAAGTGCACATTGTACGCTTCTCAGTTTGAGGGTTAGTCTCTTGGTTGTTTCAGCTCCATAGGTGACTATCGGTAGGATGCATTGGTTGTATACTCATCTTTTTAGGACTAAAATGACATTTTTGTTCTCAAAGGTTGAGCTTGCTCTGCCGAGGGCTTGCCATCCAAGAGTGATTCTTTGCTTTATTTCTCCTTTTGAGGATTTCATTTTCAAAGAAGGAAGAATGGCAAAACAATCTTCCTACCTCCATTTTCCCTTCATTTGGCTTCGTGTTGAACAATACTTAACTTCATAAATATCAAGAAAGAAACATAATTGATACTTAGACTCTGCCTTGTAACTGAAATAGTTGTGTATTTCCCATTGATGCCAGTGATTGGTGTTTTAGCCCAAGTAAAAGAAAGATTGGCACAGCACCATCTTCTTACCTTCATTTCCCCCTTATTTGGCCTTTTACCAAACAGAACTAAGGTTAGTAAATATTTACAGTAACAATTCTTTTTGGATGTGACAAACCAATAGACTAGAGTCAAAGATAGTATGGCCACGGTAACCATTACGGAAAGTACAAACAATTTCTGGATTTCTTGTTGACAGTTGAAATTCAATTTCAGTAGTTAACTTGAATTCTGCTCTGTGGTTATTTCAAATATGCTTTGAGAAATGATACAAAACATCCTTTTCTACCTGTGATAGTTGAAGAATATAATGGGAAAATAATGAAACTATCATTGGATTAATAACCAAAGAAAGAGAGTGAGGGTTCAATCTCACAATATCCCAATATTCATCTATTGACAATTGATTCAATTAAGGTTACAGAGAAAGAATTTTTTGAGGCCGATCTTGGCAAATTTTCTGGGGAGTGAAACTAAGTTCGCCAGTCTAAATATGGAAAAAATAACCTACATCTAATTTAACACACAAAAGATCTGTCTAATGTCCAATGTTAAAAGTCATTTGTAGAGTGGTGAGGTCAGAAACCAGGAGGAAGGCTGGCTGGTGTTCTGGGTTCTTTATTTCTAATTACATTTCCCTGCAGACACCAGATCATTTGGTTGATGATAATTGGTCCGTTCTAAAATAAGAGCAGTGATTGGATTTGACACTTAGCGGAGAAAAAAAAAGATATAAAGGTGGATGAAATAAAGCAACAAGAACAAAGACTAAACTAAATTATGGTTCTTAGATTTCCATGATTGCATGAAAGACCAAACCTCTAGCGTATATTCTGATTACAGATGGAACTTCTAAGAAAAATCAAATAAATAAGATATTCTATTTTTAATAAAACTTATGAGAAAATGAGAAGCCATAAAATGATATGCAATAGTGCAAGACTTTTAATGATAGTATGGTTATGTGTTAACAGTTACTCAAGCGGAGACATAACCAGATGAAGTAAAAGCAAACATTCTTATGCAGTATAAGTACAAACTTCAAAGTACACCATGAAAACGAGGTCTATTTGGAAAATATCCAACCATTAGATATTAATAAGTATCAGAAAAGATGATTAATGAGATCTTAAATCCATGATATTTTTTTCTGAAAGTTCTTCAGTAAGAATAGTGAAAGCATTATGTATAGAAGCCATTAATAGGTAGTTAGGTAATTTGTATAAGTAGAGTGAATGTAATTGGAGCATGTGTAAGATGTCTTACATCAACTATAAAAGAAGGTGAATTATGAATAAGTAAAGTAAACATGGATTTTAATAAGACTTAAAAGTTAATGTGGCACAAAAGTAATTAAGACATAGATTATTTTTCTATACTAGATGTAATCTTCACCAACTCAGACTTGAATTGTACAAATCAATAGAGGAGGACTGCTCCGACATATTAAGCAGAAAAGAGAAGGGGAAAAAAAAGAGAATTTCACACATTTATAAGAACTCTATAAGTGATGAAATATTAATCAATGGAGACAAGTAGTTCATTGAATATGGACAGAGCACACACATACACAAGTGGACCACTGCAGTAGTCTCATATTAACATAATGATTTGAGAAAAAATAATTCACTCATTTGCAAAGAATGCAACTTCCATGTTGCATTTATTAACACTTTAGCAAATCATTTTTTCCAACCCAACGTTCCATAATGAAGCATGCTTTTGTTTTATAGATTAACAACACTACAATGGAGACCATTCCGACGGTGCATGTTTGGAAAGGACTTGGCTTCATGATGAGTGGAGTAGCCTGCCATAATTGTCATGTAAAATAATTCAAAGTATTTTGGTAACTTCTTTCCAGTGTTACCAATTTAGACATCTTATATCAAAATTTTGAAAATTCTGAAGAGCGAAAATCAAGGGAGATAATTCATAGAAAGAAAGATCTTCAGCTGCTAATTTTTTATTCAATCTATTAGATTTCTTGAGAACCACATATCAAAAAAAACTTGGCACAGCACTGACTTGTTTGCTGACTAATATATCTGATGAATGTCAACTTTGTATAATAGCCAGTTGTCGAGTATTTATGATGCATATGCACTTGCTCACTTGCACAGATACACAGATTTTTTTCAATTCTATTTTGATGTAATGAAAGAATCATGAAAATTTTTTTTTTCAAATTTTTTGCAATGAATATAGCCTATAAAAAATTTCTGAAAACACAAAAGAAGCATCCATACTTTGCCAGTTTTCATCCCTAAAGCTAGAATACTGTTGTATACAAAGATGTACAATACAATAAATATTTATTCATATTGTTAAAATCCTCAACAATAAGTAGGGGAAGCAAATTTTTTGCACTTTATAAGGTCTCTCTTGAAAGCAATCCAGCCATTTTGAAAATCTCAAGAACCAATTGCATGGCCTTGATGTAATTTAGCAACCAATCAGGGGGTACTTTACTGTGTATACTTGAACAGACACTCTCCCATAGGATTACTTAGTTGGCAGTGAGAAATTGAGTGAGCTTTGTGAGTGTTGCATTAACAATGACTAAGCAAGCAGATCAACAAAAATGCATTAAGTTTTGCTTGAAACTTGGACATTTCTCCTTGGAAACTATCTGAATGATCAATAAGGCTTTCAGGGATGATTCCATGAGTGAAACTGAAAATTTTAGTACTGATGCTTCAAACTTGGCCAGGAACTCAGTGAAAATGAACCGTGTCCTGGAAGGTCTTCAACAAGCACACTATCCAGAAATATTGGACACTTGCTCTGGCGATTGACAGTGTGTGAATCAAAAGAAAATATTGGATTCCATAGACTATGGTTTTATAAATTTTGACAGAAGATTTGGCATGAAATGTGTGGCGTCAAAATTTGTTCAGCGACTGGAGAATTTCGTGCTCAAGTTTAATAGTACTGGCTTGAAACCACTAAAAATCATCCAGGTTTCCTCAAACTGGAGATGAGTCATGGGGCCCATAACTAGGGCCCTGAAATAAGAGCCCAGTCTTTCCTAATGGAATTTACTTGAGTCTGCAGTTGAAAGTGTGGCAAAGACAGAGTAATTTGAAGGCTATCTTGGTTTTTTTGATCCGGTATTGTCCACCCCAAGTACCCTTCTCTAAGGCAAACAATAAATGGAGACCACTAAATCAAATTTCTTCACCAGTTGAGAGATGCAGTAAGAAGAAAATGACAGCATGAATATTGGTTCACCTACTAACAAATCTCACTGGATTTTGAGTGGGGTTGTGGGTCGGTGACTCGAGTGGTGAAGCTTTCTAGCTACATCATTGCTTTTGGAAGGACTGTGAACTTAACAAGCTCATGGATCCCAATCCTTTGAAAGGTCTACCCACAATACCCTAGAAATACTTTTTTGGACCCTTGAAGGTTTCTAGCACCCAGGTTGGGAACTACTGGAATAAATGTAGGAATGAGGGGACCATCAAACCTCTAGCCATAATCCTGAGTAAGAACACAGATACAATTTAATTGGAGTATTTTTTTTAGGTCGAGTGCCAAATAACCCTAAAGGCAATGCAGTTTGGCATCAGTTTTTCTTTTTTTATATGTAAGTTTTTCCAAAAAAGAATTTTTTTTATAACATCATTGGAGAGCCTTAGGTAGTAATATAGTTTGATGTATACATGATAAAATTTCAGTTTTAACTGGAGTTAAAAACAAAAAAAAATAAAAATCCTATAAAGAATGACATTGAGCCTCACAGTACAGTAATAGGATGCCCAAATATTTTTTGCTCAGTCCCAAATCAAAAGTAATCTTATGAACAAAATTTTTAAAAATACATTATGTATGATATATGATGGAATAGCACTTGCCTGATCATAGAGGTAGTAGAATGTAACTTTATCCTTCAACTGGAGTGAATTGTAAGAATCCGGCATGTAGCGTACCCGAAGTTCATATCTGAAGAGAGAAAAAAATATATATATCAATGAATTTGTGACAAATTAACAGTAGTGTTATAAGTATTGGTGTTTTGTGGTTGGATTACATCAACAGTTTTGCATAATATATGAAACAGAGCTGCAAGAAAAAGTATAAGAACCACTCCTTAAAAGGTAAAAACATAACTTTAATCATTTCATTATTGTAACTTTTATAGACTCTTTTAAATCTATGATTCTAAAATTGCTAAAATGCTTTCAATGGACCTACCTTTATAGCAAGTTCTCAATGGGAGAGACAGAAGGCAAAAAAAAAAAGTAGAAAAAAATCATCATAAAATCCAACGAACATTCAAGAAAATTCTAAGCAAATAAATTGGATCAAAACAGCTTCAAGCCAAGGTAAAAACTTGGAAAAAATACTGACACCAGGTGTTACCTTTGTTTTAGAAAAATTAAACCTTGAAATAGCTTTTAAGCCTTTTTTTCTTTACTCAGATTAAAAACCCCTAAAAAAGAAGAAGCTGAACTCTTATAAGATAACTTTTTTTCAAGATTTATATCTATATCTAGATTCCATTCTAAAAGGAAGATATCAGAAGTGATGAGAGAAAATTAGCACAGTTTCTTGTACAATTTTAGGTAGCCCTTGCAAATGCCTCTCACAGCTGTCGGCTGATATTCCACTTGATAACAAAAAGTAAGGATATTTGAAAAAATGCAGTTTGATATTTACTGAAAATTTTCTAGCAAAAGGCTAGATTCATTAAGCACTCAATGGGAAATAGTCTCATGAGCGATGGCTTGTGAGAATGGATATCATTTCTTAGGTAGTTGCTCTTGGAAATATTAATAATAAAAGTTGAAAAATTAAAAGATCATCAAGTGATTGATACACAATAATAGCCCAGTCAAATTAGTATTGGACTTGGAAATAAATGTTGACAGGCTAAATATGGAATCATTGTAAGTGTAAAATGGTCTCTTTTCAGAATTTCAACTATCCTCTTATCTCCTATCAGGAAAATCTTTTTACATGCTATTATCTAATTTGATCTCGCCAAGTTGCCAGATAACCCAATGTCTGTACAGATGACATGATATATCATTAAAAAGGAAATTTTGTCAGATTAAAAGTCAAAGAAAAACTGGAAACTCATCTTGTTTTAATTTTATTTTCAATTTGGATATCTTTTATTCATGATTTTATCTGGTTGCCAAGATTCTATCTCACCCCTGATTATATCTTCTATTCAATAGACTAATATCAGTTTATGCTGGAATAAACTCTTCATGTTTTTGGCTATACAATCTTTCCCATAACTGATACCAACTTACTTAATAAAACTAAAAAGTTGATAAAATTCTCTTTCCAACAACATATCAGGCTCTCTAAATGAATATTGGGTTTTATATACATATATATATACACACACACACACACACAAGTATATTGAAGAGAGAATTTCATTGGCCTGTCCTGGAATAACTATCAGCTCATTTTTGTACCTTCTTTTGAACAGATGAAAATTGACAAGATACACCATTAGAAAGTTGATCAAATTTTGTTTCCAATGATATATCATGTCATTTTATAAACTTTCGGTTTTCTGTCCCAAGAATAACTTACAGAAATCAAATACAAAGCCATTTTATAGAAAAAAAGGCCAATATTTATATATATATATATATATATATATATATATGTATGTATATATATATATATATATATATATATATATAAGAGGAACATTGAAATTCTGATAGAGGACACTCTTATGCTTATAATACCACCAAATTTAGCCAGTCAACACTCATTTCCAGGTGGACTCCAATTTTGGTCTATACCGATTGAATTATAGAATCACATTCGCAATCAAGGCAAAAAAAATTGGGAACATAAATCACTTATGGTCTCAAAATACCAAAAGCTACTGTGTTAATTCTCCTACAGCTAGGGGTTTATCTACTTTACAAAGGGTGGAATTTTAATCAAATACTAGATCTTGATTAACATCTTTAAAATCCACTTCTTATAATGCTTACACTCAGCAATGACTCAGTCTAACATACCATCTTGGGGTCTGAGAACGGTCAACATTTAACCAATTGCCATAATAAGGAAAGCCAGTTTTTAATTAAGAGAAATAAGAGATTTACAATGTCAAAAGCTTTTATAAACTAAAGCTTAAGAGAAGGAACAGGCTAATGTCAACTACAAGAAACTGGTAGTAAGTTGGACTCAGTTCAATGCATATACGTAGAAGACAATTTCTCTATCAATTCTTTGAGTCCAAGAAGTTTGTCCTCCAAATCCAGAAAGCAAGACAAAGTTGTACTTGATGACCAGGCATTTGGATGATGTCAGTCTACTATGTCTGGCAATACAATAAAATAATGTAAGAAAATGAATTGCAGACTAGGCATCAAACAGTGAAAACAAAGGGGGAAAAAAACCCACTCTTTGCAGTTTATGTAAATTCTATAAGAAAGAGGATGGGTGATACAGGTATTCTGATTAAGTAGTAGTTCCTTCAGCTTGTTTGGGTCATAGCCAAGCAGTGGAATCTGGGACTGAAGTCCACCTATTCATTACTTGGAAAATTCCTATCCTATCATAGGGAAGTGGGTGTGTGTGTGTGTGTATATATATATATATATATATATACATATAAAATAGTGAAGTGTATAACACCTCGAAATATGAGATTGGATCAAGTTTTTGTTCTGAGAATTCAAAATTTTTTAATTCAATTGACTATAGTGCTTCTTTCCTCAGCTCTATTGATAGATTGAAGAATGTATATGAGCATCAAAATTTGTTCAAAAGATGTTCTTGTAAATGATCAGATCTTTATCATCAACAAAAATGATCCTGAGAATGACTTCCATCATTTGCATACATGCATAGAAACAAATAAGTTGTACTGAACAACAGTAAACAAGTATTATACGTGTCTACGTGAAAGAGAGAGAAATGGTCTTAGGTTTAGTTATTCAGAACCATTATTTTAATTGTACAAAGACAATCATTAATTAATTTGGTATCATATGAGTTATTTTATTTGAATTCCATTTGTCTTGAAAAGAAGGGTCTACAATCAATGCATCCTCCCAATAGTCACCTACAGAGCTGAAACATGGAACCTAACCAAAACATTGATCCTCAAACTGAGAACCATGCTCAACATGACATGAAGAGTTCACAAGAGTACAATATATCAGAGGAAAAACAGGAACCTGAGATATCTAAGAATCCATTAGAAAACTAAAATGGCAATGCGCTGGTCATGTTGCTAGAATGACAGACCACTGTTGAACAACATGACTCACAATATGGATCCCTGGAGATCACATTTGAAATCATGGCCAAAAAAATATAAGATGGCATGACAAATTAAACAAGTTCAGGAAGTATTGGCTCAGTGATGCCAATGATAGAGAGGTCAGGTGAATCTTGGGGGAGGTCTATGTCCAACAACGGACACTAAGAGACTGATGATGAAACCTATCAGATGTATATATATATATATATATAAAAAAAAAAAAATACTTGTCAGGCTTACAAAATTTATGATTAAATTCTTGGTAAAATAATCTACTCTCATGTTTCAAATATTAACTTAAGTGGTTGAAGTCTTGCTGGTGTATTTTTCCCAACTAAAGCAATTTTTTTTTTTTTTTTTTAAATTGAGAAATTTGAGCAATGTTTGGTTGAAATCCAAGCAACTGGCATATCAATACATAATTCTTACAGCTGAAGGCTGCTAAATGGAAATGAGGTAGGCAACTGGAAGATTGCCCATTAATATTCCTGGTGTCAGTGGGAAGTTATTGAACAACTGTTCAACTGGAAAATAGATAGATAAAGGGAAGATAATGGCGACAGAAGAACTCTAAATTAGAAAGAAGACTGGTTGTGCAACGGTCAAACTCCCTAGCTTCATTAAAATCTGAAAAGTAAACAAAACGGAATTCATTTCTCTATACAAAACTATGTATCTCATTTCAACTCGCTGATCAGTAGTTCCAGTAAATGGGATTTGTAAATTTTAGCAAAACAAGTCGACCAGAGTTGGGCTTTGAAAGTGGGAGTGAATTTGTCATCAGTTTTAGTGTACGTCATTTTTATTTGTGCATGACATCAAAGGTTTTTGGTCTGATCATTGTTGTTACGGACAAAAATAAAGTCATAAGTCAAAATTCAAAAGAAAGAAAACACCTAAACAGCCTAATGGTTGGTCCGCCATTAGCCTTGGAAGCAAGGAAGAAAGAAAGGGAAGGCCTACTCAGCCTAATGGTTAACCCAGCACTAATCTGAAAGCAAGAAGAGAAGAAATTATAGCTCCCAGTTGAATCCAATCCCAAGATCTACTGGTGTTTTAGACCACTGAGCCACAAAAACATTACAAGAAATTAGGATTTATTTGTGGCCATAAATGATATATGTTGGTCGGACGAATAGCTTGAAATCATGGACAAATATACAGCCTTTTTTTTTTTTTAAATTCTTATGTCTCTATATTTTTTAATGGTTCTGTTATTATATCAAATGTTTTAATGAAAATTTTTCATGACAGAAATCCAAAGTACCAAAAATCTACCAAGAACTTACATATGCAAATTGACATGATATGACACAACTCTTTGTTTGCCTTCTCTCTTTTATTCATGATTTACATTAAAAGTCTTGAAGTCTAATGCCTGACAAATTCAGGATGATAGAGTCAACTCTAAGAAATTGACAATATGTATGTATGTGCCATTTTAGCCACAACTTCCTTATAAAAACTGAGATGTAGGGGATACTGACGACACTTGATTACATGTACAGAATGTGTACAGGTCCGGAGCACAGGAATGGCAAAAATAGATATTCCAACTCTTCTACTCAGGATGAAGCCTTATCTGTGAAGCCATGTAGATCACTGCCATTCAGTTGCTTAAAAAAAATATCTCAATTTCAGTTCTTATTCACATGAATCCATACTCGCTCATTATTATACACAAGCATAGTATTCATAAAAAATGATGAGATTTGCATATTGATTGACACTTCTGCCAAGGTTCAGAGTATCTGTGTACTCTGCTAGAATCAGAATGTACTCTAGAAGAAGTTATGAACAGAGAAACAAAGAAATGAACAGAAAAAGTCATTGTTCATTACCTGGCATTGCCTGGGGGAAAAAATAACTTGAATTATAACTAAACAGGAAAAATGTGTTCTTTGATGTATTTTTTCTTACACAACACAACAAATGAAAAAATGATTTTTTCACTATATTCACAAGTAAAAGTAGCTGTAATAGAAGAAATCATTGATGCACAAAAGAGAACAAATGATGTTGTCATTTAGTTGGGGGCCAGGATCCAACCTTAAAACAACTGATATAGAACTGTACAAAGAAAAAGCAAGGAGAAATCAGGTAAAGGTCAGTGATCTTGAGAGTTTGACCTAATGCCTTGTTACAATCTCCAGAAATTACCTCTAGTGCTCTAGTGAGCTCCAGCATCAACCAATTATTGTCTATAATTTTTGCTGTGTAAAGATGTACCCCTATGCAAAATTTCTGCAAACTAGATACAACCAACAATCAAATAAATTCACCAGAAAAGACAAATGGCAACCTCAAATGACCCCAATGTCAAAATCACACATCTAAATAATTTAGCTGTGAAAAAAATCTACCTTTATTTCATATTTCAGTTTCATACACACAAATTGTGGCTAACAACTAGGGAAAAGTGGCCAGAATTGACCAAGAGTTCCTCAGCTTACCTCAAATTACTTCTGAGGTTAATAATGCATTGGCTGTGACCTTTGCCACAAAAAGATTTACCCCTATGCCCCAGATATCAGTTCCATAGCTGCAAAATCATTGTTAAAAACTTAGATGATTGAGTAGAAATGACCAGAATTCACCACTGGTGACCTTGACCAGTTTCATAGGTACTAAATAATGACTAAATTTTGTGAAGAAAAGGCTCTTTGTTTGTTACAAAAGACTCAAATATTAGCATTGATATGCGATGATTTTAGAATCATTATTATTTGAACATTATCTTCTACTAACTATTACAAAATGTTGAGAGATAAATAACAGAAAAAGAAGAAACAGCTGCAAAGAAGGCACAAACCTGCATTTCCCTCCTGAATAAATATATGACAGAAGACATAGAAAGAGAAGAGAGTAAAGATTTAAACACTGTTCTATTATAGCAGACAAATGGACTGTGGCTAAAATAAAGGAATTATGTTCTTAATACTGAATCAATCAACCAATTTAATTTTATTCATATGGAAAAGATTAGGATTTTGTTCCCAGACGGTTGATTGTAGTCTTTACTATGTACTTGGAAACATACAACATCCAAAAATTGTGTGTGTGTGTGTGCTTAATGCATCTTATAAGGAACTTGAAGTAATCAAATCAACTGATCTTAGTAAAAGAGTTTAATATGAATATTGTCATGAAATAAATGTCTAGATAGTCACTGTAAAAGGGGAAACAATTCTATATCAGTTATAAATGCTTATAACAGAAGACAAGAGGATATAAAAGAAATCAAGCTAAAAGAAGCACCAAAGGTCAAATATGTGTTTATAAAGTCATTAACCATGTCATAACTGAATTCCTAACAGAAAGGACCAGCCACCTTATAATTTTCTGTCAGAGAACTTGTTTATATCTTTGGCTTTTATAGATCATTTGAGTAAACATGCATAAACTGATCATAAATGATAATGGTGTGCAAAAGGTTTGCCTTAGATCAAAGTAATAGCTTATGGGTTCTAACTTCCACCAACCATGTTCATGAAAGTATGATAAGCTAAAAAAAAATATCAGAGAGTTCCAAGTTGCATTTTTATTATCTGGAATTTTGAGAGTGCCTTTTGATAACAAGAAAGGAATGCAAACCTTAAAGTCAGATTAGTTAACCTGTGGTTTGATGCATTTAATAGAACATGAATTGGCAAGGAAGATTCAAAGAGGCATAATTTTCTTCTGAGAACAACAAGTTAAAGAACCGGAATCAGTAGTCGATGAGCCAAAAGCTAGGACACCCAGTCCTCTTCCAGTTGATCAAATTCCATTCTTGTCATCAAGCAGACAAGACAGATAACTAAAGCCAGTGGCTCCTGACAAAATGAAGATGCTTATCGAATGACCAGACATCTGTCAGGAAATGTTAAGGAGAGAAGAAACAGACTGAGAAAGCAAAATCACTTCTTATCACATAGCTTCAGGCCGCTGCTGCCACCACTACTACTGCTGTAGTTGTTCTAGGTAACAAGAAGTAACAGCCGCTGCCACAGTGGTTAGATGAATTATTTGATTAGTTGAATAAAAGTGGATCATTTCATGACTAACCTTATTCAAAGTGAAGCACCAGACAACCATTCTTAGGGAAAAATTAGAGTAGAGGGTATTTTCATCAATCTTCTGATGTTCATTAAACTTGTGTCCATGGTGAATGGAAAAAATTTTTCTCCACAAAAAAAAAAAAAAAATACATATGACTACAGTTTCTTTACTTCTTTATGAGGATTTGTAGCCACTTGACTTCTCAAATGTTTTGTATCCCGTGTAATCATGAATATTTACATATTTCATTTGGCCTTTGCTTTACAGGCAGGCCGTATAGTGAAGTGGTAAGTGTATCGCTGTGTTGAAGCGGCCACCTATCGATGACAATATTTATTCTATTTACTTTGTCTAAATTGGATGATGTATTAACCCGGTAACGACAGGAAATCATTTCAGATATGTTCCTATATAATATAATGCAATTCATAATTCATTCTGTTGGACCTAACATGTCTATTTCTTAAATACATATCTATATTATAATGATTGATTTCTGAATAAAGCAATCTCCAGTCTAATTTGCAACTAAATAAATAAAGTGTGGGGACCTGTGTTCATGCTCACACTGATAATCTATATCATAATAATCTGATTTCTGGAGGGAGATAGCTCCCAGTATATTAATGCTGATTATAGAGTAGTTTCTCTAATCTTTTTTTGCTAATAATAATGTAAGATTTTCCAATTTTTCTGTTTTCATCAAATTTTCAAAAAATACTGCAATTTTGTTTTATGCTGGTAGATTTGAAGAAAAACGGGAGTCAAATTTTTAAAAAACGAAACAGATGTTTGAAATAAAACAACAGTGATAACTTTGCTCAAATGAATTATTGTTCATTAAAGCAAACAATGATCATTTCATTTATGGTCCGTTTTGCGGCCAGGATAAGCTGCAGCTATCAACACTGTCATCGCCCAACTATTGAAAGATCATGCAATAATGTTGAAGCATGCTGATTGATAACGTGCTAAAAACATATTCTTCGTTGTTTTCCTAGCAGAAAGTATGGAATTTTTTGCGCAGTTTAGTTGAGCGATGATGATACTGTTTTCTCACAAATTATCTTTATCTAATAGATAATTTATTTTCAGTATATTTTTAACTATAGAATTCAAAGTAAAGAATTTTTTTTATTAGCTGTCATCAAATACAGTATTATGATCAATTTATGGCTGATTAAAGTGAATATTGACATTATCATGGTTCAATTATATGCTATAATCAATGAAAATTCAATTCTCATTTAGACAAAAATTTCAGCTTTTTTCTTTGCAGTAAAAACAAGATAACTCGGGAGAAATTTTGAGAAAAAATTTAATTACATTTTTAAAGAAGGAGTGTCAATTTACCAGTGAAAATTTTGGTTAGTACTTTTACAATAGTAACTTACTCGTATTGAATGATTCACCTACCTGAGGATGGCTGAAGAATGCACTGGCCAAAATGTAGTGATAAAACCAACAAAGATGAGAATATCGGTTCTAACAACTTGTAAAATGTTAACTCATCTCAGATCATGACAAAAGCTTAAGAAAACCTGAACCAAAATATAATGATAAAATCAACAAGGATGAAAATATTAGTCCCATCAACTTATGACACGATGATAATGACTCATCTTGTAATTTTATTACCACTGATTACTACATATGAATGCTGTTTTTCTGTATAGAGGGGTAAGAGAAAGCTGGTATATTACTCATGTTGCAATACCTTAGTTTAGAAAATTAGAAATTAGGGGTAACATATGTAAAGAAAAAAAACAAAATGATATAAACACGCTGGTCATACTTTTTTAGGCAGTGAGTTTAGAGAGAGAAAGACAGAGACAGAAGAAAAGAGAGTTTAGAGAGAGGGAGACAGAGACAGAAGAAAAGAGAGTTTAGAGAGACAGAGACAGAAGAAAAGAGAGTTTAGAGAGAGGGAGACAGAGACAGAAGAAAAGAGAGTTTAGAGAGAGGGAGACAGAGACAGAAGAAAAGAGAGTTTAGAGAGAGGGAGACAGAGACAGAAAAAAAGAGAGTTTAGAGAGAGGGAGACAGAGACAGAAGAAAAGAGAGTTTAGAGAGAGGGAGACAGAGACAGAAGAAAAGAGAGTTTAGAGAGAGGGAGACAGAGACAGAAGAAAAGAGAGTTTAGAGAGAGGGAGACAGAGACAGAAGAAAAGAGAGTTTAGAGAGAGGGAGACAGAGACAGAAGAAAAGAGAGTTTAGAGAGGGAGACAGAAGAAAAACACCAGAAATATTTCAAATGTTTGAAATATCAAGCCTGACCAGGAATAGAATCAAAATGAAAAATGTTACAAAATGTTTTCTGACAAGAAAAATAAGTTCTTAAAAACTTGATATTACCCCCAGTCATGTATGGTAGCAGATAAAATTAGATTCAGTTAATGAAAATGAATTAAAAAAATCAAGCCTTGGAAATGAAATGATTTCAGTCAAAAAAGGAATTTCAAACAGATCAGTCGAAAAAGAGAAGGCATAACAGCAACAAGTCCAAGCAGATAATCTTTCCTCATTGCTATCACAAATGATAATGATGATACAAATACTGTTAAAGTGATAAAAACAATAGCCACTATTAATAATTAAGAGCAATAAATAAGTAAAATTGAGTCATCATAAACAAAGAAAGGAAGACCTGTCAGATAATACATGGTAAAGTTCTAGCAGACCACAGAAAGAAACTATTAATGAAAAGTTTAAAAAAACCATCTGGACCTTGCTGGAAAACTTGAAAAAATTGTGGCATATGAAAGCAACAATTGTATCCATAACTATAATAGTGTATGGCTTATATTGCAAAGAGCCTTACAAAAAGATTGGAAAATTCAACAAAGGATTAAAACAATCTAGATGACAGCATTGTTGAAATTCGTGAGAGTGCTGAGAAGACTTTATCTCTAGTGAATGTCATTAGTTAGAACTAATGTAAAAATCAAACAAGTGCATAATAGTAATGTTAGTGTAACAAGAAACAATGCCATTACTTAGTGAAATTTTACAATTTCATAAAATGAATAATTTGTTTGATTAGGACAATTCAAAGTTCTGAAATAGAAGTTATGAAGATACAAACAGTAATTACCAATCTCTTTACTGTATTAAAGGATGAAAACATACTTGGATCCTCAAGAACTCACTTCATTAATAATATCAGGTTTCGAACAATCATGTCAACACTACTTGAAAGAGTTCAAGGTGATGTGAATAGAAAAATATTTCAAGGAAAAGCAAAAAAAAAAAAAAACTGGAAATTAATTGAGAACTTGCAAAATTCAAGACATTCTAAGGTATAAATAAAGTCTTTTCAATATCGTAAACTATTCATTGTTTTGGGAGAGAAACATAAACAAATAAACCAGCATAAATTATCTATCCATATAGAAGTAATACATGCAAATCAGTACGTTTAATTGAACAACTATAACCACTTAAGGTGGCAAAGGGTTCTATCCATTTTAATGTGTGCATGTGTTAGTGTGTTCCAGCACTCTAGGCCATACCATTTTGTCTACAGATTTGAAAATTGGCATCAGTACTCCACTAAACCCCTTCGAAAAATGTTTTTTTGGTTTTTGGAAAAAAATTCTCCAGAATCTAGATGTTTCTTTGCTCTATTTAAGATGTTTTCCAGTGGAAATAACATATTTTCCAAAAATATTGGAGAATCAATGTTTTTTTTTTTCTCACTATTTTGGATGTTTTCTAGTGGAAATAACATCTTGATTCTCCAGAATCTAGATGTTTCTAGATTTTTTCACTATATCTTAGATATTTTCTAGTGGAAAATGCTAGTGATGTCATAAATAAAATTTATTCTGAACACATTTATACTTCAATGGAAGTTTTTTTATACATGACTTCAAATTTTGACGCAATAGATGTTCAATTATTGACTGCTATGGCAACTTCCATAATTATCTGCATGGTGGTTCTCTGTTTCGTCCTATTCTCATTACAACCTGAAAGGAAACATTTAGAGGGTTCTGATATGATGTTGTGACATAACAATGAAGATTATGTCAAAGAAAGTCTTTAGGCTTTGTCTGATCATACATCAAAATGAGTTGAGACTTAGAAGAAACTTAAAATTGAAAATGAATTACCAAATAAAATAGCTATAGGCTCCTTAGTGCAATCTACACATAGATAACAATGGCATTTTTGATGGGCATGAGCCTGTTTGTATAATGATGGACATTATTAAAATTTCAAGCTTTTCCAAATTATCTTCACTCTGAAGTAAATGGGAACCAATAGGATTCAGAAGATAAAAATGCTTTGTTTTTTTTATTCTAGGTAAAAATGGGTCAATTCATAGTAATTATAATCGCAGAATGCACAAAATGAAGCCCCCCCCCCCAAATAACAAAATAATGATACAAAATGTTCAACCCAGGAAAACATGATTAGCATTGATGGTGATGATGAAATACAGAGGGCCAGAAAATGATATCTCCACTATCATTACTACCACTACTTCCATACAATTGCTGCTCTTTTTTGTCTTTACTTGAGAAAAAGGAGAAAATGTCTCCATTCAAGAAAGTAACATATCAAAAACGCATACTTTGGAAGGTTTTCCAACCCAACTCCTACCAAAATATCACATGAAGGAACAAACTTTTTTTTATTTTGATGTATAAAAAATTAAAAACCAAACTAAGAGAAAAACTAAAATTATCAACTTCAAGTAAAAGGCAATTAGCTTCAGTACGTGGTACAGATTCACCTAATAAAAACATTGATTCCCAAATAGCGTAATGAACCTGCATCAGAAAGATTTAAGTTATATCAACAGTCCAACCAGAATTGAGAAGAAACACTTGGGTCTACTGGTGAAATAATGAATAATTTCTACAATTTCATTCAATGTGTCCTCTGAAATATTGTTCATATCAATTTTTTTAGAAAATTCATTCAATTTCACGCTAATAGAAATGAAGTAAGAGCGACTCCCTCATAGAGATAAATAATTCCTACATTTCCCCTTCATCACAACAGCTTTAGTACACACTCTGGCCTTTCTTTTCACTTGATAAATGGCATGCTCAGCACATCTTCATTATCACTACTAGTGCACACTTTCTGCCTTTTCTTTTTATTCCAATTATAAAATTGACACTATGCTATGAATGAGAATAAAAGTTTGGAAATACTGCTAACAATGATGATATCACTATTTTCTGAGGAATACGAATAGCAGTCAGAGAAAGAATCCATCATAATCATCATTATTAGGAGGAGAATGTTTTAAAAGATCCCAGACAGAAAAGGGATTACAACAAGGTTGATTGCAATTGGGCAAAGCAATAACTGAATCTTTTGTTTGGTTATGAAATTTCAATGAGGTCTCCTTGAAATACTAATCATCAAGTTAACAAGTTTGCACAGGAAGCCAATTGGTTGCCATGCTGTCGATTCAGTGTGAAAAATGAGTCAGTGTTTATTAATGGCAAATGGAATCATGCCAGCCATGACTGCGTAAAGCTTGATTAGGCTCAGTTACAAGGCAAACAATGGTGCACAACACTGTGACAAAAATTGAATTAGTTCAACAAGCCAAATGTGAATTTCATTAAAATATGGCTCATCCCTCTGAAAGTGGGAAAGGAAAAAATCAAGCATATATATATATATATATATATATATATATATATATATATATATATATATATATATATATATCAGAGAACTACACTCAGCTAAATTTTTTTCCAGCCTACAAATCTCTGAGAAAAAAAAAAAAAATTATCCCAAGTTTCCTCTTATTCATGTTTCCTTCAATTGATAATTGTTTGTCTCACAGCCTGCATTGTAGGACTGGTGAGAGAGGTTGGTGTTCAAGATTAGGTTTAAAAAAGCTGATTTATAAGCAAACAGACCGGACCACCTTGGAGTTTGGTGTAACAATCTTCTTGCTCTCATTTCTCCCCATCTGGTCTTATGCTGTACTGAGTTCAGTGTTGCAAATACTGATAATAGATTTTCTTTTTCGAATTCAATGCTCAAGTTGCATCATAAGTGACTAAAACTATTTTATTTCACATGCATCAACTAAATTTAATAGGCTCAATTTTTTGATAATATGCTTAAACACTACTTTCCTTAAAATTATACCTTCATAGGTATTTTTCAAATGAATAATCTTCACTTATTCCTTTGCATGTGTGTTTTTTAGGCAGACAGATACACAGAGGAAGCCAATTACTGTGATCACTTTGGGACAGGATCTTTTGAATAACAATAACCAGCTGAAATATTAAGCAGAGGATATAGAGAGGCAGCCACTTATTCTGATCACTTTGAATAAAGTGATTGAGACTGATTTTGGTAACATTATCCTTGATTATAATAAATGGCTGAATTTGAGCAAAAGAGCCAAATTAGTGACAAACATGGAAAATAATTACAAATTGATCTGATAACAATGTGTGACTTGATCTATATCAACTCTCTTCTCTTCAACTTATAATTGATAAGGCACCTTATCCAGGTAGGGCTCTGCCATGAATGTACAACTACAGTTGGGAACAGTAGATAGCCAGTTGGAAAGTGACCAATGCAAGTGATAAAATCAATATTGACAAAAAAATCTTATCTTTATTGATCAGCAAGCTTTGCCCTGTCCTATCCTGACACCCTCCAACCTAAAAGAAGTAATTACTGACTCAGTTGCTCTCCAACCATAAAATTTCCAGGGTAATAAAACTCCCTGAAGCAGAGGCAATAATCAGGATTATATTACCACTGATCTATTGGTAATCACCCAACATGAACAAATAATTTTGAAAAAATTGCCCCTAAGAATCCAAGGGGAAAAATTGCTTGCACTAATTTTATGAAAAAGGACCAACTGATACTAGATGAAAAGTCATGGTACTTGATAGTGTGCCACAGTGGTAGAGCAGTGGACTACTGTTCAAAAGGAGCCATAAGGGAATCTGACTTCAAAACCTCAAATAACAGACAACCCTGAACAAATGGTCATTTTAGAACTCATAAAATCTGTGATGCTCATAGAGTAATCCCCATTTGAAATACTGGTGTTGCGGTCCAAAAAAAAGACAACGTTATAACTGAACTGCCTATAATCAGAAGCCAGTTACAAGTGTGGAACAAGTTAAACGGTAAACAAACACGTTTTTATCATAAAATCAAAGAAATTATACATGAAACATTATGCAATTATATGTTAATTGATTGCAAATTGAAGAAATTTAACATTTTATTCATACTAAGGAAGTCTTATGATGAAATTCTATTTCCATTTTTCTGGAGGGATAGGCAATAATATAGGCAAAAATGTTTGAGTTCATGATTCACCTGCCTTATATCATGAATCGCACTATATTCCCATTTTATGAACGCGGTCTGGAAAAAGGCTTTCAAATTTTTTTATGAACGTTCTTGATATTTCTTTTCAAGTGACAAGAACTTTCCTCTTCACAATTGCCCTTGGTTCAAAAAAGAGATTTGTCATCTTTTCATTTGAACCATCATTATGGCTCTACAACAAGCAATGTTACATTGTATAATTCCAAGAAGAATCATTATCATTCCGAGAGTTGTTCATTGATCTCATTCTTTTTGTTATCACGATGTTTCAAGCTGATGGATGGCCGAATGAAATGTTGTGATAAAAAGAAAAAGAATTAGCAAGCCATGTTGATTGTTATGTAACAAAGCTGTTGAGCTACAAGTGTTATCACTGATATTGAACCAATAAGCAGGCACCAATTTGGAAAAAAACTGACAATTGCTTTTCAGATTTTGATGAAACAAAGAGCAGCTGCAGTAGTTCTTAAACAGAATGCAGCCAAACAAGACCAATCAGCCGATGCCTTACAGCAGATCATGTAATCAGAGATATTCAAATCATGTTTTTCAGACATTTCAGATTGAAAGATTGGTAAAGTGAGAGTGGTTTGCAAAGAAAAATTTTCCCCCTTTCTACAAACTCTGAGTAACCTGGTCACTTACTTTTTTAGAATTTGAAGCCATTTTGAGGTTTATGATGCATGAATTATAAATAGAAATTCATTATTTACCAGATCCTGAGATAAAGCTACTTAGAAAATTTCAACCCATGCATTTTTTATACAAGAATACTCAATCATCTCAAGAAAAAAAATCTCAGGTCAGGTTTATAAACAATATCATTTGTATGAAAGTAGATAAAAATAAATGTAGACAATCTTTCAGTTATATTCATCTATACATAAAAAATTTGTTTGAAAAAAAAAAAAAATGTTTTTTTCACTTTTTGGGGTCTCAGTTTGAGAGGTTTATTGATAACATTTTTTTTTACTCTATTTTAGATGTCATAAATAAAATTTATTCGGACCATATTTATTCTATTTTTATAGAATTCTTTTACATTCTGTTTTTTTTACTGTTTACAAGGACTGCAACTAAAAATTATTTTCATTATCGATTAATATGTTGATTATTCCCTCAACAAATAAATTAGTTGTTCATAAAATGTGTTCTATAAAATGGTGTAAATTGTCAATCAATGCTCCAAAGCTTGATAAAATGTCCTCAAACGTCCTTCATCCACACCTAAAGATATCCAGTACATCAATCATAAAGGACTACATGGACAATTAATTCAATAGTTAATAAACCCTTTAATTGTGGCAGCTTTACAGCTACAGGTAACTTTCTAATTCTGTTAAAAATCAATTTATTTGAATGGAGCAAAATACAAGTATAATTATCATTTCCTCAAAATTTTAAAGGTGATTTTATTATGTTACTTACAACTATGGAAGATAACAAAAGGGAACATTTTGATTTGGGGACATTTATATTTCCTTTGGGACACCTAAAATTGTTTTCTGGGATGGTGAAGAAAAAAAGTTTGTCTAGAGCCTTGATTACTAGTGCACTGAGTTCAATTTTCAGAGTTGTAGCATTGTGACAATATATATCAATAAAGAAGGGTGTCTAACTGTGGAGTAATGGTTTGAAAGCAAGACCATTACCACTGAAGAGAATTCAATTTTTACTAGTTAACAAGGTAATCTCATAGACCATTACAACTGTAGTGAATTTGATTATCACTGAGTGTCCCACACTTATGGTCTTGTGTTAGACTAAGCTTACTGAATATCAAATCTTACCCAAGTTTAGGTCATGGGTATCTCTTGTCTCCTTCCTCACCAAGAGAAAGGCCAAATGCTTTTGCTCAATTCAACAGCTAGGAGCTTATTTTCTACTACTTCACACCTTTGCTATTAAATAAAAAAAGTGATTGAATCAATAGAAGCAAATAATTATTCAAAAGATGGAACAAACAGGTGACTGAAGCCATCTTCCAATTAAAGCTATTCATTAAAGATGATCTTGGAACTTGCATACCAAACAGTACAATAAGATCTCCATTAATCACATGCTTGTTAACACAGCAAAAAAAGTGATATGGAGTCAATTCTTATGGATGAAAAATTGATATTAGGAGACAGGCTTTGAAGAAATTAGTCACAACCAGTGGTACAGGATTTGGATATAAGCCACCAATCTTGGATTCTATTATGTTAATGGTAATCTTTCTAGAATTTTACTGAGGAAAATTCATTTCAAAGCAAGGCAAAATACATTCAATAAGTGAAGACTGGAAAACACTATCTAAGATAGGAAAAAAAAAAAAAAAAAAGATTCCTCTATTTTCATCTGCATTGTACACTCTGGGAAGTTTGAAAAATGGATTGTTCGAAACATGGTAAAAAAAAAAGGAAGAGAGGAATAGTCCTAATGACTGGGAACCAAGAAAAATTGCCAATTGTCATTAAGATTTCATCTTGAGTGTTAATTCCCGTGAACTTCTTATTGAGCATAGGGCCATAACTACACTAGACAATCGCTGCAGTGATACGGCTTTTACAGGATGGAGTTGCCAGTCCCACACCAAATACTTTTCCATGGGCATTAATTGGACTTCCTTACAGAGCAAGAGCTCCAACTGCTCTACTACTCACTTATAGCTGGACGAGTGAATTCATGCCTTTCCCCAAAGATATTAGTGTGAAGTGAACATAAACAGCCTTATCTGAAATTCTAACTGAATTTGTTGTTTCTGTTGTCAACGTCGGTAATCATCATGCCACCCAACACCTCCCCGATTTCATCTTATGCCAGTAATATGTATTTATGTAGAATATGAATTTTGTTTTATGGAAAATCTCCCTTTGAATTTTCAGCAACTGATTTATCGCCAATCCAAGTCTTTATTTACCTTTTTTTCTTCTCCCACTACACCTTCTTGCATCTCTCTTACTCCTGCAACTTTTCAGTCTCTTTCAAGCTACTTTCCATCCTCTTTTAAACTGTTTTTGTATTTTTCTCCTCCTACGATCTTTCATCTTGTCTCTTCTCACTGATGACATCCCTTTTTCTCCACTTCATCTGCCCTTTTCTCTTACCTACAGTTCAATACATCTTTTTCCTCACTTTCCATTCTCCTCTTCCATAACATACACCATTACTTTTTTCCTCTCCTATTCATTTCTGATTTCATATCAATTTCTTTGTCTTTCACTTCCAATGAAACAGGCAGACTCATGCAATCACATAATTAAATCTGCCTAAAGAATTTATGTCAAACAAATGGGTATTTTGTAAAAGGAAACTATTTATGACATTTAGTGTTCATTCAACTTCGGTCATGATAGTATGGTCCAAGAAGAAAATAACTAGGAATCTACTTGGTGTCCAATCAATAAAAAACACTTGTGTAACCAGGATACGCTGACAATTCGAGAGACAAGCATGATAGCAAAATGTTCCCTGAAAAACGTTAATAAAAAAAATGGTGACATTTCTCTTTATGTCAAGTATAGAAATAATTTAAAATAAACCTGGCTGCTGCAGTGTTTTGGGTTCCCCTTCCCTTCTCTATTAGTTCCTCTATTTTTATCCACTTATAATATATACAAATATTTTCTGAGATCTCAAGAAATTTCTAGGCCTCCTTTGGCTCTTTTGCCCTCATCTCAGAGGCACTGGCCAAAAGTAAAAGATGAAGTACTATCTAAAGAATGTACGACATAACAAGGAAGTATGACAAATCTTTTGAATTCTTATTCCTTAAGTTTTGATTCTTACAAGAGCTAGTCCAGAAAATCCTGTAACCACAACTTGATTGATGATAGAGATGGCAGAGCAGCTCAGTGCTGTATATTGTTCTTATATATTCTCAGCAATTCTACATCAATATAAAGCAGGAGGCCATATAAAGACCAATTGGTCCTATGTGTTTAATGGAAACAAAAGCTAAAAACTGTCTAAGAAGAAAAAGGAGAGAGATTTAACTCCTTAGATAATGAGGACAAATTAATTATTGGTCAAAAAAGAAAAATTAAGACACATCAGAATGGAAACATATACATGCTATTCACATGAATGCATACAGATCATTATGTACTGTTAGCAGCAGCCATGCATTGTTATTATGAAGGCCAGTGATTATGAAAATAGTCGACTGTTAGGTCTCCTCATGTTATATCATTGCATGCTGGTAACATGATTAAATTCAAGATAACTAGATAAGGACAGGATGTACTGAGGCTTGAATTCACATCTTAATGTTATGAGTGTTAAAATGATATCTGTAGGCAAATCTAGAAATTCAAAATCTATTTGTTGCTTCTAGACTCCAAGATGCTAACAGCTGCACATATTTTCAGTTACATCAATGTTTATCCAGACATATTTGAATATATATATTAAAAAAAAGTGCCAGCTGTGCAGATATGTAGGGTCTCTTTATCGGTCTTCACATCAGTGTTAATTAGTGTTATGATGGTACGATGCAAAGACAACCACAGCTAGAAGACAGTCCCCAATCTTGTCTCAAAACATTCCAGACATACAGAAGAAAAAGAAAGTTCCAATGATTCATCCTGTAATACATATACTCCAAAAGGATACTATCATCAACCATTACTACTATAGTGAGTTTGATTGCGGCCAAGTGCCAGACTAAAAGTTTAGTAAGTAACCATGCATACTCGGATGAAAATCTATATTTATATACATACATCTCTTCATATTAACACTGATTATCTTTACTTATGCATATAACCAAGTACAGTTCATTATTACCTATACATTTGATTATGGTAATCAGAATAAAGTCACCTCATCCAATGGTTGGATATATTCTTCATCACATTACAGTTGCAATCAGTTTTCAAAGAAGCTGATAATTCACCAGAAATTTACTCACCTTGTTCTCTGACCAACTGCTTTTGTCGAAAACAATGTGTGTATATATTTGGGGGATATATACATTGCATAAAATGATAATAGTCAAAATTATAAATACTAAGACACTATTTCATAAATCCAAAAAAGAACAACCAATTCCACTAATAATGAAATTCTATTTAAAAAGATCAAAGAAACAATAATTAGAAACTTAACACAGATCCTGTCATAAGTTGATTTATATGAAAATGAAAGATCATGAGTTGAATACTCAAGTTTAAGGTTTGTTAATATCTCATTTGGTCTCTAATGAATGTGTAGTTACCAATGACACTGTATGTGTATGTGTACACACTGGTGTACGTATGCAAGCATGCATCCAGTTTTGCATATGAAGTCTGGTTGCTAGGTGAAGTGTACTTTCACCCAGTGAGGCAAGGCCCAGATGGCCTCAGTTGGCTTTTCATTATTGATGATTGATGACTGAAGACTTAAATACAAACAAGAAAAAGCCAAGCAGAGGACAAGGCAAATATTGGAGCATCTTTCCAATCGCATTTAAACAGATCAAACATGGAATGTTTGAAAATCTTGTATCCAGTACAATAACAACACAATAATAATGATAATAATAACAACAATATCGACAACTGAAACCATCTACAACAATCAAATTGTTGATTAGATGGCTGGAAAAAAGGAGGCAGGGGATTAAGTTAAATAGAGAAGATATGTGAAGAAAAACTTTAAAAATAAAGAATTAAAATGTACAAGGAGACAAGAGAAAGAATGTGAGAGGAAAGAGAAAGAATGTGAGAGGAAAGAGAAAAGAGGAGAGGGGAAAGGGAAGGGAGGGGGAGAGGGGAAAGGGAAGGGAGGGGGAGAGGGGAAAGGGAAGGGAGGGGGAGAGGGGAAAGGGAAGGGAGGGGGAGAGGGGAAAGGGGAGGGAGGGGGAGAGGGGAAAGGGGAGGGAGGGGGAGAGGGGAAAGGGAAGGGAGGGGGAGAGAGAAAAGGGGAGGGAGGGGGAGAGAGAAAAGGGGAGGGAGGGGGAGAGAGAAAAGGGGAGGGAGGGGGAGAGAGAAAAGGGGAGGGAGGGGGAGAGAGAAAAGGGGAGGGAGGGGGAGAGAGAAAAGGGGAGGGAGGGGGAGAGAGAAAAGGGGAGGGAGGGGGAGAGAGAAAAGGGGAGGGAGGGGGAGAGAGAAAAGGGGAGGGAGGGGGAGAGAGAAAAGGGGAGGGAGGGGGAGAGAGAAAAGGGGAGGGAGGGGGAGAGAGGAGGAGGGAGAGGGAGAGAGGAGGGGAGAGAGAGAGAGAGGAGAGGAGAGGAGAGGAGAGAACATTGGTGAGAGACAGAGAGAACATTGGTGAGAGACAGAGAGAACATTGGTGAGAGACAGAGAGAACATTGGTGAGAGACAGAGAGAACATTGGTGAGAGACAGAGAGAACATTGGTGAGAGACAGAGATTTATATTTGCAGAGTTCCTACTGAGAACAAAAATTAAACCTATTACAAAAATGTCTCATATAAATCAAACATCTAAAAAGTGATGTATACTTTTTAAAATATTCCTCAATCATCAGAATTAACATGAAAATAAAGTTTTTTAACAAAAGTATGCAATATTCAAGTGTCTCACTAGGGGAATAGAGAGCATAAGGAAAGTTACAAAGTGAAATGAGAGATAATGTAATATTTTTTTTCTCTTCATGAGGAGAAGTATTATATTCTTTCTCCTCACTAAAATGAAATGAATGGATATTTAGTAAGTTCAACTCATTTGGAGCATCCCGATGGAATGTATATGTTTACGCTTTTTTCTTAATTTCTTAAAATAAACTCATTTCGATGAAAAAAATTTTTCAAGTTCCACTTTAAAGAGAAAATTAAATAGTATAGTTTGCACATGTCACAGCTCAAAGTCTTTCAAATAATCAAGTTAATAAATAGAAAGTGGACTGACAAAAACATTAGTCATGTACCAAAATGTGCAGACAATGGTGGCACCACTAGAAATGAGAAACTTATATTTCCTCGACACATAAAATCTTAAAGATTTGATTTCCTACAAAAATCAACAACCATAAAATCATAATCGTAATTTTTTCGTAATTAACACCTTCCCCTCCCCAATACTTCTGATTTGGATAGTTTTCTAAGAATGGTATTATAGAGCAATGGCATTAGTCATAGAGAAACTCAGTTGGCTGCATGGGGGGGGGGCTATTCTAATTTGGCTGTCCAGAGGCATTACAACATAGAGGCAACCAGTCAAGCATCTCCTCCTACCGAGTGAGTGAAAAAGGATCTCGACAAGTGATGAACCAAACAATTTACTAGCTTATTCAATCCCCCCCGCCTGCCTTAATCAAAGCTATTCAAGGAGAAGGTTGTTGCCCATGATCAAATACAAAGCTCTCTCCATTTGCTAGGTCGTTAAACAGATTTAGAATCCAAAAAAAGCATAAGTTGCTTGATGTTCAAGTTGGACTCCCTGAAATTGACTACAATGGTGGGGAAAGGATTCAATATAATGGCCATTTGGGAGAAAGTGTTTTGGAGTACTGGCAAAATCCTTGATACATATAAGTTGATTAAATTCCACAAATATTAGTCATACAGACCAAGAGGGCAAAAGCTCAACAACAACAACAACAAAAATCAATGGCTGGAGTTTTAAAAGCACCTGACATAAAAAGAGGAGGTTTTAAAGAGGCTGGTAAGCATTGGAGGAGAAATTTTATGTGTGAAAGACATAAATTATGAATAAGCAGAATGCATAGCCTATTGTTGTAACTACTAAAGGTTTATACACCCAAGTTTGCATGTAGAGAGTGTTGCACAGAGAATCTGATATGATAACAGTATAACAACACTCATTGGTTTATTGACACTTCTATTAGTCAAATGATATCAAACAAATGTTCAGTGAACAAGACAGTTGTTTTAATACCTTCAATGATCCTGCGATTTATAATATTTTATTATATAGTAGGAAATTTAGAGGCTTTCATTAATGTGGTTATACTATAGATTATATACGGAGGAAGCTATTTATTATGATCACGGGCAATGTTATCGAATGGTTACTGTTATCAAAACGGTCAGTGGATCATTGTTTTGGAGGAATGAAAATATGCTTGGATTGCAGGCATGGACCAACAGGTGCTCAGAGTGGAGATGGGTGAGCTACATGAAAGAGAGGAGGGGGGATGAAAGAACTGCTACCCCTATAGCCATCTCCAATGAGTTGTTACCAGAAATTTTTACAAATTTGTAACATTTCATACAGAGGAAGCTGTTCACTATGATCAATTAGAGGCAGGGGCCTTTTAGACAACAATAACCAGCTGATAATATTAAGTAGAGGATATAAAAATTGGACCAATTTACATCCACTGTTATGAATTCATTATGCAATAAAAATTGCTGTTATAAATGCCATTAAAATATAGAAAATTGATATGAAATTTATTTTTAATTCAAAACTTGAATTCATTTTAATGTAATTGGAACCGACTGGTTTTGATAACAGTAACCATTCGATAACATTGCCCGTGATCATAATAAATAGGTTCCTCTGTATATAATCTATAGTATAACCTCATTAATGAAAGCCTCTAAATTTCCAACTATATATGTTCCCTTTCAAACCAGTTCCCTTGTCTTCATCACAATATTTGAGCTACTGCACCCATCAGACTTTCCTCATGTGTCCATCATATTAAGCAACCTTCCAAGAACTACAAACAAAACCCTCTATTTGAACAAGGGAGAAATGTTTTTTCTCAATGCTTTACCTGTCATATCCAAAGGAATCATTGTTTAATAATAACATCTCTGAAATTTTGACAGAAATTGAGTAACTCGGAAATTTTTATTTCTATTTTGAATGCAGATAAATGCCTGAGGAAAAGATGTATTCCCTGACATAGAAGGCTATTTTTTTCCTTAGTTTCATTTTACATTATTTACAAGCTGTTTATGAAATATTGTTGCATTCCTCTATTTCACAGAGTGGTAGAAGCATTTTTTAGCATGGGAAATGTATATTTCATCCTTAGATAGCATGAAGGCACTTGCTTCTTATGAATTTCCATTACATATAATTGGCAACCAAAATCTGTCTACCTACTCCATTATAGACTGTTGAATCACCTCGTGTTGATATTAAGCAACAACCCAAACACATGCAATAATATATATCCCTATGTAACACAAGCCATAAATGCTCAACTCTAGAGAGAGAAAAAATCGTATATCCTAGCAGATAATCAGAAATATTTGGAAAATTCTACAATAATTTTATGGACACATAGAAAAAAAAAAAATCAAAATAAAGAAAAACAGTAGTTTACTTCAACAGTTTTAAATTTTATGAACAATTATTTGTTTTTCAAAAAGAAAAAAAAGAAACCAAGTTTGGGAGGAGTAAGAAGTACATAGGAGTTCCTAAAATAACTGTCTTTTTTTCTTACAGCACATTCAAATTGAAATGGATTGGTGCTATTCATGCTCTTAACTTCGAAATATCATAGTTATTTGGACTGGCAGAAAAAAGCATGTGGCTTGATTTCAAAAATGAATGATTTAATACTGTTGAGAGTTTTAGAAAATTTATTGCAAGAATTGATTGAAGCAGACAGAATAATCTATTGGATTTTTAACATCACATTACGTAATTGAAGAATATTCTCAAAATATTGGACCATTTAGTACAAAATTATATTGAAGATCAATTGCCCCCAATAATTTATTGGGGAGTGGGTTTCAAAAAATAACTTGCTAAAAACTTTCCCCCTGGTCTATAGAGTATGGCATTTGGTTGGACTGTTGCCCATGTTTAGAGTGTTTCTATAATGTGACAGACAAACATTGTGACGTCTCTCACTTATATATAGAGTGATGTAGCTTTTTTTCCACATTCCAATTTTGTTCTTTTCTCAATATTAAAACTGCTAGAGAAGAAAGCATATCATAACTATAACTTGAAAAAAGAAACCAAAGTCACGGGTTGATTTCCTTAAGAGCATTCATTTAATTGAAACAAATACGACCATTCAACAGTTATACAAAAATGTAACATTTTCTTATTTTGCCAAAGTGAAGTGAGCATTTCCCTTCTTTGAGAAAAATTTTTTTTTTTTTTTAAATTGTTACTTTCAGATCTGCATAGCTATCTCTGAATAACAAGCACGGCTTCAATCATCTTTGGGGATTGAAGTTTGTGCATGCACTGTGATTGAGAAAAATATGGATAGTATTTTCATGCATGCTAAGATGAAATTTATAGGCACACAAATACAAACAAGGAGCCCTTGCAGCACTGCAGTGATTAGCAAATTAGTTCTTCAAACTTTTGATAGCATATTCATTCGTTACTGAGCTCTATGAATATGGCTTTGAGCCAAGGTTGGCATCATCACCATCATCAAACTTTTTTATACAGACAAATACGCAAATACCCAGTACACACAAACCTATACGTATATATATCATACAAGTAAGAAAAACCTTGAAATGACTCATTGTTTATATATGAGGTCAATAAAATAAAAATATCAAACACTGTAAAAGCAAATATGATGTAATCCTAATCCCCAACAACCAATTCTTGAAAACAAACAGAAAATATTGGGTAGACTGGAGGAGATGAAGAAAGAGAAAAAGACGGTGTGCCTACCTCCATTCTTCATGTGGGTACCTGAGTTCATATTTCTGCCGCACCTGGTACATGGTCAGATCATTGTGGAGCCAGTAGCTCTCCCGTGACCGTGTGTGAACCAACTTGAGAGCATAGCATCGTGAATAGTAAAGTTCGCCATCAGTTAACCGCCCAACAACCAGCCGAATAATATCCTGCAAATCAAGAGAAGGAAAGAAAAAAAACGTTACAAATAATTTCAAAATACAACAAACAAAAGATGATCAATACTAAAAAGGTTGTAGCAATACGGATCAAGCACACACTGGAAAAAAGTAGCAAAGCAACTGTCTGGTTCAGACAGATTCTCAAGAAATTAATTAAATACAATGAAAGAAAAAAAAAGGTAATAAATTTATACAATACTAAATTTCTCATTCTGTTTGTCAGTTCATGTTTCCGACCTCATATTAGCAGAATGGGGTGCATTGAAGTTAAAGTGTGCTGACATGAATCTATAAGATATCTGGGCGATTAGCAACTTGATAATGTGGTGGTCAGCATCTTTATTTACCCCCTAATAAGGAACTGATTTCTCAAGGGACACGAGTATTAAATGCTATTATAACATTATCTCTCCAATCTATTTGCAAATGAATGAAGAGCCTTTAAATTTAATTAATCTTCACTCTGATCACATTAGTTCATTGTGTATTATACTTTCTTGAAAACAAAAGAGTGTTCTTTCCAAAGTAAAATCGTGAAGCAGTCTTGAAATCCAACATTATGCTTAAAAGTTTAGGGAAATTCAACAGTATGTATACAAAAGTACCCATTTAAGTTGCTACTTTTTGTGAGTAGTACCCTTTGTTAGCAAGTGTTTAAAAAGCAGAATTCATTTTTAAAAATGACTATCCACTCTGTTCCATACATATGAATGTATATTTAATCAATTTTTTTGAAATTACAATCTCACCCTCTTTCATAGAGATAATTACATACATTTACATACAAACATACCCAACAGAATAATAACCAGTTTTCAGATTTCACTCTAACCCAGGGTTCTACAAACTACTATCCGCAAACCACATTCGGCCTGCAGCAATATTTACGGAGAATAAAACTAATTTTTTCTCTTTGTTTTTTCTAACCACAAATTTGGAGAGTTGACATATGCAGTTAAGTAATTGATTATTTTGTCAGAGCATTTGCTAATGTTTGAGATTTTCACATGTTATCATTTCTCAGTGTAAAGATGGCATTGTTTCTGAATCATATACAGATCACAAAAATTATTTCTTAAAATTCGTTCTTTTATAAAACGGGCTTGCAAAGATGTGCAAACTATTAAACAGAGCTCCTTGTACTGGAGAGTTTGGAGACCCCTGCAGTAAACTTTGAATGAGTGCAGTTCATTTCTAAAAATTTAAACTGAGAAAAGAAAAATAATTTCCAATTAAGTAAGAAGAGTTGGTTGTTGATATCAACAATACAAACATGCAGTGATGTCTATTTTTGGAACCTCTTTTATTTCATTTTTCCTACAAATAAAATTGGAAGAGGTTTCCAAAAATGTTCGCACCCTAGCCCCAATAATAGAAACAGTAAACTCTTACAACAATCTTTATTACAAACATGAAGCAGAGATTATCCTTCACAGAGGCTGGAGAGGATTATCTCAGAAATAAGCAACAAAGGCAATCCTGCAAAGCACAGACTCTCAGAGATTTTGGGATGGCTTGTTCTTTTTTAAGAATCAAAGCTACAGATTTTAGTTAAACAGGTAAGTCTGTTGAGTTCACAGAATTTCAGTCCTTTGTCCAAGGTAACTCAATCAAAATGGTCAGAAAAGTATATTATATCTTGAAATGGTTCCTCAAGATACAGATATATCTAACGAGAGAGAAATAATCTGACAATCAGGAAATAAAGAACTGAATTGATTCAAGTTTACACTGTGAGAATATAGTGATGGCTTTCCTCAATTTCATATCAATCTGACCAAAGATCAAACTTGCACTTGAATCAAGCCTTTCTCTCACTCACTGATAACTTACAGCCAGTAGTAGGTCATTTTAGATTGTGTAAATAAGGAACAATATTGGCTCATATGAACGAATGTATCACTGCCAGTTTAGATTCATGCTTTTTCAGCTGCTATCTGCACAAACTAAGTCTGGTATCCAAACAGGAATCTAGGTTTGTTAAAGCTATACTACAAGTAGTCAATACATAAAATGCAATGCGTGTGTGTATATATATATATATATAGTGTATAACTTTCCAATGAGTGTATACATGCAACGCTTTGATCCTAGGCAGAAATGCAGATCCATACGTAATCAATCTAGTCATTTTAGAGACTATGCCGGTAATCATATTATCTAGTTACACAAGTTCGTACTGGGATTAAGTTACAGTTCTATAAAAATTTGAAGGCCATAGACATAAAAATCCTACCTAAATTGATCTGACCATCAAAAGTCATGAGAAGTCAGTACCACCAATCCTATGTTCATTCTGGAGGGAAATTGGAGTTCTCTGAGTATTGTGAAAATGCTAAAATTGACCTGACCTTAAATTGACCATCAGAGATCCCCAACACCTATTCTATGTTGATCTTGGGATTAAATTACCCAGGAACACAAATTTGCAGCCTTTAGGATGAAGTTGTCTCCATTGGATATGAAAATATCAAAATTGAACTGACCACAAATTGAAATTTAGAGGTCACTGTCACAAGTTCATCCCAGAGTCAAGTTCCCCATATACACAAATTTGCAGCATGTACAGTGTAACAGTTCAGGAGTCAATAAATAACAGTCACAAATGAAACACATATCATTTTATAGTGTGTGTGCATGTGTATATATATATATATATATATATATATATATATATATATATGTATATATATATATTTTATATACATGTGTGTGTGTGCGTATATATATATATATATATATATATATATATATATAAATGCTTTATACACATGTATATGTTTTATATGTGTATATATAGATATATAGATATATAAATGCATGCAAATGTGTGTATGCGAGTAATTAATACATCAAAAGTGGACATTTATCATTTCAAAAGATAACAAAAGAAATCGTGATTCTCATTTCACATCTATGCTTTTTTTTCATTTATTCATTAATTAGGCAAAGCCTTCACACAATCAGTTGTGATACAATCTACTCAAAGAACTTGAGGCTTGCTAGGGGAAGGAGAAAGAGTTTGTTTCATCATTCATGATGACAAAAATTACTTATGATAACAGAAAAAACAAAAAACATTCCTAGTTCAGCGTTAATTTTGATTAGTTAAATTCAAGATATTTTTATTTTTCGAACTCTTTTTCTGAAAGGTAATACAATGAAAGAACTTACTTTCTCAATTTCAGAATAAGTAAATTTAATTACTTAAATCAAAGTTTTGAAAAAAAATTTTTTTTGAAATCTTAAATGTGTACTTATTAACCAAAAAAAATGCCTCAACCTTTTTCTATTTTTTTTTCAATTTGAATACATTCAGAATATGCATTCATCCCTGAACAACATAATTTATACAATCTAAAACATGTTAACTGAAGAAAATGAATATCTCAATTATATCAACTTTACAAGAGCAAAAAAAAATTCAACTTTTTTTTCTGACATTATATATAGATGTTTTAATGAAAGTTATTTCGTCACTTCAAAAATCTAAATCCCTATGAGACTCAAACATTTTTTTCAAGTCCATGCTGAATTTTTTTCAAATCTAATTTCAAATTAGTACTTCAAATACAAAGTAAAAAATTCAAAAAAATACTGAGAGAAAAAAATTAAGAAAAAAATTCTACAAGTATCCTTATTCCCCCATAATCAAACCGATATAAATGCAAATACGAATGATTCAATATATCTATACCCATGACTGCAATTGAAAAATCCTTATATTTCTAACAGTAAATCAAGTATCCAAATCTTGTCATCTGCCTCAGTCCACTTCAAGTCCATATGATCAAGTGTCACCCATTCCCAACAATAAGCATAATGATAACTCAATTGATGTTCAAAACATAAGAAAAGAAAGTCCTTCTACAGAAATAGCCAACAGCCTTTGTATAGCCTCCATAAATATTACAGTCCTGGCATTCCGAGTGTGGAAACTTGTTGACAATGGACAGACAAAGAATGGCAGTGATTCCTCAACTGCTGGAGGAATTACCATCCAGACACCATCACTCCTAAAAAGTTCACCATGCAATGTCAAAATCATGAAAGAATTGTTTCAACTAATTCAAATGATAATCAGTAGTGGTTAATTTGCTTTTACTCACCCCGACAGTCACAGTGGAACTGTTGGACATCTTTAACGTAACAGAAGATGAGGAGCACATCCTAGTTACCTGTCCAAGTGATCGACTACTGAATAACGGGGATCGATTGCTATGGTAACAAGAAATCACTCAGGCATTGGAAAAAAGAAGAGGGTAGTGGCACTGCTGGCAATAGCACTGTTTTTGTTGTTATCATATATTGGCTGTCATTACAAGAGAGAGAGAGAGAGATGGAGGGTGAGAAATGGCAGAAACGAGGAAGAGGGGTGTTAATTTTTTGTTTCTTTCTTGAAGCAGTAATTTCTTTGTTGTCTGCCCAATCATGTCGAATATTAACTTTAGGGTGATATAGTGTGAGGTTGGTGTGCTCAAAAGCTGGAGGTGGGAGACTATATTAGCTCACACTTGCCTACATGAATCTTTGGTTTTCTGTGGCAGCATTTGGCTAATATTTATTTCATATTTATTCTATCACTAACTGCTCACAATGAATCATTGCATCGATGAAGAAATCCAGAGATGGAGAACAAAAATAACAAAGGAGTTAAATTATCATATTTAATAGCGATAAACAAAAAAACAAAAAAAATTGTGATTTCAACATTGATGGCAAGGATACAAGTTTTAATCAGTGTATAGTTCAGTGGTTACAACATATTATTGAATGCTACGATATACGAGGTTATTCATAATTGCTAGGTTAGTGTCGAGCTATTCAGAGCAAAATGTCGTTCCTCATGGTGACTATCAATGACCAACTACTCTTACTAATATTAATTAAACCAAATTAATTTGGGTGCTTTGCCACAGGGCAGTGGTAAAAAGAATTAGTTACACACATCTTGGTGAGTTCAATCCTCACTGGTTGCTCCCACAATTACAGCATTGTGTTTGTACTATGCTAAACTTACTCAATAGTTATAATAATTCATAAATACCTACATAATGAATAAACACTAATAAAATAAATAATTACATATAATAACCTATAAGTTTTCTAATTATGAAACTATCACTACCAATTGTATTGTTGATAGTACAATAATGATACTATAATAAATAGTTATCTCAATGATGCCAGCACTAATCAAATGAACAGTAGTAAGGATTTTGCTGCAAATGCTAATAATGATGATTTCATTGAAATAAACATTTCTTCACTAGTTAATTACAATTGAAAATTGAGATATTCTTCTTCATTCTCTGAAATAAGTATGTCTTTCAAAAGATTTTTTTTTCTCAAAAAATGAATATTAGGAGAAAAAGTGTAGATGACATCTAACTTTCACAACTGATTCAAGTTCGCGGATTATGTATCATTGTCAGTGCCAGATTCAAGTATAAGCTTAATAAGCCAGCACTTACGGCTTCGCAATCTGCAGAAGGTGTATATTTTTTTGTGAGATCTTTGGCATTATTTTTCCAAAACATGTGTCACCAAATCTAAATCTGGCAATGATCATTGTCCGTTTCTCTTGCCATATTCTGATGAATGTCCAATTTTTTTTTTTTTTCATTTTATTCATGTGATAGTCCTTTTGAATGTCAACTATTCAATGATTCAATTCTTTCACATTATAACCCTAATTAATAAACATTGTGTCCCTAGAAAAGGAAAGAGAGACAAGTGGTTGACTTTTAATGGTTCAAAACTTGTTCCACATGATGACAGGGTCCAAATACAATGCAGAAATGTTGTTTTATCAATAACTGAAAGAGAATAACTGGACTATTTTGTCTTTTCAATCAACCTTTTCTATTATAACAAAAAAACAAAAACAAACAAAAAAAAACGAAAACACATTCCAAGCTTTTGTCCAGACATCTAAACCAGTGTTGTTACCACAATGTTTCGAACAATCCATTCTACAGCCTTACTCAGTTGAATAAGGAAAGACACGGATCTTAATTAGTTGGGTGGGGTTGGGATGAATGTTATGATAGCAACATCAGCAACACCAAAGAGGACTTCAATTGTCTAGAGGAAGCTTGGAATGTTAATATTTAGAAAGATATATATATATATATATATATATATATATATATATATATATATATATATATATATATAAATAAACAGTTTTATGATATTCTCCAAGAAAAAAGCCTATAATTTCTATTTTGATGGGATGAAATAAAAGCAGTTCAGTTGGTAACACTAGTGTTTTGCAAGTGTTTCTAGGCAAGAAATAAAAATTGTTAAATGAATTACTTCCTTTGTCTTCAACAGTCTAAATAGCAATAATCTGATATAAAAATTCAATTTTCTGATTGGACATCTTTAAAGCTTTTTACTAGAGCAAAGACTCCCCTTAAAAAAAAAAAAAAAAAAAGAAGAAAATACATGTTGATCCCAGCTGATCCACTTCCCTTTTAAAATAAATTTATCAACATTCTGTTTTGTTCTACCTTTTCTTATGTTAAAAATGGACATGATAACACAGAATTACCCAACATAGGTTCATGATGTTTCTGAATATAGTTCCTCCTTAGCTGTGCACGCATGTGTGTACACACTTTTTGCAACCAGTGCCGAAACGAAATTCATACATGCACAAAAGTTGAGTTACCTAAAATAATGTAGCAACTAATTATGTTTATAATTTTAAGAATACAAATATATCATATTTATTGAAAGTAATAAAGAATACAATCATACCTGCACTTTATGAAAACATGCCAAATCACTTTTATTAGCCATGAGAGATAGGCTCTGCTAAAATAATCTTGAAAAAATATCAAGCTTACAATTACACAAGCATTCAGTGTGCACATACTTTTGTCACAGGAAATTAATTTGCACAACATAAGATTTTTGCACATACTGACAATTGAATATAAGGAACATTGATTCTGAAATGTATTTTCATCTGAGAGTAGTTATAACATAAGATTCTTTTATGTACTGTATATGCCCGACTATAAGACTAATAGTTTACAAGGGTTATTGGAGGACCACCACTTACTGTATCTCATTCAAGCCCTATAACTGCCTATATCAAGCTTTAGTAGCTGAACCCCTAGGCATAATACCAACACATTGGACACGGTGTGATATTCAGTTCATTTTCTTTTTAATTAAATGTCAGTCTTATATATCAGCATATATGATAGTTTGAAAAGAACAGGCATACAAAAGAGAACTTTGCCAAGAACAACATAGCAAATTGGTTTGCCAAATGCAAAACAAGTATCAATACGTTGATTTTAGGGCTTCCTCTCAAACCAAAACCAGAGCCTGTGTACGTGTTGAGGAATAAATACAGGGAACTGTGGAGATATAAGGGAAAAGAGAAATAAAATCGTTCGATATCCAATCACCTTGTATGAAGAGTTGTGGAGTGGGGGATGTCTTATCACCCTCATCATTCAATGACAGGGATGGAAGGATACAGGGAGGAAAGAGAAATTGGAAAAAGGATCAGCTATAAGTACAGGAAATCAGTAGGGTTGATTTTCCCAGCATGTGGTTGCTATGGCAATAGATTCATGAAAGACCATTTCATGCCATAAAAATGAACTGACTAGTTAAAAGACGACAAAAAATTTTGGAGAGAAAGAGACAGAAAAAAAAGAGGGGGGGTGAGAGATGTGGAGACAGAAAGGGGGGGAGATGTGGAGACAGAAAAAAGGGGGTGTGGAGACAGAAAGGGGGGGGGTGGAGACAAAAAAGAAAAAAGGGGGTGAGAGATGTGGGACAGAAAAGAAAAAAGGGGGTGAGAGGTGCACAGAGATAAAAAAAAAAGGGGGGAGAAAGATAGAAGAGAGAGAAGAGGGGGAGAGATGTGCAAAAAGAAAGAGAAAAATGGGATAGAGAGACAGAAATATAGGAAAAAGAGAAAACCATAAATTGCAAAAAAGAGACAAAGAAGTTTGAGATGAAAGAAAGAAAAAAAAGAAAAAGATCAGGAAGAAGCAATCAAAAATTTCACTAAAATGAAAGAAAAAAATAGAAATGCAAACAAATTTTCTTATAGATTTCAAAAGTATGACTTTATGCTTCTCTTCTTATTAGCCCATGAATAAAGAAAAACATTGCTAATCACTTTAAATACCCAGCAAGAAAAATGCTAATCTGAACAATACATCAAGAACAAGAATATTTCATCATAAAAAAGACTAAAATAAAAATGTAGTGGCACAAAATAGCTATTTAAAATGGCAAGTACCCACTTGTAACTCAACTTTGTAAAATAAGATTATTAATGCAGTGGCAAAATTGAACATTGTTCTGTCAATTCTATGTTGAAATATTTTTGTTCATATTTTCTTTCAATTTCTAGAATCATATTAATTCAGCTGGCAGGTACACATTTTTCTTACCGTTCTTCTTTTCTTTAATATTGATATGTACACATGATTTCCTCAATTATAACAACTATTATAAAAAAAAGTACTACTTGGGTGGATTCAAATAACCAATCTATCGATTGCAAAATTTTGAACAAATTTGTTTTTTACAATTTCAAACACTATGAGTGTATAAATGCTATCTTCCTAGAATCATTGATACAATAGGCAGATATTGATTAAAAGTATTCTATAAATCCTGCTAGACTTGCAAAAGTGGACAAATAAGTTGATACTTGGATTTCAGCCAATCCATTCTACAGCCTTCTTTGGGATTCAATTCATAAGGAAAGGAATTAGTTTTTTTCTACAGAAAAAGGTAAAAAACAGAAAAACAAATGTGACAAATATAAAATGATTGAAATCTTTCAACAAATTTTTGAGGATATTAAGCATTTTCAAGTTCAATGAAAATTTTTTGGTGAACATTTTTGCGAATATTTTCATTTACAAATAGTTAAAGAAAATACATCAGGTCAGAAGAATACATTGTTTAAATTTGGCCTCTTTACAAGTCTTGATAAATTTTGAAAGTTGAAATCTCAAAAAATTTCTTGATACTTTTGTTAATCTTAAAAAGTTAAAACAATCAAGACAGTCTTTTCATAATGTAGAACACAAATACCATGCAAAATATAGAACCAGAGTAAATCATATAAGAGAACCTCAATTGTCAGCTTCAGGTCGAATTCAGACACAACTGAGAAACAGGCTAATCTATGAATGATTCATGATAATTTTCAAAGTAATTGTTACAAAGCCAAATTATATAAAAGAATCCTCAGCAGAGACAATATTTTTGAATGAAAGCATTTATTTAAGCCAATTTGAAATTGGATGACAAGAGACAATTTTTATTATTGACAAAAATTGGAATTAAACAACAAAATGTATTAGGCTTCTTTAACAACACATTGAAAAGCATTTACTTCAGAATCAGTAATTTCTAATTGCATTGATTCCTACCAACATTATTTCAGGGAAGAAAAGGAGAAAAAAATTCAGGAAGACATTTGAATTGCTCATTAAATCTTGAACAATTATCAAAGAGATTCTTCCTATTTTTTGTTTCCTTCTTTTACATGATGTTAAATGTTATACCTTAGTTTCTCCTCTCTTTTCTGTGAGAATCTCCAATGATAAATTAGAATTTAACAGCAGTTATTGAACGTCAGGTAGTATTTGTTAGAGTATGCTTAGGCAGCCTGGATACTGAAAGCAAACAGCTGGATACACAGGTCTATTAATCTATCTTTACAAGATATAATAGAGGAATATTCAGGTTCAATTTTTGTCAAAGACTGATAGAAAGTTACAAACACTAATAGAAAATAGCTTTGCATCTTTAAAAGAGCTAGAAAACAAGGACAACTGACATGACCTGAAATCAATCTATAACACAGAGTAAGAAATACTTTATCATAATACATTAAAACAGGCCTCCACCATTATAATTTGGTTTGTTATAGCATGCGGATGGTTGATGAAACTCAAAATATCAATCTAGCTCCAAAATCGCTAGATTTAGCTCCAAGTTATAATGCGGTTGGATTACTTGGACCCCAAACACTTACATCAGAGTCCAGTAAAATTAGTCAGAGTTTATACACGGACTATTAATGAATTTGCATAGAGATGAAAATTAGTATATAGATAGGGTATAGGTCTAACTAAAACATATCAATCGTCTTCCAAAATCTATGAATAAGTTTTTGAAATATGACAAAAGAAGCCTAATTTTTCAAAGTTTTAAATAACAATATAAACTAGAAAGCAATCAAAGGGTACCATTGTCAGAGGAAGTAATTGTGCATTGATCCACTCCAAAATTTGATCACTTCTTCCATGGCCCATAGTCTACCTTCATGCAAACAGCCATTAAAATTCATTGAGTACTCAAGGATGTATACATAAATGTATGGAAAAAAAATAGAAAAATATCTCTATCAAAAAAGAATTTCTGGATATGCCTAAAATCATTGACAGTTATTCTGTAGCCTACTGCCCATCATTTCACGAGATTTTGTCGAAATCCGTTAAGAATTTTTTTGATATATTTTGTTTGCCAACAATCAGGTAGGACATAAGAGAGATAATTGGACATGGATCTGCTTGAAAATTTTCTCTCTTCTTTTGTAGCCCATTGCAAATTTTTCCTCAAAATTTGATTGAAATCCATTGGGAACATCTTGATATATCGTGTCAAAAGAAATAATTTTTTTTAGATATTTTGTGGTTGCAGATAGCCAGCTATGATATAAAGGAGATAATTGTGCATGAATCTTCTATTTCCCAACTCCTTTTGTAGCCCATATTCACCCTTCTGCAAAATTTTATCAAAACCCATTGAGAACATCTGGAGATATTGTGTTGACAGTGAAGTCACTGGGTAGTGATGAAAAATGATGACACTTGGTCTACTTATACCATGTTCAAATACAATTGGCATCATTCCATATTCCCCTTACCATAATAATTTACCATATCACTAAATATACAATCATTACAGTAAATGAAAGTTATTCAAATTCTTATTGAGATACAGTAAAAATTATCCCGCTTAATATGGAAAGGTTTCTCTGATCTCATATTTTTTTCAAGGCTTCAACTCAGCAAACTTTAATCTTCAAAACAACTGAAGCAACAGGAGTAGAAACCAAAGGCAACAAATGTATAATATGAAAAAAAAAAGAAGCACTCTTTTGAAGAATCTTTGCAAATGCCAGTTTTGCCAAGATCAGCAAAGATTTTGCACTGCAAATGACAGGCAAATTTCAATACATGATTTGACAGTTGTCATAATAACTGAACAAATGAAAAAGAAGCAGTAAGATTATCAGAGATTGACTTTCTGCAAGTAAAAATCTTACAATAATACCTTAATCCACTCAAATTATTTTCTTTCTATTTTAGATTCCACAAAAGTTTACTGATGTCAAATTGTCATGAAAATGAGGCAAAAGCTAAATTAAGATTCAATTGTTTTATGAAAAGTCTGAAAGATATGATCAGATATTTATGGTCGGAGATCACAGAAAAATCTCCGTAGTTTTCCCAAATAATAGAAACAATCAGATCAGCTCAGGGCTCTTATTCTTCCAGGCAATTGAATTAGTGATAATATCAAATGTTGGTGTTCGATCATCAGAACTTTCTACAATATGATCTCTTTGACAACCTAAATCATGAAATTCCTAAAAATAAAATGGTTAGTAGCATACTTATAATTGCAGACATCAGGGAATACTTGGAATTTATCATCTTAAACTGATTGTGAAGGACAATTTGAAAACAGAATCCTAAAACTGAATCTATAACCAATGAAATCTATACCAGGAGGGAAAAATGGAGGCTTTTATTTTTGTTTCAGCTGCATTTTGCTATTGCTTAGAGAACATTATCTAAAACTAAATATAGTAAATCTTAGAGATTTGGGGATTCAGCAACATGCTTTGAAACAACAGAGTTTTATCCTAATTCTGTATTGTTTGACAGACTGAAAACAGCTGAATAAGCACACGACCTGACAGAAAGATAGGGATGAGACTGGATAGCATTGCACGTGTAGTAAATGATTAAGACTATTAAAGAAACCATAACTATTCAGATGGATTACTGCTTTGTACAAACCAGAGAAGTTGTTGCTGAGGTACTCTAAATACTTCCTCCCACTAAAAATGAGAACTAAGGACATTAGTCATGGGGTTTCAGTTACCTTCAGAGTGCAGAAATCTGCAAATGTACATTAAAAGTAAAATAGCCAAAGTAAGATGCTAAATTAGATGGTTTCAAACATTTAACAGACAAAGAACTGTACAGAAAGGTGTGTAAGGTAAAGGAAGTGGCACACAGGAGTTTATCAAAAGGTGTATTAACAAACCTTATGGGGAATCAATACTTAGAAGAGGTAAGGTTATCAAAATTGATGTATGCTGTTTTTTTGGTAGGTATAGTCTCTTTCTCCATGCTACCATTAAAGAGATAGAAAAGTATTAGAGGACACTACTGGATGTAATATGCACCTGAGGAAGGCTGAAGAACATATCAGCTGATATGTCATAGGGGAAAATCGGATAATAATCTGAATAGCAAGTGGAATAATAGAAATGCTTCATCTCAGAAGACAGTCAACCAAAAACATACTCCTTGACTGAACAATAACTAAGCATATTCATTTTTCTTCAGTTTTCCTTCTGAAAATTTATGGGAATATAATCTGCCTCTCACTAAATTGAAAAATCTAATGCAGCTGGTAGCTTCAGTGACATTTTTGACAACAAGAATTCAACCCACTAACATCCATTAAAATATGTATATACACACACACACACAAACACATGGGTCTTGAAACATTTTTAGAAAATAGAGAAAAGTGATTCAGTGTGTGAGATATTTCAAGTTTTCTGAATAACCAACTGAATTTGGCTGCATCATAAAACATTAAGTGATCTTTTAAGTGGAAAATATTTTGAGAGGCTCTTCTTTAATCATTCATTTATATTTTAACTGAAAGTTATTAAAAGGTATATAAATATCAAATTCGATTCACAGATACTTATACTTTAAAGTATTTATTTGGGGAAAAATAAAAATCTCTAGAAGTGAAGTGTGAAAAAAAGAGGAAAAAAGTAACAAGGAGGGATGAAGAAAATTATATTTTGAAAACACGGTCATAAATAGATAAATTCAGATAACTATCTTATTTGGAAAACATTATTGCAAATATAAGTATACAAATTTATTAGGAAGCGAAAAAAGACATGATAGGAAATGAAAGAAGATTAAAATCAGGAAAAATGAATATCATGTTTAACAAGTTTTTAAAGGTGTGAACTGTGTAAATACATAGACCAAGTATATGACTAATGAAGAATCAATGCTGAAGTGAAATAGAAGCTAAGGAAATAGGGTAAGTTGAGGAATATCATTAAAAATACTAAGAATTTGGTAAAAAGAATCCATAAAATGTGATTAAAGACCAGGACTACCACTTAGAGTTAACCATATTTATATAAGCATGTGGGCTTGCAATTTTTGAAAGATTGTACTAAGGATTAATCTGATTATAAGCAGATTAATGAATAATAATGATATTATAAAAAAATTTGATAAAATGATTTGTATATTTTTTAGGAATATCCACGGTAGTTAATAGGTATCAGGCAATAAAAGTATTATGATTCTCATATATTTTCATTTGGCCACATCACAATGAATAGAATGTATAAGAAAAACATTGATATAAGAGCAAATTATAAAGATGTAAAAGAGTTAAACCATGTTTCTTGGTTATTCAATTGAACCATTTCTTCTGAAAGTAAAATTATAAAACTCTTACGAGAAAAAGACTAGGAAACATTGGTTGATTTGACTGGCATTTTGAAAAATTGATAAGCAACAGTACCAGTGCTTTTATCTTATTTTTTTCTAAAATTTTACACATGCATCACGGATACCACTCAAAATTAAATAACCATAGCTTTGATATGAAAAAGAAAAAAAACAATGCAGAAAAAATTCTCGTTCTGATGAACCCAATATCAAAACAAAAATAATGTGTGAGAAACAATATGAAGACAATATTACTTCAAGTTTTGGATATGCATCAGATTTAGGTTTTGTACATCTGTATTGCAATAAAATACCTTAGCGAGTCATCAGTCCAGAGCCACAAATGAATTTACTTACATATTCATTGACAACTACTGAATGGTAACAACTCTTCACTCATTTGTAGATTACTTTTTGTATGAATGAGTCTAAGAGCAATCAAAGCATTTAAACTGATCAGGCATTTTAATCAATGTGACAGCTTACAAAAAAAATGAATTTTAGTGAAGTGTTCGAAATGATCTTTTCTCATGGATCAGATGATGAAGATTTCAGCAAGTCAGTAGAATTCATACTTGGGGTTTATAAAAAAAATAATTTAACAGCAAATGATGAAAATGAACCACCAATAAGGACAGAGAAACAATGTTTACCTGAATGTAAAAAAAGAAATACACCGTGTGCATATGAGGATTGAAAGAAAGAAACATATTATGCACCAAATATGAACAATTTTACTGCAATTCAAGAATACAAGACTAACAGTGACTCAAAACAGTTTAACTGCTTCAGGAGATTTTTTTCAACACCAGTATTTCTGTTTAGAAGAAAACTATGTGTATCGCGCTTGTTTCACAGGAGGTCGACCATCTGAAGAAACCCTGAATATCTAACAAAGAGACATTTCCCCCCAGCTATTCCTCCTAAAACAAAACCCCACTAGAAAGTGTGAAGTATGTTCACAAAATGCAAAGCAGATAGAGAGTAGATGCAAATGTATTGAATGTAAGGTGGCCAAGCAAGTTGGCCTTATGTATAGATCTGTTTTAATATACTTCATACTCATCTAAATCATTAGACTATTCTAAAACACTTATGTGTATATTATACTTACAAAAGTATTCTGCTGTATCGATTAGTTGATTCATATTTTTAAAAAAAAAACGTTTTAAATATGCCATTTCTATTTTCATCAATTTTTCATAAGAAAAACCCAGCACAGGTGTTATGTTAAAAAATATAGTTGGCGGCCAACAGACTAAGAAAACTGAGCTTGACCTGGCACAAAATCATAAAGAATCTCATTTATGATCATTCGCAGTTGGCAACCATATTTATCCAGGAATGTTCTGATTCTGACTACCCCCTCCTCTACCTCCCCTTAGATCAATGAAGAAGTTAAGTGTTATGAAACATTTTTAAGAGTATCAAGTTAAAGAATTGTGGAATAAACAAATACAGTATTTCTTGAAATTCGTGCCAGACAATAAGAAAGTACAAACATATTTAAAGGAATAACCTCAACAGAAACATTATGATGAGTAATCAAAGACATCAAAAGCAGAATTTCAAGTCAACACTTGGTAGACATACGAATGGATCAAGAATTCAAATGAATATTTTGAAGACTAATAGCTGATTAAAGAAACAACTTATGTGACAGTGTTGAAAGCAAAAGTAATTTAAACTATATGAATAAAAAATAAACAACAAAAGTAATCATCTTTTTCTGCTTCTTTGGAAAAAAAAAAAAAAACTTTAATTACAGAGGATATCAATCGTGTTTCATCTTATATGATGGTATTTCCCCAAGAAAAAAACAGGTGTCTTGTTTTCTCTGTAAAGAAGAACAATGATAGTGTTTCTTTTGCTACTCGACAAAAAGTAAGTTTCCATTCTGTAATTTTGAGATCAGTCATTATCATTCCAAGAGTTGCTTGGACTATTGAACTAATTCTGTTTTTATTGTTACCACGTGGTGGATCCATAGGGATGTCTCCTTTTAACTCCGAAGTGCAAACCAGAAGCAATATTCAATAGTCTGAATAACACTTTGAATAAATGTCAATGATAGATGCTTTTACTCCTATCATTGTTCCAGCAAGTAGGGGTGTTTCATTTGGTGGATTCAACTTATAAGTCAAGAAAGACTGAATAGCAAGATATCCACAGAGTACTGTATTTCAAAAGTAAGGTGATGAATTAGAATTCATCTTCCTTGATAACTGTTAATGAATGATTAATGTGAAGATTAAAGGAAAAACTGAACCCCCTGCTAAAAGTAAATAGATTCCACTTTCTGCTTTTTCTGTCAGTGTTGCTTCCTCCAACCAAATCTGACTGGGAGAGTGCAAAAAAAATGTTTGATTTACAAATTTTTTTTTTGGCCCCACCCCCATGAAAAAAAAAACATAGTGGAACTTCAAAACCCTCTCCAATTGAATTTAAAATTGATGACTACAAAAAGTACAGAACTAAAGTAGTAGAAAATCTGAAGTATTTATAAACAAACTCTTACTTTAATTCTTTTCTATCAATAAATGGATCAAACTTTTCTGCTTTCAACAGTTATTTCATGTTTTTGTTGAACAGAAGTTTTTAACAAGAGGCTTGTCAAGTAGAAGTTTATAATTAATGTTCATTAGCAACAGAAATGATCATGAGAATGGCTGTATATTCACAGCTTTTTTACCCTGTAAGTATTGAGTAATTCTGGTGGAAGTGGGAAAGGCAAGGTGGAGAGTAGAAGGGAAATGAAAGAGGTTGAGCAAGGTATTGAGCAAATCACTATTAAAATGATACTGTTGTTGTCATGAGAAAGGGAGGCAAAGGTGTAATGTGGGGAGCTTACACATTGCCCCAAACTCCAGAAGGGTCCATATAATAGATTAACAAGTTAATAACTGGCAGAAGATTGCCATGAGGACAAATGAAAACAAGAGAAGAAAAAAAATTTTCAACAATCGTTGATTCTGTCAAAGATGAGTTTTTTTGAAAAAAGACTAAAGAAAATTGGCAGTTATTTGGTAGGTGGGCATGAGATGGTGAGTAGTGAAAGAAAACATAGAAAAAAAAAGAATTCTAATATCATTAAGATAATGGACAGGAGCCTTTTTGCTTTTTCTGTCAGCATTTTCTTCTTCAAGATCAAAATAAAAAGTGATGGGAATGAAAGAGACTGTTGAATAAATGAAAGTGTTTCTTATTCTTTCTTATTATTGAAAAGTCCTCGTGCTCTTTTGCATTACTTGTCAGAAGTTAAAGGTTTTAGCTTGTTGCCAAGTTAATTGGACACTCATAATACACTAGTGCAAAAGAATTTATACACCCAATTCATATAAACATCTAATCTGATATAGGAAGTTTCCAGAAAAAGCCCAAAACTGCTTTATCAAAGAGGAGTAGAACAACACCTAAAATAATTATTTTAACACATTTAGTGACAAAGGACGTGAATAAATGTTTTGGCTACTTTACCTGTTAAGTGGCAAAATGACAATCAACATTCCCTTTTCGTGCCTTAATGGTCAGTGAACAAACAAGATGAGAGTCTGGTATAAAGCAATTATTCAGGCTTCTGACTTACCAGCTGGCTGCTTAGCTCAAATGGTAAGAGCAGCATTGACCGTTGGGTGCAGATTTGATTCTTGTAGCAGCCCATTCCTTTTATCATTCGTTATATTTACACAGTTGAGGCCAACTGGCATATTCACCATTTAAAAACAGAATATCCATTCAAATCCATTTATATATATATATATATATATATATATATATATATATATATATATATAACTGAGGTCACCCACCAGATAAATACACTCATCAACTGACCTTGCCTTAGGGTGACCCCTAGCAGAGTCAGGTCACTCCGAGGACTGAGAGGATATCCAGAAAAAAAAGTATTATGAAATTCTGGCCACAAACCAAGAGTGTCAAATGGAATAAAAATTCAAGGGGAAGCTCAAATTGAAACTTTTTAGCACTTCGCTTTATATTGTCATTTTGCCCTGGTTTCATCACTGAGATGTCCCAAAGAATACAGTAGAATCTCTTCAATTATAATTACTAACCTCGATCCTCAGAGAGAATCAATGTCATAAGTGAGATTGAAGAATTTTTAAAATCCGTAAGCAAGCTGTGTTATTTTTTAAAATTTGCTTAGTATTATTTCAGCAAACAACATTTTCATTTTTGTAGTTGCATTTGTTGATACCAAATGCCCTGCCGAACTAAACTAAACTTAGTAAACACCTTTAGAATTGAATGCTTATAGATTTTTCTGAACCTCCCACAAGTAGACTTATTTAAATATTTTAATGAAAATCAGTAATTCAAATTTTAAAAAGTTTGAAATTCATCTTATACTGCATAAATATGACACTTATTTAACAATTTTAAAAAATGCTAACACTTTTCTTTTCTTTACTTTGTTTCAAGAGACAGAAAAAAAACAGGTTTTACAGCTTGATCCTGGATAGTAATAGGTGAAGAGTTGAAATTAATTCTTTTGGTACTATATCTTTTCTGAGCTGATATCTCCTCTACTCTGATTAATTTCTCACTTTTTGATATTCTTTTCCGTCTACATGATCATGGAAGATATTTTCAACCAAAATAATACGATAGGATTCTGCTAAGTGAATAAACATAAGGTTATATCTCCTTTCCTTCCGGCCCTGTCATTTACTGGGGGGAAGAGGAAAGGAAAGAATTGACATTTTTATGAATCTTTGCACTACATCAATGCCCACCCCCACACATATACATACATACAATAAAACAGCAAAAAATCCATCAATTTCTGGGTACCATTTTGTCAACCTTATATGCCATGGTCTCATATTTCTGGTGCCAAGTGAACTGGGCTTGTCATTAATTGATGGAGAAAAGGAGAAAAACTGCTCTCACATGCATGAATAGACAGAGCTCCTGGAATTTACATTGCCTAACATCTGCTTCCGGGCTACAGATCACTAAATTAGGGGGCCAGGCACATAACCAGTGGTGTGGATATTTTACTCTTGGATATGTATCAACAGAGTAATGTGAATATGTTGATGTGTGAAGGCCTTTTTATTTATCTAAAATAATAATATCCAATGGCATGTTTAGTGAATGAAACATTTCTCACTGGTGATGATGGTCAGTGTTCCTCCTGACCAAAAGCCAGTTTTCCAAATGCTGGTTTCTGAAACACAGTCCATCCCACCAGAAAGTTTAGTACAACACAATCTTCCCACCTCCTTATCTCCACATCTATCAGTTTTAGACTAAGGTAAGCTTGATATCAATAAGAGATCAGGTTTGAGTGTTTGATAGCTTTGGTGCAAAAGTTTTTTAAATTATCTACAAAGATATAATAAATATCTGAATCTTGTCAAACATTTCTGACAGCCAAATAAATCCACAAGATTGCTTATGATCAATGAGTCCTACATGAGCCCTAGATAAATACTACTGGTTGGCAGTATACTTTTACATTATCTGCAGAAATCAGCATTTTAGGTATTACCCAGAGATTTTTTTTTTATTGGAAAGGGTCTTTACTGTCAAATTAACTTCATCCATAAGTATTTAGTCATAAATTTGGGCTGGGTGGCACAAGTAAATATAAAGAATATCATTCAACTAATACACTATTTCACATATAACAAGCCAAGAAAAGAGAAACATGATATGGGAAGCCAGGGTTGGGATGACTGATACCGTAGCCAGCATGAGGGCGCTAGATAGCTATTTAGTCAAGAACTTTCACCTTTTCACTTGAATGAAGTACCTTACGGCTCCTCTTTGGCATACCCCAAATGCTGGCATTACTACTTTTGGACCATGATTAAGTAAGACTTATGAATTGTTTATTTCTGGTGCTGATCATTGGCAATTGGAACTGCGAAAAAAAGCAGAACCACAAATAAGGTGGGGGACTAATTTAATTCTTTCAGATAATGGAAGCAGAGGAGAGAGGATAAGGTGCAAGGAAAGGATTCTCAGAAACAAAGTAGGATAGTAAGAGAAGGAGAAACTGTAGAAAAAGAGAAGCAATGAAGAAGATGAAGACATGCAAGCAACAAACTTTATCATCAAAATCTATGTGTCATTTGTAAGAAAGATTAGAGAAAGTCTGATACAAAAATTGTTTGTGTTCACCTTATAGAACCAGAGATATCTTCAAAAATCGATAGTGTAAAGAATTGTAACAATGATAACAAAAGAAAAAAAAAATTGTAATAATGGGCATAAGAAAATTAGTAATAATTTTCATGAGAGAAACCCTGATTTTGAAAAGCTACCAAAAATCAACTAATAATTGGATCTTTTAAAGATATTTGGCACTTATGTAATAATGGAAAAAAAATCTTTTTGTACATAAAAAAATAAGTAAAATAGTTATATTCCTATTCAAACTTGATATTTTTATAACCCGGGTTTTTTCTTTTGAATTTGGTTTTTTTGCAAGTCCGATAAGGGGATTTCCTTAAAATCTAATTGGCAGCCCTGCTGTTGAGACGAAAGGTAGTTCATTTTTTTATTATTATAGTCAGAAGTCACAATGATCTGTCAGACAGCCTAGTGACAAGTCTTGGAGGAAATCTCTTAACTAATACAGCTACAAGCGATAATGACAGGTTATTGAATTCAACGAGGAAGAATATACCAAGTAATAATCAGAGCAAATGGTAACCATGAATAAAAAGAATAGAAAATAAAAATTACATCCTTCCGAAAACATTAAGATACATATATAGAACTATCTCTTTGCCAAACCTGATTTTGGTGATATTAAGAGCTGTAGCAGGATTAGTAGTAATAGTAATATCAGATGTGATTATAGTATTACCAAGGAAAACGATAATTGAGTTAACTAATAGACAGGGTTTTTTTTTTAAACAAAAACTGACTGATGATATCAAGCAAAGATTATGTATACAAAGGGAGTCATTTATTGTGATCACTGCAAATAGAGTGTTGCGAAACTGACTGATAACATCATCTGTGATGATGATAAGCTCTACTAGTACTACTTGTACTGGTAACAGCAGGTTTGTTGGATCTTAGCCCCAACCCTGCCATCAGTTTTCTGAATGTGTCACAAATCCAGAATAGAGAATGGGGAGAGGAAGAAGGAAGACAAAAATGGAACTTTATATCAGAGGGATTTGCAATTAGAAGGCAGGTCAGTGTGATTTAGAGAAAGTTATTTAAACTAAGATTACAAGTAAAAAGGATACTCTCTTCCCAAGGATTGAACCTTTCATCGTTTACTTAGTGGAATAGCTTAGCACCAATAAGAACTGTTCGTTTACGCTTTGTTTCTCAAGACAGTTGGACATTTGGCTCCAAGTTGAACTAAATATGTGACATCTCTCTAAAGCCAGATGTTGGAGATTGACAGACCAAAGAGGGGGGGGGGATCCTGTTTTGTTTTTTGGGGGCTCCTGAGCATCATGGCGCCAAAACATTCTGAACTTATCCAAATCATCATGCCATCTTATTTTTTGCCAGCCACAATTTTGCTTATGATCTTGAGCAATCTATGTTGTACAGCAGCAATCTGATATTCTTGTAATATGTCCTACCAACTGCCATTAAAGTTAGCTAATAATGGCTTTTATCACAACCAGAATTATACAAACAGACCTAATCCCAGATTCCAAATTTTGAAAGCATACCAGGGACATGATTACTGACTGACAGAATGTAGCCAATGAGTTCTATCTTCAAAAGTTAAAGGTTATCTTGGATATAATTTCAAAAATAATGACATAAATATAATCAACAGATTGTAGATAAAATGCCTTATGTTGAATCCTCAAATGGTACTTAAAGATAGACTTGTTACAATGTCATCTAAGATTAAAACCTGATTTCCATCTTGATCAAAGAGTTCTTTCTCTTCTCTAAACAACTGATACAAATTTGGAAAAGCTTGCAATGCTTACTGAATTTGAACATCTGTACATTTTGAATTTAGTAAATCTATTGAAGCAATCAAATTGTAATAAAAGAATAGTATTCATACTGGAACTTATTGTAGCTGAGAACTTCCAATGTTATACCAAAGCAAAAACATTTAAACCCAACAGAAAAATGCATGAGAGGTAAACATAGGAATCGGTTGAAATCCTAAACCCTAGGCAACATTTTCAAAGCAAATTCTGCTGAATAAGAACTACAAGACATTCTTTTTGGGGGACACAATAGCTTGATTCAGAGAGTAGTGTTTCATAAAATCCTGATATGAAACTAACAAAGATTGTCCAATAGAAAAGAGAAAGATTAGAGAAATACTAGTACAGTGGAAGCCATTTATAATAATCACGGATAATATCAAACAATTATCATTCTCAAAATCAGTCAGTCCAAAACACTTATTTAAAATGGATTAAAAATAAATAATAAGTTTCATTTTTTTTTTAATATGTTAATATGTGACATTGTTCATAACTACTAATTCAATATGATCAATTTATAACGATGAATATAAATCGTTGCTATTTTTATATCCTCTGCCTAATGATATCAGCCAGTTTTTGTTATTCAAAACACTGTTCCAAAGTGATTACAATAAATGGCTTCCTCTGTATGGAACTGGTCATTTGAGGGCAGACATCAATGCCACTTGTGATTATTTCATTTGATAGAAGAGGTGATGAAAGCTCTGCTCTACAATGTTTGAAGAGTATAATCAGTTACAATGAATTTCAGGCAGGGTATTGAGCTTCGCTGCATAATTTGGTCAGCTTAGAAAGCATCTTCAAACAAACAAACACCTCAAATGATACTCTACAAGCCAGAGTGCACATGAACAAGCTATGTCACTTGTTGATGAAAGGTAAACATCACTGAAGGTTAAAAATCAATCAAACAAACAAGTTCAGAAATATTTGTACAAGCAACAAATTCATCCTTGGTTTTACATCAAACAATAATTTTACTTCAAGCAGATAATCCACAGATAAGAACCTCTTCAAAGCTAAATAACATAAAACAGTAAAGACAGCCTATTAAGATGTAAAACATTGATACTGAAGCTCAACTTCCAAGTGTATTTTTTCTGTAGATATTGATTATCAATTTACAATAAATACAAGAAGGCACTCAGAGAACACATGCCTCAACCAATGTCAATGCCAATGTCATTAAAAAGTGAATGATCAGGTTACAGATCCTAGACTATGCCATGACAAAATCTTATAATTATTATTCATCAGGGACAATTGATTAGTATGGTTTTATGGTGAGACAATTTCCTTATTATGGATACATAAATTGTCTAACCACATTTAAAATACTTATCATTTCGATGTATTACATATAAGCTTAACCACTAAATTTTGAACCATATATAAAATTGTAGAAAATTTGTTCACACATCCTACAACCCATACAAATGATATTGAAAACTTTTTTTTTTTTTCATATATTTCCAAAGAAAAACAAAAAAATATTTTTGTCATTCAATCTATTGATATAAATCTATTTACAAAATAGATCCCTGTACACATTTTTAGTTACCATATTTCCCAGCTTTGAAGGTGCTTGGGTAAAAAAAGATGCACTCTAATTTTAACTTGCAAAATTTTGAAGACAACGAGTCAAAAAGAACTAACCTTTGGACTGTAGGACCAAGGGTAAATTTTCAAGATTTATTTTGGGAAAAAATAGCTGAGAAATATAGAATTTAAGGTGTTTTTAACATTAGAGTTGAACTTGAAAGATAACACGAAAGTGGCATTTGTATTACAACTTTGGGAAAAGTTTTTCTCCACCTGTTTTTCCACTATGGAACATAAGTAGAGACTTCTGAAATGAGCGAAAAATCATTCACCATTTTAAAAGGAAAATTCTGATTACTCAAGTTCAAATTTAAAAGGCAAAAATCTTTATGCAAAAAAAAAAAAAAGACAAAATAGGTTGAATATGTAGATTTGAGAAAAAAAAACTAAACAAAAAAAAAGAAATAGACAAAACTCACTCTCAAATAAGCAATATTAATTTTTTGTTCCATACACTCCACCTAGGCAAAAGCTTTCACTCATGCAAGTGACTTCAAGATGAAGTTATTCAATAAGAAAAACAAAATTAAAAAAAAGGAAGAAAAATATCAAGTAGTTTGATTCTTACAGACTGGATGACTCAATAAATTACATTTATTCTTATAAAAATTTACAAAAAGCCAAAGGCTTTACAAAACATTGTTAAGACAAGGAAAATGAATTGGGGGAGAAAAAAATGGATGTTTCTTTTAGGAACACTGATATAAATATTACTCACACATACATACATAAGAAAGGTATCATACTTTCATATATAAGAAAGAATATTTTTTTCTACACCTGTCTTTCAGCATGAACAAAATATCTGATCATTCCCATGGAAGAGTCAAAAGAAAAAATCTTCAAGGGAAAGATACTAGTGGATGTAAGTTCAAATTGAGCACATAAAAACAGACTTCACAGACTACCCATAAGCAAATTTGGAAAAGAAGAGCATATTCTAGTTCACATTGAAAAAAATATTGTAAGTACTTTACATTGTTATTATTCTTATTGATAATATTCAGGGATTTTCTGTAGCTTGAATAAAACTTATTGTACCAGCAATTTCAATTTGTTGATTATATTCCATAGAGAGAGTGATAAAGACCATTTGAAGAAGTTCTTCAATTAATAATAAAAATGGTTGATTCATCAAGACATTGGGAAAGTCTTTTCACTTTGAACTTCACTGTAATTGTACAATGAATGATTGTAAAATCTTATGTAGTTTGATGCAGCAGTATTCAAACTGTAATCCACAGAACCCCATGCAATTCAAAACCACCAACAGCCATTGGATTTAGCTTCCTGATCATTGCTACACAATGTGCATCCTGTTTTATTTTTTCTCATATGATTACTTAGCATACTTTTGTATCAGACCATCAATAGCAGGAGATTTAATAAGAATCAAACCCACTAACAACTGCCTGCAGATTTAGCTTGTTGATCATAGCTATATGTGTATCCTGATCCCCTTTATTCATCAATCATAGTGAAACAAAAAATCAGGGATATATTTGGATGAAGATGTTTGGGTTTTTTTTTTCTTTCCTGACAAAAAAAAAACCAAAAAAAAACAACCAAGTCCAGTGTTACGGACAATGAAACAGGAAAATCATATTTCTCATTCATTATTAGAGTAGTTGGATACTTTAAAAAAAAATTAATGACAAAAATTAATAAGTGAATTTAAGAAAAAAAATTATTATTTATGATGAAAGAAATTACAAAGTTTTTTTTTGTACAAGAGACATAAGAAGTAAACAGCACAAAAAGTGCATCTCCAAGTCTATACATGTGAATATTATACCTGGACAGTTTTCTGGAAGATTAACAGCTATATGTGTCAAATAGTTACAAGTATCAAAATATATTGAGGACAAGACTATTTTTTGCTTGCCTCTCATAAACATGTGAACTAGTTTGATAAATTTGTGGACTTCAAATATGAACACAAAAAGTAACAAAATTGATAGTGTCACATCAGTGAGCGAACTAGTCCCTCACACTAGCAAAGCCTAGAAAATATCAATTGAAACAAAGCTCGAGAGTTAAAGATGCTATACTCACCCCTCACCTTGCTGAGTAATGTAGTAGCAAGTAGATCTTTCACAAAGTTGAGTTGCTAGCCCCACACCAAACTTACTAAGCCAAGCTTATTCTGGCACAAAGCCATAAGTTTGAGGCACTCAGTAATGATCCAACCCACCACTCAAGGAATAATCTGTGGGACTAGCTAGGTAACTACCACTCTATGACAAGATACTCAAGTTTTATAAGCTTAACCTGTTGCTTGTACAGATAGAATCGGAAAAATAGAGAACAAGTCAATATTTCAAGTCCAGAGGATTTATCTATCTTCCCTAAGGAGATGTTGGACAGTCATCAATTGAAATGGACAAAGAAAGGGAAAAGGATTGGTTTTATCTTGCTAATGGCTGGAAACAAATGGACAGGTTTAGCCCAAGTCAATTGAGGTCCTTGAATGGACAGCAAAAAGGGCTCATTTTCAGAATGAAGAGAAACTGTTACTGGCCTGTGAGTCTCAAGGGAAATTTGCACATCACAAAAGCTGTTGTCTTTGTCACTCATAAAGTATTATACTAATACCAACACACAAAGAGATGTGTGAGTATACATATATATACACACACACACACATATATATATATATATATATATATATATATATATATATATATATATATATATATACACATACACTCATATAGAATCATACAGAATGTTGAACTGATAGATACAGCTGTATAATTTGCCAATACATTTCAAAAAATGACAAGCAAGTACATGAGGATGAACTAAAAGATAAAGACTTCAAGTAAATGATTCCTCAGTTTATGGCAGCATTGAGTTATGTTCATATATGCTGGTGTTTGTACAGATAGATGTGCATGCATGCACGAAACGGCTTCGGCATTTTCATAGAGAAATATAACCAAATATCTATTACTGGATGATTGCTGGGATTCATCAATAACGATATTTTATAAGAAGCCTGAACTCAGTATAACCATTTGATAAAATAAACTTGACTAGAAGCATGAGAAAAAATCATTCTTTGTACTATCGAGCAGTTTTGGCATACCCCTAGTGATAAATATAGTGCAAAATATATGAATTCCATAGAACAGACTATAAACACATAGTATTTATTTCTTTAATATCACTCAATTGAATTTTATGTTTATAATGAGATGAAGAAGCTTGGCCCTTTCCAACAAATGTCAATTCTAGGCACAGTTTCAGAGAAACATATCAGGATATCATAACCTATTGAAAGTCTAGCACAAAATTTGTTTTTCGTAATACACTTTGCTGAAAAAGCTGGTTCAAAATCTACACAAGTTATGTTTAATCGGTTGTGATTACTTCAAAATTCTAATCTTTTAAACCTTGCATATCCCTGGAATTTCTCTAGCATACCCTCAGGGGTACACGTACCCAACCTCTCCTATGTCTGAATATTTCAAGTACACACTTACATACTGATGTTATTACATCAGATACAAAGTCAAAGAAACTAAGGACATGCTCTCACGTGCATGTGGGTGGATACAGAAAGCATTTACTATTTTTTTTTTTTTTGAAACACCAAACTATAAGTTTCTTTCTTGAGCTTATGAGAGTGCACAAATACATAGAGATTTTGCAGATTCCTTGTTATACTCCTGTTTTACTAGTTGACTAAGCAGGTTTTGAGCTTCCAATTAACGGATTTAATTTAGCAGCTTGTTTGCACTAATGCTTTACTGATGAAGATGGTTAAACAGCAACAGAAATACGTGTCAAGTTCTACTTCATGTTTCTCATTATGGATGTAATCACAACCACATTTCTACATGAACATGGGCATATTACATATATTTGTGATCGTGTGTGTGTGTGCATGCTTGTCAGCTGACATGTTGGTTCAGTGTTTGAGTTAAATAATGATATAAAAGCTTTAACCTTCCCTGAAGAATTCTGTGCTCATTGATTTACATCATGTCAGAACAACTTTTGGCATCATTGAGGACTAAAATCGTGTTCCTTTTCCACTTTTTGAAGTTAAAGGAACAGAAAGCAGCCAGAAGAGGCTTGATCAGAGCAGTAGAGTGGATGGTATGTGGTTTCATAATTAAATTCTCATAGGACACCCCTTGATACCCTCAAGGAATAAGCAGGAGCATTGTCGTGATGAATTCCTCAGTGCAACCTACCCAGCTGTTTTCTCACCTGAGCTATTTCAATTTCCTTAAAACTTCATAATAAGCCTCTGAGGTCGTCCTGTGTCCTTCAAGAGATTCAATCAAGATTATCTTTCAGAATCCAAAATTGTCACCATCTGAGTAGAGTTGTTCCACAAAATCATCTTCATTTGCCTTGATTTTGTTTAAAACACTCACAGTGATCAGCTCTTTAACCTAGCTGATTTTTGTACAACATTTTCTGAAAGCTTGCTGAGGCCAAGATGTTCACTTGACCCTTTTACTGGTCAAGTTTTTCACAACTAAACTAAAAAAATCATAACCCGGAAAAAATATTTTTTGTATTAAATGTTTATTTATCATATCTATGGTTACAATGAAGACTTCAGCAGATGCATGAATTGAGAGTTAGTCTCATTCATTTCTGTTGCAAATTTTTTTCATTTATGATACTTTTCAAAGTAACCATTGCAACAACCCAACTGTACATTCCTTACACCATGTACCAAATCTGATACCTTTGTAACCTATTTATTTTGGCTTAGTACAATATGCACATATCATCCTCTCACCCTCTGGGATTTTACTGACGAAATGCCCGACAGATTTTCATGCTAATGGATCACTAATACTGGGCCTGCCTACCCTTTTACTCAGTTGCTCATACCCACCAATAATTCCTCCTGTAACTAATATGATGAATCATACAGGCATACTGATAAGTCATTGGATCCGATTTACCCCCAGCAGCTATGTGAGCAATAACAACATTGGGAACATTCTCTTTTACTTTCTTATAATTTCTTTGAGTGGGTGTGGCTTTTTCAAAGACTCATTATAACTCAGGAATATCCATCTAATATCAGACTGCAGCATCATTTTAGCAATATAAGTATTGGATCATACAGGCAGTGTATCTAGGCCATGATGTAGTCCTGAGGAAAATGACAATGTTACTCTACCAGTAAGCCAATGGTAACAGAAAAATAATTTGACTTGTAGAAGGGCTAAAATTGAAAATGCTTAACAATATAAGATCCTGATTTCAGCTGAAATAACACATCAATGATAATTTGACAATCTTCCACTAGTTTCTTCATTCGTCGAAGTTGACAGCCTACCCTCTTTGGGTTCACCGTTGAGGTCTTCCTAACCTTCCTCAAAATACTTGATCTATCTAAAAACTGCAATTCTATGTGGAACGTCATCCTCGTAAACCTAAGTTTCAATAATTAAGGAAGATTTCCGATCGAATCCTGCTGAAAATTTGATATCAACCCTAACATCAAAAAGGTTTTTTCCATGATACAAAAAGACACAAGTTAATGAGATAATTTGTCTGCAGCTATCCACTTATTCCAGGGACATGTTTAAACCATTTTGTTCAAAATAAAACTTGTCAATACATGAACTGGAACACTAGCAGCAATACTTTTTTTTTTACATTCCTTCATAAATTGGAAATATACGTAAGTTAAAATATGTTTTCATTCTCATCGTATGTACATAATGTAAAAGAAGGTCTCAAGGAGAGCTTGTGGCTTTGTGCCAAACTAAATACACACAAAAATACATATATATATATATATATATATATGTATATATATATATATATATGTGTGTGTGTGTGTGAGAACATTAGATCAATAATAAAAATATCCATGAAAAATGTATATGATTTAATCCTGTCGTCATGGTTACAATCAAGTGTGGAATTATCCAAATGTCTGATCATTTCACTGCCACTTTCTTTGAGCATTCCTTACATATACTGTTCTGATTAACAGCTGTCCTATTCGCTCAAGCCCTCGGAGATTCTCTCTTGGCTTACATTTACCACAAGGTCAACACCATTGAGTTGAAATGAGCTATATTGCAATAACAGACTCTTCCTATCAACTCTTCCTTCTATTCATAGTTTCATAAAAGCTCTCAGCACTGCCACCAGCTTTGACTGACAAAACCACTGGTTATTCACCCTTATATATTACACACACACACACACATTCCCTCTCTCTATCTTCCTTCATATATTCTGTGAGTAAGCACGCAAGTGCTAAAAACTGAGAAAAAGAGAAAATATGAAGATCATAAATGCACACACAAGCACAGATACAATACACAAAAAGGCCACATAGCAATATTAACATACTTATACATTGATATGTAGAACAACAGCCACAAATCTCTAATGGATGAGAAAATCTGGTGCAGAGAGGGTGTAAGGAGTTCTGGGGAGGGGGATGATAGTAAGAGACCTTGTCTTCTTGGATATGACCTGTGTCTAATAACATTGGAGTTTATCCAAGTAAAACCTACACACGTTTCATGCTAAAGATGGAACCTAACAATAAAAGGATTTAATCAGTCCCAAACAGAAACATTATTTCTCATTTAGCTGCTCAACTTGAGATAAAGTATTTCTTGTTACATGTTCAGTGGGAGACATCATTCATAAAATCTATTCTAATATTAGCTTGTTGTGTTTAGTGGAAGCCTGTCAATATATAAAAGAATTTCAATTTTTTATTACTGATTTACACAAGTATCAGGAAATTTATCCTCAAAAATAACCTAGTATGGTTCTATGTACGACTAATCAACTTGTTATCATAGAGGACTTGTTGGCAACTATGCATCTGGTACAAGTAATCTTTTTTTTTTTCTCTACAAGAGATATTTGAAACAAAAAATTTCCTCTGGTTTCCTAGTTTGAATCCAAGAATCAGTTTTCTTTATGGTGTTTATGCAACACATATGCAAACATACACAAGTTTCAAAAGCCCTAAATACCTATTGATGTTCTTGGAGATTTCATAAAGCCAACTATACAACTTAATCTTCTATATAAGATTGAATGGATGTGTATGGTGTGCCCATGCATATTCAGGGAAAATTTTTGCTTCGATTTCAAGAATTTGTACCTATGTTCTATCAATAAACAACATTTTATGACAGATTGCTCAATCAAAAACGATCAAATTTGAACGATTGATCTAGAAAGAAAACTAGGATTTTTGTAAGCTGAAATGGCTCGAAGCAAAGAAATAGTTACCATTATTTTATTAGGAGAAAAAATTTGAGCATTCCCAGACCCTAAAAATGGTGATGTGATAAGTCAGGCAGCTTGGGGGCACAGGAGACGGGCTGGGAGAGAGAGGAAAATGGTGCAAATTACCACTATAACAGCTCACTTCAAAACATGTTGATTACAATTTTTGCTTCTTTCATAAAAGAAGAAAAGGGAGCATAAACCGAAATTTTCTAAAAACCAGGAAGACATCTATATCAGAAAGAATAGAGACATGAGAAAGAAATACTCACAGTAGAATTTCAAGAGGAGTAGGGAATAACAGGCTGAATGAAAGAGCAATAAAATTCTATAATGGCACATGAGAAAATAAGATAATCAGCCCCAAGTATAATGGTAGGTGGGCACAGAGAGATTTACAGAGAATCAAGACTTTTCCGACATGACAGAGAGGCTTAATGCTGTTTTGAGCATCATGTGTTTAATTGCACGAAGAAGGTGAGTGCGAAGAGAATAATTGATCAAGTTACTTTGACAATAGCAGAAGTCGTAGGAATTAAGGAAAAGAGAAGACGAAAAGACAGATTGGGATACAGTTGACCTTCAAGGGTGAAGCTCCGTTCATTTTGACTAAGAGGAGTCATTCCTGGAAATGATCAGTTGAATATAGTAAATTTCATAATGCGATAAAGCTGAGAAAACCAGAAGCAAAAGAAGCCGAAAAGTAAACTTTGAAAAGTCCAGCAAACATAAGATGGTTATACAATGTGTTTACAAGAATAGCATTTACATTTATCTTCAAGGCATTTAGCTTGTTTGTATGTTTATGTCAGCGAATAGAAATATCATTTTTATATATATCTCATTGTACAGTGTTTATTAAGAAGGATAGAATATATCTCTTTAAAGAGTTAAGCTTGGTATTTTTATGAATATATTTTATGCATATGCACACATGTATGCATGTACTATATTGCAAACATAGATTGTGGAATAATCACTAATCCAATTTAATTTTTTTTTTCATTATTCTTATGTCAATGAACATACATGAATGTATGTCAAGACATTATTTATGCACTTAACTACCCAATGCACACATATGCATGTTCAGGCATTAAAAAAAATGTACATTGTGATGTACACATTTAGACACACAACTTTAAACAAATGATACATAGTTAGAAATAAATAATGTGTATCTTTAAGGATACCAAAGATGGTGTATTCTGAGTCAGTCTGTATACCAATGCACACACAGCAACACATCACTTTAGATATACAGCTTTACATAAGCTGAATTCTGTATAAAAATTATTTTCCACTTCTTTGAGTTTTTTCATGAGACGAATGATTTGTTTCAAATATGTTTGCTTTGGAATCTAATCAGAAAAAAGCAGGTGTTTTCTGTGATGAAATTCTTCTACTTTTTACCTTGAAGGTAAATTGATAGGGGATTTTATTTTCTTTCTTCTTGAAGATGGAAGCAAAGATTGGGAAAAATGAGCCAACGATCATACATAGAATAATCTCAAGAAATTCATTTTTTTCTTTTGCTCAGCTGCTGTCAAAATACAAGTCATTAATTAATCCATGTCTACATGCAAAAATGACAAAACCACGACCATGAAATCATTCTAAGTGGTGCACAGTGGGTAACCACATTGCCCCAAGAGATGTAAAGGATCATCATCATCATCATTATTATTGGTGATTAAGCACGCATTGTATTATCAAGTTATGTATTGAAAAGGAAGGTGGGCATATTTGAAAGTGTTACTACATAGTGGGAGAAATCTTTTGCACTGGCAATGTAAGTTAGTTGGATGCAGGTCTCACAAGCCATAACAAGTGAAATCTTCACTATAACATAAATAACAAAACTTATACCCACCAAATATATAAACTAATTCATTACAAATGAGCTCACATGTCATAAATGCTAATAAAGCAGTAAAATTAATTAATATGAAAACTATACTCTCCATTCCCATAGGACAACAATAACAAAACAATCGTCTAAAAAGTGGAAAAATAATTCAGTTATGAAAAAAAAAAAGGTTGATTTTCATTCTTTGCACATCTGAACTCGTATTGTTTAAATAATTCTTTACACACACTAAGTATTTTATGCCAAATATAAAATACAGCCTAATAAGCTAGATTTTGCGAAAAAATAATCTAATAAAAGTAGAATGTTTTAATGGAGGCAACAAAATTTTATAAAATTTAAATCAAAGAAGAAACAACATAAGTAGAAAAATTCAAATATTTATTCACTATTATTAGAATCTCTAAATTCTGAAAATTTTTGGGTATCATTTTCACTCTCAAAATTCTGTTGCCATGGTAATGTGACTCAATACTTGCTTCAAGTGCTGCCAAAATTTTTCTCTTTGCATAGACACATTATAGAAGTTAAATTTGATTAAAAACATGAACATTAATGTACAATATAATGTGCATAAACATTATGAATTCACAAACACACACATATATCATTAGATTGGACAGTTTATGTCCCCACAATTATCACATTATGTTGGACATGAACTGTCCAATCCAATGATATACAGACTATCAGCAAAATGGGAACACACCCATACACATGTAAATAATCATGCATAAGACCACAGAGTAAAAGACGAGCAATTCAAGTGCACAATTTCAGACTCCTGCTTAGATCTCAAAATGTTCTTAGATATTTTTGAAAAGAAATAATCTTTAGATAAAAAAGAAAATTGTTTTAATTTAATTCAGCATAAAGTCAAATCTTTAATGACAAGGAAAAGAGATATTTTTTTCTAATCGTTATTTTCAAAATCAACCATTTCATTTTTTGTATTGATTATGAATCAGAACAAGTATTTACAGCTGGAGATTGGTAATTATTGACCTAAATATCATGCCTTGGGATGATTTTCAGAAGACTAAACTGGGAAAAATAAAGGAATCAAAATAGACTAGAAATATCTGAGCAATCCCAGATTTGTAGACAACATTTTTGCAGAGAACCTACATGACCACCAACTAATGCTAGATGAACTAAATGAAGAAAGCAAGAAAGTCAGCCCACACATGAACTTGAGCAAAACAAAGATGTGCAACAATCACGTCCAAAATATGAACACAGAAATCAAAACCGAAGGAGCAGAACTGGAGAAAGTAGACCACTATATCTACCTAGGACAACAAATCTCCATGTGACCCTCAAAAGAAGAAGAAATCAAGTAAAGAATCACTCTTGGATGACAAGCTCAGCCTTCAAAAACAAGAAGATCCCAACAATCCTAAAAAGAAGGGAATGCAACTAATGCATCCTCCCAATGGTGACTTATAGAGCTGAAACATGGAACCTTACTAAGAAACATAACTGCAAAATGAAATCCATGCTATGTGCACATGAAAAAATTAGGCTAAACCTCACATGGAGAGACCACAAGACAGCACAATACATCCGGGGAAAAAATAGGAGTCCAAGACATTATAGAATCCATTAAAAAAACTCAAATGGCAATGGGCTGGCCATGCTGTAAGAATGGCAGACAACTGACATCACGACTCGCAACATGGATCCCCGAAGATCACATGCACAACCGAGACCGGTAGAGTACTTAATGGAGAGACAAAATAGACAAATTCAAAAAGTATGGGCTCCGCAATGCCAGCTATAGAGAAGTGCGGCAGATCCTGGGGAAGGTCTATGTCCAACAACGGACGTTAAGAGATTGATTATGATGATGTAATTATGAGCTTCTCTTGAATTATTATGCAGTTTCAATTTTTTTTTTTAAAGAAAAAAAATTTTGCAACTAGCTTTTCTCATCAGCTTTGAAAATCTCATTTGAGCAACATCTTGACTTTAGTCTGGTTCATAGAGAAACTTAAACATTTACAATCAGGCAATCATTAATGAGAATAGTCTCACAATTCACTTTTAGTGAGCTTGTTCCTTACTGAGTGCTCCATGTAGTTAGCCTGAAGCTGAAGTTGGCCCACCCTAAGTAATATTGATAAAGTAAGAAAAAAAAAACACTGATGACATGGGTTAAATTTGAAGAAATTTCTTGTGATGAACTATACTTAGTTACATGAAAAATCTCAATTAACTATATTAAATCTATGTATAGTTTTATACTTCAAGAATAAATCTAACAGTATTTTCATATGAATTTACAGCAGTAATTTTTTTTGCTGACAATTCAGAAAATGATGAATATGAAAGATGATTACATTGAATTATTCTTCTATGTTTCTCTTCAAGAAATGATGAATTTTGCTGCCTACACAATGTTCAAACATTTTCTTACCAACCCAATATTAACATTTACCATCAACGTTCTCCTTTTTCCAATTCAGCCTTATTGAACCAAGAGATTTACCATGGACTGAGCTCCAGAGCAGAAATCCATTTTCTCTATTCCGAGGAGTGCAGCTGAAATTCCCAATAATCCAGGAATAAGGGGAGACTGAGATGATCAAACAGGAAACAACTCAAATAATTTCCATCCCCCCAAAATGAAACTCTTTTAGTCAGCAATTTCAGTAAATCTTAAAATTAATCAATATATTAATACATTGATTTGCAATGTAAAATAGAACACACTTGTGTCATAGTTGGATCCCCTTTCTTCAATGCAAGGTGACACTTGAAAATGATTTATCACAAATAGGAGCTCCTTCATTAATCTAGAGAAAAAGTACTATAGAGGAAAGTAAAAGAAGAGAGAAACTTAATCTCCAAGCTGGAGATAATCTGAAAATCCTCACAACAAACCTTACTTTATGGATTAAATGCTAGTATAAACAATAAATAACACATACACACTTTCTCATTTCCCCTATTTTGCTTGAAAAAGCAGATGCATGTTAATAAAGGGTACTTTTCATTATCCGTATGCAACACATTGCACCTTGTTCCTCCCTTTAGTTGATCCTAACACCCATTCCATTTTTTGTGTGTCAAGTCCTCAGGCTGCTGTTTGTTATAATCAAACAGCAGAAATGCTTGTTGTGCTATTAAGGAGTATGTCGCTGACGGATCCACTATTTATAAAGATAATTGGCAGGGTAACTCCACCAAGGAGTTGAACACAGTAGTTTTTCAACACTTGATGGTGAACCATAGATATGCTTTAGTGGACCCCCTTTAACAAGAGTTCATACACAAAAAGCAGAACAGATGTGGGGACCTGCAAAATTGAGAAACAAGGTGCAATGAGTGGTGTACAGATAACAAATAAGTACCTAATAAAGAGGTACAGATAAGAAACTCTCCAATTCCCACAACTATAACAATTTAATTTGTTTTCACTGATGTAGATAATGTGTGATTGCTTGATTATCACGTCTTCAGGCTCTCTTCTCTCTTCCGACCACATAACTTTGGCACAGAACAAAGAAAACCTGAAATGACAAGATAACAAGCTCTTGAAAAACAAAAGCTATTATCTGTTGAAGAAGAGGATTTAAATAAAACAAACTAAGTTAAAAACCACTAAATAAAATTAAAAAATAAGATATTGCTTTTTCTTTTCTTTTTAAAAGATTAAGAGCTGAGATATGATGAATATAAAGGGTAGAAACAAACTAAACAACAAAAAATTATCCAAAGCTGTGAATGGCATGATCTAACCTGTTAGAGTTGATTATATCCACGCAGGTATCAGTTTATCATCTCACCAATAAGGTGTCACACCTGACAGTAGCGGGCAAATGGGAGTATGTTTCTAAGTTCTGAAAATGCCAAGTCTGTTATTATTAGCTAGAAGGAAATAAACTGACAATGGACCAGCCATCTTTTTTCTGCTTTAACTGATAAGACATAATATTAACCCTCTGATAAAAAGAAAACTATTTACTTTTTGTTCATTTGAATTTATTTCTATTTCTTCAACAATAAATCTGCCATTTGTTGCTATAGTTCTGGGTTCTGTTTGTTTTAATAGGTATTACATTTCCAGAATTTTTCATAAGATTGACATCCTTTGAGTAATCATTAGAAAAAAAATATCAAAGAGCACACACACACACCATATATATATATATAGGCAGAATGGGAAATCAAACAAAATTCCATGGAACAAATTGTTCAAGTATATTAATGCAATAGCCCACTGAGGTGTTATTACCTGCTAAAGTGGTTTCATTCCAACCATGTATATAAGAATACTTTATTCGATAATTAAAAAGTGTTTTAAAAAAACATTTGATGGAAGCTTGATATTATACGACATAGAAAAAAGAACTTCTAAGGTCAGTGGAAAATAATAGTTAAATTCTTCGGTTGAATACGTTGGTAGTGAATCAACTTCAAGAAGATTTTTGTGTGTAACTAGTATTCTTAAAGATGATATCATAATTTGGTTTGCATGCAGTCTGAAATTATAACCAACACAACGGATTTAATATTCACATGGGTGAACATCAATGTATATTGTACAATAATGAAGTACAGAGGAAACACAGAATAAAACACTTTGGAAGATTAAGTAGATATTTGGAAATGGGTGACACAAAAAAATCCATTGAAAAAGTTTTTTAATGGTTAGTGTTTAAAGCTGTAGAGCTTTCTAAACTTATATATATATATGTGTGAGTGTGTGTAGGGAAACAGTAATTAGACTCATGGCCTTGACCAGGCAGTTAATACAAAATGCCACTTTCTGTTCAGGAAAGTGAAACCAGACCTCCTGGATTCACAATAACATTTCTGATTGTTTACAAAACAATTATCATAAAAAGCTGAAGACATTTTCCTTTTGTTTCAACTCATGTAAGAAACTGATTTGTTTTATTCAATCATAAGAACAACAAAAACTTTCATCCAGACAATTTTTTATCAACTGATAAAATTATTTCTAGAAAAACATGTGAGGATAATCAATATTTCAAAACCATAAAATCATGTTCTGAAAATCCAAAGTCAAACAAAATTTCATAAACCACATGATATTGCTCCTAATTGACAGTGGAACTCTGTCATAGAAATAAAACTAGTTAAAATTATTATGACAGAAATGAAAAAAGAAATTAGGAAAAAAAATATATATATATCACCAAAAGATGCAGGGGAGATAACTTTAATCAGTAATTATTCACACTTGATATTAACAATTGAATTTTTCATTATATGGATTCAAGAGTTAAAAATCAATAACATACAAATATTTCTCAGAAATACTCTCTCATATTTTTTTCAAAAGTTATGATATAAATGAGATAAGATTTTTTTCTAAGATCCCAAGACAGTAATTATTCGAGTGTATTTTTTGTAGGTTTCTTCCAAATAGCCGAGGAGAACCTGTCCTTGTGTTGGCCAGTGTGTTACTCTTACAAGTCATTGTTCATGAGTTTGTTCCACTATGAATTTTCAATTAGATATCTTCTGTCTATCAATATATTTCTTCTGTCACTTTCCTTTACAAGCCACTCTACAGTCAGCAAAGATGACTTGATGGCTAGGGAATACGGTTCACCTCTTTGATAATAACAAAAGTTTTTTCTTATCCAATCAAGAATACTGAATCGGCTTGTGTGATGTTGGGTAAATTATTTTTGAGCATGCTGTGAAGCTGCACAGAATTGGAGTGTATATCAAAGGATCAAAGTGGCACCAGTTCCAGATGATGGAAACTTACAGCCTCCAGAACAAAGGAACAAATTTCCAACACTATCAGCTATTTTCAAAACAGCTACAAATTCACTCATGTCATGAAACAATGTTGTATGCAAGTTGGAACCAAGATTATTGAATCATGATGGCCAACATACTATAACAAGAACTAAAATTGTCTCTTGGAAACAGAATGGTTATAAATGAGAAAATTGAACAATCTCAATCATAACAAAATTGACTTTTGCTAAGCAAAAGACACAAAGGGAAATAACTTGCACAAGGCTGAACTGCTTACTTTCTTAAATGAACGATAGGAAACTCGTTGAAGGCACTGGATTTTTTTTAAAGAAATTTATTTTTTTCCTGCTGCAAAACCTAAAACATGATGATGTAATTGAGCTTTCAGATGATTGGAAGTGGCATATGCTCAAACATTCAATACATTACAATAGAAAGCCACCAATATATATGTATGTATAGGAATTCAGTGAATCACAATCTAATTTCAACATATTTCTGTAAGGCTAACTGGTTGAAATAATCTGGTTCAAAAAGGGATCACTTCAACTTTTCATTAACAAAATAATCTTTTTTGTAAGCGTGCAATTCTTAGTCTTATTTTTCATGCTGCCGCAAAAGACTTAAATCAAAGAGTACTGACAGTTTTCAGGTCCTTCAAGAAGTGAAGAACATGGATACTGGAAAGGGGGAAAATATAGGAATGGGCAAAATCAATGTAAACACAACCATACAAACAGGGAGAGAAGCAGAAATAAATACACACGGAGAATAAGCTTTTGCCAGTATAGCTGAATGGTTAGAACATGGTCAGAAATAATACTAAAAATCAGAAAAAAAAATATACATATGCACAGGCATATATATATAAGCACATACATGCATAGACACACACTTATATATGCATATGCGCACACACATTCATTTATATATTTAAGCTCAGGTAAGCATGAGTGGCCTATCTGCATGAAGAATGCCTATACCAATCATAACATGTTTTACAACTGATATAAGTCCTTGATAGTGAGGAACTCAGAGCCACTTATTTCTTCATATGGTAAGGAAGAATTGTTTAAATTTAGGGCAGATCCAGGAATTTTTGTTTGACAGAAATATTTTCCCATTTTTTTCCCCTCATATCTACCCACACAACCCAAAAGTTTTGAATGAATTTAATATCACAAAAAGTTCCTGTCCATCCACACAATATCTCCACAAGTTCTCAATGAATTCCAATGAAACTCTGTAGAAGGGTAAGCAATGGGCTATAGAAGGAATAATTAAATCTTTGGATAGATCCTTGCATAATTAATTACCCTCATCGGTAGAGATATGCACTCTCCGAGTGTTGTCTAGCAAGAGAGACGAACAGAAAAAAAAAATGCATTGAACACATAGGTATAAGAGATACATCCTTTTAAAGCTAAGAATGTTTTGATATAAGTTTAAATTTACAATGGTCAAAAATAGATACCCATTACCAGATGGTTCTAACTTTGTACAAGAAACACATGGCACTTAAAAGAAGAATTATCCTATAAAAAAAAAAAAATTTTGTGAAAAAAAGGAGATATATATATATATATATATATATATATATATATATATATATATATATATATATATATATCTCCTGGTGGATAGTCAATTTATAATAGAAAACATACCAATTGCTGAAGTTTGCAATGACAATAACACGGTCCCAGACAGTTGCCACAATTTTCCATCAGTTGTAAGATAGTTATTCCAATGCATGCAAAAATTTCCCAACATAAATCAGTTATAGCCTTAAAATGTAAAATAACTTCGAACAATAAGTGATTACTTTGAAGTCAGCAGATGGTGGATCTCCTCACAGTAAAAAAAAACCAGATCAGTATGCAATCAAGCACTATTTCCTTAAGAAATCTTTCAATAGGTACACATGATACCTTTATCAATATTGATTTCTCCTTATGACAATCTAAAATTAGACATCAAGATGTTCTTATGAAAATGAATATATTCAAGATAAAGACAAAGATCAGGTTTTTAAGCAGCCTAGATGATGAACAAAAATGTACATACACATTGGTGTGTGTGTGTGTGTGTGTGCATATATCCACAGAACTTATTCATTTGAATGCTTACATACATGTGTGCAGGCACATCACACACTTGTATACACAGAATTAGTAACACATTGCTGCATATACACATATGGAATGCTATTTGTTTTCATACTGTGTTTACAAACAAATGAAAGGCATGTATACACACAAGAAATATGTATGGAGTTGTGTATCTAGAGTGTCTATTGAACAGTGGATTTTTATGTGTCGAGAATGGGAAGAAAATAAAAGCAAAAAGAAGCATAAGCAAATCACTTTCCAAATTAGAGAGAAGATCAATTCTTTCTGCAATCTGCAAGTACAGCATTCCTGTAAAAACCTTTTTCAAGCCAAAAGTGAAAAAAACAAATTTATATGAGAAAAAAAGTTTCAGCATCACCAGGCCCCCAAAATGGTGAGGTGTTATGTTAGGCCGAGTCGTCAGAGGTTGGGGGTTATGGGAAATACAGGAGATTGAGGTCTGAGAGAGAGATGAAGAGAGTAGGTTATACAAATGCTGAACAATCTCTTTGCCATCTGACCCAACTCTTTTTCAGGCAAAAAAGTGGTGTAAAGTGAACTTTTGAAAAGCTAGGTATACCTGCATTTACTTTTAAATTTGTCTTTAATATTCATATTGTTTATTTGGGAATACAGTAACATTTATCTCTGTATGTGCACAGATACATTTATAGATACTCTAAACACCAAATATAAAATTTTTGTGTCACTTATTTCCCAATATGTAATTTTCTTCAGTGTTTTCTTATGTTTCACACAGACTTTGATAATTTGGTACTATGCATTAATTGTTTCTTATAAGGATCACTAGTTGTTTAGCATGCAACTATTTTGGGGATTTAAAAACAAAACAGTAAAATTAACACGGCTCACCAGGAGTGTTGATCAAACATCACATCAGCTATGATTTTAATACATAGCTTATGTCATACTACATGTTACTTATTTTACATAAGATATTATCATTATAGTAATGGGCTTTTCCATTGATATACTAAGACAATTTGTTACTTAGCATTCGGCATTTATATATATATATATATATATATATATATATATATATATAAACCATATGTAGTTCAAACTTCTGCTTAATCCTTTATGAGTCTGTGTGCAGACAGTAGGCAGGAGAACTCCTTTGAAAGAGACCATAAGAACTAGGCATTAGGCAGGCACCCCATCCCCTCAATGGACATTCCAAAAACTTTGGGATAGCACCTTTTATATATATTTATATATACTCTCATAAACATGTTCACAATATCATTTTAAATGAACAGTTTCTGAAATTTTAACTGATTAGAAAGCATTTGAATTAATGTTAGGGAAAAAAAAAGGATTGAATACTGTAAACAGCTCAGAGAATAAAAGAAACATAAAAATAAAAGAAACAAGAAGGTAAGTAAGAAGAATGGAATGAAGCAATGAAGGATATTCAGCCATTGCCTTCAGAAAAAAAAAAGAAGAAATAAAACTATTTTTAACATCATCATCATGCCAGTACAAATCAGATATTCTACAAGTAAGCTTTACCATGAGGAGTAATCCTTGCAGGTTAACTTCTTATACCTCATTGGAAACAATTTTCCACATGTCCCCGAGCAGAATGCTTCCCCACTCGCCTATAACCCTACCACCTTTTTCCTACACCTTTGTTGACAATGAATCATGCAGTGAATGATCAATATCAACTAACTGTGAAGATTAATTAGGAGCCAAACACACATGACATGTCACCAGGAAGAATTGAACTAACTAATCCTGAAACAAGTTTAGCAAGACCAAATTATCCTGGAATGCATTCGCCTGGAAATTGAAAGTGGAAAGGTACAGAGAAAAAAGTTGGGTGCTAAATTGTTCCATCAAAAGAAATTGTAAAGCCATCTAGAAGAATTTTTCCAAGGTTATAGCATTTATTTTTCTAATCATGTTGAATCCCCTTGCATTATTGAATTAACAATCGAATAATTAACTTTTTTAAAAGTAAATATACTCAAGCGCAGATTCACTGCTTGACTTGTGTGAACAGGAACCCAAATTTATGATGAAATGATATCAAACTAAACAAGAAAAAAACAAATCTTACACATTACTTTAAAGGTGATTGCTGTCATCAAATGTTGATGGGCTGTTATAAGTAAACTGCAGACTGCTAGTTGTGAAGCCCAGGATATTTCTAGACTCAAAACCAGAGTCAAAGTCCAAAGAGAATCAATTGAGGGCTTTTATTCCGATAACATGCAGCTGTTTCTAGATACGGACAGTTCCGGCAAAGAACAGAAAAGAGATTAGAAAGTCCAGTTGTTCAACCAACAGATTTGTTTCCGCTTTAGAAGACCCACACCAATTACAACACTATTTTCACAAAATATCGACAAACAGAGAATCAGGCAGTGTTGACACAGGTAGTTTTTAAAGAATAATGGGGAAAACACTGGGGAATAATTTATGGATTAGGTAAACAGGAAATAATTCTGAAAAGCAGACTGGCAGTTTGGGGATAGAGTAGTGCATCAGGAAGAAGTCAATATGTTGCAATACAAAAGAGAAAATATCAAGTTGAAGAAAGAAAGCAATCGTTTAAATATTACCTTTAATCTCAGTATTTTTTAAAAATAAAAAAAAGAATTTCTTTTTTTTTAAATAAAAGAAAACGAGAAAGCATTCATCAAAAGGAAAAAAATGTTGTTTTGTTCCACATTGAAAGGACAAAATACAGATTATGAATCTGGTTTTCCAGCAAAACACATTTACATGCACCATATAATGCCATGCCTAGGTAAGGAACCAGTTTAGGAGAATGACAACTCTGAATTCACATTGGGAAAATCCAACTTCTCACTGGACATGGCAGAATGAAGACAAAACCAACATTTGGTTCAATGGGCAGAATGAAACACAATGTGAAGTGCAAGGAGCATGGCAAGTGCCATGGTCAACCACTGCATCCCACTCTCTCTTCAGCCATCCTGACTGTATCTTGGCTCTGGACCCAGGCAGACAAAGACAAAAGAGGGAGGCTGAAAACAAGCGCAACTCTCACTCTTATTAATCCAAGTCAAGTTATAACATCAAACCCTCCAGTGCAACTGCACTACTCAGAACTTAGGTCATGGTTATATCAGTCTTTAAAGGACGAATATCATTGTATATACGAAGTGTCAGTTTTTTTTTTTCCAATTGACTAGAAATAGCAAAAATTGTCATTCTTTTGCTTACAAAGCTGAGGACAGGGTCAAGGCTCACAGTTATTTATACAATCAGTAGCAAGTCATTTTAAAATACTGAACACAATTACTTTTTCAATGAATAATGGTACATCTACAATGTACAAGGAATTAGAGCAAAAAAGTGCAGCACTAAAATATTTTTTCTTTTTGAGAGCAAATTTTAGTTTAACACTTAAATCATAACATTCTATAGTTAAACTTGGATAAAAAAAAGATACATTCCTGAGATTCTGAGCCTGAGAACTTCAGCGGAATAACTGAAAATCTTTTCAAATTCCACAAAGGGGAAAAAGCATTAAATCAGATTCCATGATAATTATTGCAAATTACAAAGTATAGAATTTGATTAGAAAAATGGGTGGGAAAGGTGAAAAAGAAAAAAAAAATCCTTCATTAAGGCTACAATGCTTTAATACAAATTAATACATCTGTACCTTGCATATATGAATCACCGTATTCAGTGCATATACCACACCTAATCATCCAAAATTATCTGAAAAAATAAATCTTATCTAAAATTATCAAAGAAATACCCGGAGAGAATATTGACATTGTTGGTCCAAAATAATCATAGAGACCTCAAGAACAACTTTTTGAAAAACAAAAAAAAAATATTTTCAAATGGTGCCTAGTGGAGTACTCATACAAATTTCTAAGGTTGAAGCCCCCAAAATGTAACCAGAAGCACCTGGAGACCAACACACACATCATGAACAAAGAATTTGTAATCCACCTGGCTGGTTTGTCGGGTGGACAGTGTGGGTTTACAATGATTTGATACATCACATGAAGTTGTTATAGCTTTTGATAGTGCTACCTTTTCTTTTGAGAGAGATCTTAATTTCTCTTGGATCCCATCTATCCTTCAGCTCGCATAGTGTCCATCTTTAGCAAGTGTTTTTATGGGGTAGGATTGCAAAGCCTAGCACAAACTTTTTTTTTGTTGACATTCTTGACCATAGCTTGGTGAGGCATGGATTTCACTCCTAGCTTTGAATTATGAGTTATCCTTCACCTGACCAGGGCTAGAGAGCCCAGTCTTCTCTGATAGCTTGGGGGGGGGGGGGGTGAAGAAATGAATTCATGCCTTTCCCAAGGCAATAGTGTAAAGTTAACACAAACAGCCTTGGCCAGAATTTCAAATTCGGCTGGTGCAAATAACTGTTATGCCACTAATTTTAATAACTGTATTTCAGTCAAATCCCAAAGTTCCCCTTTTCAGTGTTTAACTAGAAATATTTTTCATCAGTATAGCCTTAATTGTTTTTCTGTTTCAGAATTCTTGATGATTTCTCGACAATACTCAAGAGTAACTCAAAGGTGAAGTTCATTTGATGTCAAGTGGCAATGTCAAGTTACTACTTCAACATGTACAAGAGACTAGAAAATTCTGTAAGCTTTCAAGAATCATAGCTTTCTTCCTTTTTCAACTTTAATTGGATGATTTAGTTACAACCCTTTTTTGATTCAAGAGAATCTTTCAGGCAGTCATTTTAGTTAGTTGAAATAGTTATTGCAATGAATGGATTTATTTCTTTTTATGAAGATGAAAAAATACTCTGCTCAATAAACAAAAATTGATTTACTAAAGATAAAAGGAACAAAAAAAATATGTACAATATTACTATAAATACTAACAAGAAAATAAGAATGAAAAGTATGAAATGAAATAAGAGTGATTTTTTTTTCATTTATTTCATAATTTTAGAACTTTTACAAAAAAAATGTTTTTCTATATTTATTGATTCTCTCAAATACAATTTAACAAGACTGCTTTATGACTATAACAAGAATGCTTTTTATTGTGGTATTATTCCTGGATTTTCACTTGGAGGACGAGGTGAGGGTTTTGACAAGAGTAAAAGACAAATTAGAAGAGCAATTTATTATTTATTCAGATTGAGTCCTTCATATGAAAATACATTTTTTTGTAGAAAAAATGCAGAGGTAGGAATAAATCTTCAAGGGTGAATTATGGGAATAGAAGGAGAATTATAGGTTTAAAAGGTGTACCTAAATAAGAATTGTGAGAACTGGAAAACCTGGAGAGTATTCAATTGCATGAGCTAATAAAAAATGCCCAATAAGAAAGTTAATAGATTTAATAAAGGGTACGTCTGATTTTTCTTCTTCTCCAACCTTCTTTTTAACTTCCAAATGCTTCCCTCACCAGATTTTTAAATTCTGGATTGGCAAACATTTATGGGTTAATAAAATCCTACTTAACTCACCTGGCAAACATAACCTTTCTTGGAAGTAGAATTATTCCATTATACCTACCATATACTATTCCAGACCCTTTTAAATCCGGTGTATGGTATAATTTTCATTTTAAACTTACTGTATTCCCCCCAGACTAAGAATACCATAACCCAAGGCCAGTCTCCATTGTATTTTTACACACACACACACACACACACACACAAGCAAATCCCACTTGCATGCTTTTGTGATGAAAATGGTCATTTATTTAAAAAGAATCATGAAAACATTCGTCTTTTGATTTTGCAGACATTAAAAGATTGGATTTTCAATAAAACTATACATAGTACCAAATACATAAAAGGTCTCAAATACTGAAATACATGTAAAATTCAATAGTTGTAATAAAAAGTAGGTTATAATTGTAGCTGAGATGTGGAGAAATAGAATCGGCAAATCTGTTTCAACTTTCAGCTGAAGCTGCTTGCATTCACTTTGTACTAATGCCTATGAGTGACAATGATCCACCTTTCCTGCCACCTATGGGTAAAAAGCAGGGCAGTTGGAAACTTCTGCTAAATGTTGGGTCACTTCCTCAACCCTGTGAAAATTCCCAGTGAATAACAATCTTAAATGTAGGTACCACCGTAGATCATTCAAATGGAGATAAGACCATCATCCAATATTCCCTGTCGCATGGAAAGACCCCTCCCCCCATCATCATCATCATATAATAACAGCATATGTTAACAGGGAGTTTAGCATTTTTTGGACTATGTATGTAGATTTAGACAAATTGTATACTTACATTTTTGATGTACAAATCAACCTATTTTCTGACATTAAAAATATATAATACTCAAACCTCAAAAGCATCAATAGATAGAAGGTGATTAGAGGGAGAAGCTGAATTCTTGCTCCTTGAAGTCAGGCTTATTGTTTTTCCTGTTGACCTGAAAGAAGGCTAAAGCCATTCCAAACAAGGAGTAATATCAGAGGGAGGAGGGAGAGAACTTATTAATTCCAGCAATTAAATGCATTCCAGGAATTTGGAGCAATAAGAATAACAAACAAAGCAATTTATAAACCTAGTGTTATAGAGAACTGAGGGTGACAGTGCATGGATCGCAAGGGGATTACTTCCCACTGCTTGCGGCTTCGACTCAGGGGTCAGAGCATGGACTGGAAGCTATAAGGAGTAAAATTTCACCTGAAGTGCCAAAGATGAAAGCTTTCCAATAATAAACCTTCATATGAAGGAAAAAGAAAGCTTTACTACCGCTCATTGTTAGAACAGCGGACTGATAGTAGTTATATCTCAAGCGTATCTGACTGGACTCAATAGAAAAACTTCTCAAAGAATACCAAAACCATAGCAAAGATTGATAAAAATTGATATTTCATCACCTCTAAGAGGAAAACCTGCACAGAGCTCTCTGCTTTTGAATAAAAAAACAAAGATCTTCAAACTAATTATTTATGCAACTCTATTGCTAGCAATATAGGTAAAGGTAAGAGTCACACCTCCCAAGAGACAACCCCCAACAGAGTATGACAGCCAGTGACAAAGTCCGACCTTCTGTTGCAGGAGTCAGCTTAGTGATCCTTATGAGTGTCAAATCAGGTCAAGACCAGGACTTTATACTTACAATGAACATCCCCAAGGCAGGATATGTCCACTGAAGGGATATGTCCACCCTAATCATACAGCTTAGAGTGTAGTCAATTAGCTGCTGAGTGCACAGGGAAATTTGTCCAAATAAAGAGTTTTTCATATTCTGCGCTCATGCTGGGAATCACACCCAGGACCTTCTATGTGTGAGGCGGAAATGCTAACCATTGCACTATCTGAGCACACATTGTCAGCAATATAGTATAGTATAGTTAGATTAGATTTTTCAGAAGGAAAACAAGTAGCTAGTGAATTATGCTGCTGAAACTTATGACCAATATCAAGTGCAATGCCGATACATTTTCTTTTCATTCTGTACATCACTTCAAATGGTTAATACAATAACTTACTACCCCACATGTATCTCCAATGAGTTAATAGTTTATCACAAATATAAACAACTTAATCCTCAAAAAATTGTTATATTTTCAAATAACTAAAAAGTGAGTGATAAATAAATCTATGGAGGAAAAGCATCAAGCATAGTGAATTGTGATGGACACACCTGTTTTTGTATGATTATTGAAGTTAAGCGACATTGAACCTGGTAAGTACTTATATGGGTAATCCACAGGGTATACTAGGCAATGTAAATAGCTGGCCATCATGTAGAGAGCCTCACTTTGCAATCCTGTTAATCCTCCTTGGCAGAGACCAATCTCTACACTGTTCAATGATGCAAGCCTAAATTTGTGGAATCTGAACAACACATACAAACCAGTAAGAATGAGGATTTTTGCCTTTTAACCATGCATGGCATATTGGGAAAAAAAAAGAGATAATTCAAAAAATAAGAACTGCTCGAATCCTCGATATGAAAGGACATAGGTTGGGGACAGTGGAAACTAAGTATTTTTAGTAATTTTTTTTTCACATTCAAATTCCCCAAACTTTTGGGTAGAATCTCCTATACATATGTTAGTTGTATCAAGATAAAGAGCAGAATTAGAAGTAATCAAAATTGACACAGATCATAAAGCGGAAAGTTCATGCATGATGAGAAGAAGACAAGATAAAGGAGAAATTCAACATTTAACATTGGAAGCTGGATAGAGATGAGAAATATGAAGGGTGGTGGTCAGGGTTGTAAAGCCAGCTTGAAGATGTTATCTGGGACTGAAACCTGAATTGACATCAAGGGGTTATCAAGATAAAAGGAGTAAAGAAAGTACAACCGCAGTGACTTATAAACTGTTGATAGTTTTATAGAATAATCTTGGCTCCAACCCCACACCAATATGTAACACCCTCTTCCCTTGACATTTATTCCAATACCCCCATCCAGATACACTTGTCAGTATCACAGACACTATTAGTGAGAATAGTACCCAACTTTCAGATCATGTGCCCATTCAGCTCTTATCTGCTAATTTTTTTTTCACCCTTTAAGTAATCTCTATCTCTCTTTGCTAAACTTATCACCATTCCTTCCTGGTACCTAACTAGTTCCATCATCAACCTAGAAAGAGGGGCTGACTGAAGATATAGATAGTGGCTAAAATTAGAAACAGGATTACAAAATATATATATATATATATTTTAGAAATGAAGGAAACCACACATAAGACTATTTGAGATTATTTAAGATCAGTGGGTAGTAACCTTGTTTTTCTCTTTGGGATCTTATCCTACCTGTTCTATTTAGGTCAGTTGATATACAATCTCGTTTCAAGTTCTCAAAATGCTTTCGCCCTATGAATAAATTTTACAGATAATGACCCTATTCATTGTTCAAGACAATTCATTTGAATACTTAGACAGCTTTAAAAAACATTTTTCTCCTGATTTTTAATGCACAACATGCAGACTTGAACTGGAACTTACTAAAATAAATTTCTAGTAAAAAATTGCAAAAATTAGTGTCCTATCATCACATTTTTTCACCAACCATCAGAAATATTTAGTGCTGAGAATTACCAAAGCTAAGTAGAGAAGGGATATAAATAAGATGACCTCAAATCACCTTAATTGGTTATCATATCATCTGAATATGGATTAATCAACATTTATTTGTTCAAGGTACATCAGAATAGTTTTGTTTACTTCTAAATCATCCTTATGAGGTCCCAAATGGTTAGAAACACTTGGATTGTTGGATTTAAAAGCTTGATCTATCTAGCTTCTTTCTACTTCTTAGAGTTAGGTTGTTTTAATTCTTAAGTAAGAAAATTCAAAATCATGGACTCATTTTCAGGAAAATACAATTACAGGAATGTTTTGATTTGTGCAGATTTTGATTTAGTATGGTATAGGTATTGCTGTACAAACAAGTGAAACTAAGTAAACATTAAAGTAAAAAGAAAACACTTAAAATTATAATGAAACCTGGAATAGTGAGGTTTTGAACAGTATGGGTAAATTTTAGAACAAATTAGCCAAACTATTTGAGGTATTGCTGCACTACTTAAGGATAGAATCTATCTGGTAGAAAGTGGATGTGGAGATAAGTGCTGCAGCAAGCTCAAAAAAAAGAAAGGGGACAAAAAAATTGGGAACTGACAGGCAATAAAATGAATCATAAAATCTTTTTGCAATGAAAAGCTCTTGTCATATAAGTACCCCAACACTTTACTAGGTCAAGAGTCCGATTATGATTGGAAACTAGATCAATATAGGCAAGAGAAATCTCTAGCTTTACCCAATTCCATAAGAAAGACATGCTGCATAGATCGATAGGCTGGACAAGTAGGTAATGATTAAGTGCTTCAATCTGTCTCTACAAAACATAGCCAATAACTTTTTTTTTTTTTTTTTTTTAAATCTTCACTCTTTTCAGAAAGTTATTAAACTGTATTGATGAGTCATAATTTGTCTCTTACATATCATCAGTATCAGACACAGGAGTGTAAAGTAATATACACTTGATGGAGAGGGTTTTAGTGGAGTTGATAGGTGTCTAAAGGAACTTTTACAAATTTTTATTCAAGTCCAACACAGACACTTTGCTTTTGAATGTGTAATAGATTTCCATGGCAAGAAATATAGCAAACAATCCCATGCTAAGTCTTTCTAATTTTATTTCGCATTGTTAAATAATACCAAAGAACACCAGGTCATTCTTATTCATGAATTACTACTTTTCTTCATCTTATAATTAGAAGGCTTCTCATCATTTGTATATTGTCAATCTTGAGCAATGAGAAATTAAATTGGATAGGTTCGTGTTCACAAATGAATACTCATACATATATGTACATATATGAAATTGAAATCATATTTACAAGGCAAGTAATAATTATTATGTTTAACATTATCATATTCAACAGCACAATTAATTATAGAAAATATATCATTTCTGCCTAAAGTATCAAGTACTACATGACAGACACTATCATCAGTTCAAGTGAAAACTAATTGTCCATGAAATCTAATTTAGATCATTCTTCAAACTTCACTCCTTACAGCTTCATTTTAAAATCCTCTCCCTAACATTTTATCCAATCCCAAGCTAGCAACAGAAGATAGGCAAGTTCTTGATATTCATTTTTCACTAGTATTTTCTTTCATCTTAATCTTTTTTTTGAATCATAACTCAGACCATCAGTCCACAGTAGTGAATAAACCACATGGATCAGAAATAAAGGATGAGAACTCCACTCGTTGCTGTACGCTGACAGTCTGAGTATGCTGTGATTGAAAATCAACTAAAAAATTGATAAGAATGAAGATACAAGTCAAAAATTAGTAATAATAATGATAATGATAACATTTGACAATTCTTCATCTAATAAAGACTAAATTAAAATCATATTGCTGGTACTGATACTAGCAGTGTAACAACGATAAAAAATGTGTCCCTAGGAAAGATTAGGAAAGGATAAAGAATTGATTCACCTTCATATAGATAAATACACACAAGTAGATATGAATTTACACATATGCATATAACTAAAGACAAACACATGCACATATGTAAAAACATCTGTGTATAAAACCAATTCCTCTCTTGTTACTGACAGGTAATTTTCAAGTGGTAAGAAGAAAAGTCTGCAAACAGAAAGGTAAATCAAGCATATTTAGATATTAGAGTGGGGTAAGAATGCAGCAGAACCTATTTCAGAAGAAAATCCCACATTATCAATGACTTGCAAATTGCAAGTATTTGTCCATAGAAACACAATGTGAACACAAGATACAAAGAGGAGACATACACCAAGGTAGAAAAATACATGCACAACACTGCATAGAAAATATCAATCAAGAAACAACTGATAAGGAGGGGGAAAAAAGCAGCGATCCTGTTTTTCTAACATCAGTTTTGAACTTCAGGCAAATGTACAAATGACGAAGCATATCCATTTACTTATTTAGCTTTCTTGATATTCAATACTGTGTATCTTCCATATATGCTATGGATCCAGTGTTTGAAAAAATCCAATGAGCAGAAGTGTGGGAACATACAGAGGCAAGAAAGTATTAAAAGATGGGAGGTAGATCAATAGGAGCTGGTATGCAAGGATAAGGATAAACAAGTCTGTATCAGTACAGCAATCTCTTCAACTTTTTGTAGAGAATCAACATAAGTTTCGAGAGACTGTGCTATTCACCTTTCCACAATCTCAAACTATTTTTCATAGCAAGACATTAATAACTGGTATTTCTGCATTATCTGTAGGTCACTCATAATGGGTGTGTGTCAACTGCTATTTCAGGGTTGATGAACCAAGTAAGTTTTTTTTTTCCCATACTCGATCTCGTGACACATAAAAAACAGAACAGATGTGGGGATTGGCAAGATGACATATACAGTGGTCTATAGACAAGGAAATAATATTTTTTATGGATAAAAAATTTACTTGTAGTCCATATTTATGAAAATATTTAAGTAGAAGAGAACATTTTACATAAGTATTTCTTTCATCTTATTTCTGTTGAATAAGCAACATGGATCAGAGATGAAGAATATACTCCTTGCAAGATTTAAACTTGCATCTCATATGGCAGTATAGTGATGAGAAACATAGCTATGTATGGCTTATTTGAGTTACGCCCCCTTGTTAAGCCTTCATAGCCAAACTGGTAATGGCTCAGTCATGAAACGGATAAGGGATGCTACTTCAAATCTCATTGGAGGTTCATTCTTTATTTCTGATGCATGCTGCTTATTCAATTATCACAGAATAACAAGCCAAGTGTGGCAATAAAAAGCTATAGAAATAAGACAAAAGAAATAGTCAACTAGCTGAACAGCTCTTTCAAGTTAATCAGTTGTATCATGTGCCTCCACGTTTTTAACAATTTTGAAAAAAGTAAATCTACACATACATCATTAATTTCTATTATCTTTGAAAAATAAATCTATACATGCATTTGATAAGAAATTCAAATGAATGAATAACTGCATACATATAGTTTTTGGACAACATTCATCAGAGTGTTTTACCCACAAACCAAAAAAAGAACAATCTAAGAGTTGGAACATTCTGCAAATAGATAGGTAAGATGGTCATATTCTGATATAACAAGCGACTAACAGTGTGACACCAGATAAGTGTGTAAAGTCTTACGAAATATTCATACTTTTAATGGGGGGGGGGGGGGAGACAAAATAAGTTGAACATAATCTGAAATAGGAATATTGTTAAGAGTAAGTAGTAAATGGAAAACTTGGTAGGATCTACGAAGACAAATCACCCAGCATCATGAAGGATGTTAGCTTGAAAACAATTCAGGCAAGAGGAGTGAAGATGGCAGAGAAAAAGATCCACTCCATAACGTATATTTTTATTGTCTGCCTCATTATACAACTAATACAAAAAATGTCAATTCTTGATGTGCGTGTATATCATTATATATATATATATATATATATATATATATATATATATATACATACATACACACACACACAAACATAATCAATTACATTTCAGACAGCAGTGCTTTCTCAATAATATCATCTTTAGGTAAATGTACCTGAAGAGTTTTTAAGAGACCCACTGCATTTCTCATTGCTGGGAGTATCTACTAGAGAGAGACATATGCACATTACCATACACAGTCAACCATGTACAGATATGATGCAAGAATGAAAGTAATTGTATGGAAACCATTGAGAATCCAATGCCTAAATCATTGACAGTCATATCAACAAATCAGAGCAGAGTGAGAAGAGAGAGAAAAGCAGAATCAGAAAATGAAGTGAAAAAGAAGGTGAGTCAACTGCTAAGCTAAGGGTATGGCTAACAAAAGCTGTCAGGTGCAATTTTCTGGATGATGGCAGAAGAAGAAATCATTTCAACTTGGAGAATCTCAACTCAGTATGCAAGCAAGATTTCCAACAGATATTTGCAAGTAATAAATGTCTAGCAGATAAAACTTTTTGGTTTTCTTATTTTCAAATCATATCAAGTTGTTGAACATGAATTATCATTTTTTCAACTTATAAGATGATATTAAAACAGAAAAAATTATTTAATCAAAATATGACCTATTCGAAGGAATAATTTCTTTTTTCAATGATCCTCGATTGATAATATGCCATCTCTTTAAAATTCATTAGGTTTAGCGATTGTATTTCAGTGAAAACACAAATTATGGCTTTCTTTACTTTAAAAAATAATAATGAAAATAATTTTTCTTTAAAAAACACAGCTGCTCCACAGACCACTGAAACAACTACAATAATTTACTCATGATAATGATTTATCAACCAGATTCCCAAGAGACAGAACTCTGAATATTTTTCCAACTTCTCTTCGAAAATGAAGTCCTGACAAATATTATTTTACCCTGCAGGAGACAACCAAAAAATTTTCCCAAACTAAATTCTATTGGAACAAATGAAGTCAAAAGTAGACGAGATAATTCAAGTATTTGCTAATGAGTAGGAATCTAGTTTGTGTTCAAGTCAATCACTGCAGGTGACCCACATTTATTCTTGTAAAATCTGTTATTCAATTTTACCTATTTAATCTGGGGACTTTGGGACCTGGCCATCATTGGACAACATATAATACCAGAAAACAAAATTTGAAGGACTGAATCACCAAAGCAATTGGCATTAAATTCAAACAGATTCAAGTGCCTTAGTACTGCAGACAACATCGTCTTGCTGGCAGATAGCATTATTTGATTCATTTTTTCTTAAAGGTTTAAGATTAGGTTTAAATTTTAAATCACAGTTTACAGTTGGAGAAATTTTTTTCTGTATATGATTTATGATTAGGCTTCGTAATCAATGTTTATCAAAAAACATCCATTTTTATCATTGAATTTAAAAATGATGCTGTTTTCTTCATTCATGTTGATGTAGATCGATAAGCATTTGAAAAAAGAAAACATTCACTTCAAAGAATCAGTTTATGAAATGCAAAAATTACAGTTCAAACTATGGTTTGAAACCAAATTGAAAAACTCAAGAAACAGATCCACATATTAATGGCAGCAGATTTAAAACTTGCCAGACCTTGGGAGTTACTGAATTTGAGAGGTAAAACTGTACAATATTATGATATACAAGCAATAATCTAGTTAATGTGCAATACTCTTCATCACAAATTTATCCAAACCCCTCCTCTTGGGGGGAAAAAAAAGCTAAGGAGCAGCAGAAGAGGAAGACCAAGACTGTTTCAACTAGTACTAATATATCAACTCCACCCAATCAATCATCTCATTTTATATGTAGATCAAGGCCAGCAAAGTCTCTTCAGATGCTGAAATATTGAATTTTATTACAAGGTTCATATTACAGAGGGAGAATTCCATCCTTGGCCCCATCTTTGGGAATAAATCCAAGTTTCATTTCTCTTCATATTCTCCTCTCAAAATTCTCTAGAGAAACTATTTTCAAAATGACCAAGTACAACCCCCCCCCCCCAAAAAAACCTAGTTTCACAAAAAGATAACTTCTAACTTCTCAACTCTTCTTCAACCAAAATAAATCCAGTTTTTTTTATTTCCTTGAAACTGACTCACTTCTACACACTATAAACATTAAAAAGAAATTTTGAAGAAACCATTAAAAGACAATCATAGGAATTTAGGGCAAGCAAGTCATAAATACATACATGATGAATTCACTTTTTGAGACCTTAGAAAAATAATTTTTGATCATTTTTTGCACACCACATTCAAGTGGCCTTATAACTACAGGCATAGACATTCTCATCAAATTAAATTTTTTGGCATGTATCATATTGAAAAAAGCCTCTCATTCTTTGAGAGCAAAATCAATCTTTTAAAGATTATAGAAGACAAGTACTACAAAAAAAAAGATTGTGTGAATACTGAGTACAATTATCAATAAAACAATCATCTAATTAGTGTTTTAATATTGGACTTCATACAATGGTAGTTATATAGAAATTATGCTGTTTAGTGATTTTTTTCCCTTAATTCCAGATTGATCATGAGAATTCATTATTGTATCTATTCTTTTGATATATGGGCTCATTACTCAAATTTACCATTGAACTATCATGAAACCAAATGTGTGTGATTCAGGAAAGATCATATAATCCTCGATAAGAAAAAAAAAACAGTGTGAGATTTTTTTTCTAATAGAATTTATTAGACTGATTAAATTAACACTAAGTAAGGAGAAGATATTTACTAATAAATGAGCACCCAGAAGAAATCAAACTATCAATACTAGCTAATTAATATTACTTTACAGAAGGTACTCTGATTCTCAATAACAGGCTTCAAGTTACAAGATGAGGTACGATAAGTTATAAAAGTATGTGGATAGCAAGATAGAATGGAGTCCTTTTGCAATTCAGTTACATTTATCAGATTTACCAAAGTAGATGCTCTCATTTATTTACTAAATATTAATTCTGGAAAGTTTTCAATATCTCCCAAGTATGTCTATTTTTAGTCACTAGAAAAGATAGTAATGTCATGTCAGAGGAGCCAACCATGCAGAGGAGAGGAAAGGGGGTATTATATGAATGAATGAGAGATAGAGAAAAAGATTACACAAGTGGATAGATAGACAGAAAGATTACACATGCATGCACACATATAAAAAGAGAGAGAGAGAGAGAGAAAGGGGACAGGGCATAGGCAGAGAGAGAGAGAGAGAAAGGGGACAGGGCATAGGCAGAGATAGAGAGAGAGAGAAAGGGGACAGGGCATAGGCAGAGATAGAGAGAGAGAGAAAGGGGACAGGGCATAGGCAGAGATAGAGAGAGAGAGAGAAAGGGGACAGGGCATAGGCAGAGATAGAGAGAGAGAGAGAAAGGGGACAGGGCATAGGCAGAGATAGAGAGAGAGAGAGAGAAAGGGACAGGGCATAGGCAGAGAGAGAGAGAGAGAAAGGGACAGGGAATAGGCACAGAGAGACTGATAGAAGATATAGGATACAGAGGATTAAGAGTGAGTGAGAAAGAGACATTGATAACAGTAGGGGAGGAGAATAAGGTGGGGAGGGAATTTCAATCAATCAATCATTGATTTTTTTGTCTGTCAATCTGATTCCATTTTGACCCAGATATAATGTGAAAGAAAGGAATGTGAATAAAGAGTGAAGAGAGAAAAATCATGAGGAAAATAGAGAAAATGAGTGAAAGAATAACTGAACACAGGAAATTTAAACATTCTTTCTGTAAGCGTACGCTCATTTACTATAATTTACGCATTTCATATTTGGGGAAAATGATATAAAATATTGAACAAATTTAACAAGGGCTTTTACTCCACCTTTCAACATGATATCTGTATGAGCCTATCATTCCACCAAATGTCTGCTTTCTTGAAAACTATTTTGCATGGAGAAGTAGCAGTCATTTCTGTCCCCAATGGATTCATCCTTTATAGTTTGCAACAAGTCAGATTTGGAGAAAGTACAAAATGATGAATCTGAGGGAAAAGAAAAAAAGAAGACCTCTGGGGTCTGAGAGCACAGATTCTTAGGTTTCAACCCCACCTTTTTTTTTTTTTTCTAAGGTGAAGAAATCTATTTTTACAGGAAATAAAGAAGGCAAGTGCCAAATGAAATGCAGACTGGTTCTTGTGATTTTCATGGGATACAAGGTTTAGATGTAAGTGGTACAGCTCAGTGAATTTTCACAAAAAATTCATCAGAATTTGTCAGACTTTGAACCAATCAACAAGCATCTAGGAGATTATTAATAAAATTAGACAAAAACAAAAAGGACAAATATGAATCATGCAAATACGAAGAAACCTTCAAAAAATAATGCATAAATATCCATAAACAAATGAAGCAAATTTCTTGACAGAACATTATGTTGATATACATTCACACAACCATAAATATTACATGTGTGCTTAAGTTTCCAGCATAAGACAGTTTTTTGACTGTGTATTCATTCTTTCTTTCTCTAATAATAGTCGCAAACCACATCACACCAATACTCCCACATGCAAAATACTTGTTGATAATACCCACTTCCTATATAAAATCAATTGCACTAAAAAATTACAAATAATTGAAGCGCTTATCATAAAGAAACCCCACACATACTAAGTTCCTCTTCTGGGAAGGTGCGGTTATATTGAATGACACACGCTGATCTGAAATGTTATATAATTGGAATGTGATACTTAAAATGAAACAAATCTTGTTAACAAGACATGGTTCATTTATTGTAAATATTCTGAAATTATTATATTTTGGTTAAAACTTACTTTCTCCCATTATTTTTTTTACAACTATGATGACGATCTTTTCATTTCTGTCCAAGTGTCACATGAGCAATTCTATTCACTCTTACAAAATTATATCAAAATGAATGGCGCAATAGAATCTTTGCAGATAAAATATATGGAAAGAAATTCCCATTGCTTTCTAAATATTGAAATTATGAATAAGTCATAGGAGTTTGAGGACTCGAGCAGTTAAACAAATACTTTTATACGTCAAATGACCATGGACTGCCATAAGGGAAAAGTGCATAAAAAGATTTTATTCAAGAGAATCAAACAAAAGACCCAATCTTGCCTTTTCTCTACTTGATTTGAAGTCACATAAAAGATAATCATTATGAAATAATCCAAATAAGTTTCAGGCTGCTGTGCAGAATAGCGTCTTAAATGGTCAGAAATTGAGCAACACATCAATCTCTTGTGTCACTCAGATACATGTGCGCATAATATTATTAGAAAAATCAACCAAAACTGTCATTATGGGTTTCCTCAATTTTCAAGTTGGTCTGACTGGCTATGTATGCATCACACATATAGGCCACAGCAATGGAGCTAGTGGGCTGAAAATTTAAACATTTATTTCTTATTATGTCTACAAAAATTTGTATTTTTCTTTATTTTTAAAAAGTCCCCCCCACACACACACCAATTGGATTTTCACTGTGTGGACATACTTATGAGAAATAGGCAACTGACCAAAGAAAACACCCTGCTAAACTTATATAAAAGTTCATTTTATCATCAAAATCTTTGTACCACTAGTATTGAGAATGATTGAAAAAAAAAAAAAGAAAGAAATGATCTAAAACTAAAAGTGTGGACCTCATATAATCAGCGATATTTCTGAAATTTTTTTCAAACTCTAACTTTTGATTCCTTTAGGTTATTAGGAGAAAAGTTTTCTGCTTTTCAATTAATGCTCTTTCAGAAAATGTATCAATTGGAGTCCAACAGACCATAAAGAATTTTGATCATCCTACATGCACACACTGTCATTATTTAATAGTCACACCTCATACATATATGAAGCAAGCACATATTTAAATACATAATCGGATGAGTAATCTATTCTTGCAAAATTTTAACACAAGATTTTAGGATGGGAGCAGATAGTCACAATCTTGAAATATTTTCTCACCGCAGTTCACAGCAGAGATGATATGAGAAAAGGGAGGGATTACCTAGCGAGTCTTAATTTCAGCACACCACTCGAGTAATTTGGCTTAGTAATCTGATCCAACCTCACACATGAGAAAAAATGTACTCAAAATTTGAGACTATCACAAACAAATACAGTAAATAACTAACAGAAAGAGGAGTTTTTTGCAACAATATTCAGAATATTTATGGAATTTGAATAGATTTAGAGAGAATTTTATGTCTAAAAAGGAGGAATAAGTCAAGAAAAATCATTCAAAGAGCGTATACCTTTGCCAACATCATTGTCAAGGGAAGTAATCGTGCATGGATCCCCCCTAGTTAAACCACTTCAAAAAAGTTTCATAGAGTTTCTGGTGATATTGTGCAAAGATAAATTAAATTTTGGAGATATTATGTGGTGTGCACATATGTTGTTGAAATAACTGCTTATGGCTAAGACCCAAAACTCAATTGCTTTCGTAGTACAATGTCCACTCATCCACAAAATTTCATAAAAATCAATTGAGAACTTTCAAGCTATGAGTGTATACATAAATGAATGAAAAAATGAACAAAAAAATATCTCTCAGTCAAAAATCCCTGGATCTGTCCCAAATTATAACCACTCATTCTTTACCTCATCACCCATTCTTTTAAAATCTTATTGAAATCCATGGAGTACTTTTGGAGACATCATTTGGAAAGACAAAGATGCAGCCAAATATATATACCTCTCCAACTTTGTTGGCAGAGGTAACAATGTAAAATGATGAATGCAGAGAAATAAAAGGTGTGCCATTAATAAGGATAAACATTGGGATGAGTTTTAGTAAAATGAACATGCATTCATTTTGGAGACAAAATTTTTTAATGTCATCGCTGAAAAATACATTTTTTTTTTCCATTTTCAGTCATTAACATGAAAAGGCAGTGGAAGTGTATGTACATAACACAAGCTCACTTTTATAGTAAATTAAATAATGTGTATCAACATAAGCAAAAACTGCTTTTATATGAATCATGTATATAAATTTTTTTTTAAAGCTTTATCAAACAAAAAAAAATCCATATTTGTCTTGTCATGTACTAAGCTTAATAGAAAATAACCTGTTTGCAACAAGGCAACATCTGATAAGTAACCTTTTCAACATTTTAAGCCATTATCAAATCAGAATTAATTTACAAGAAAATGACGAAAATTAAAAAAAGGTCTTGCCACATGATGACTAACTGATGAATACCAAGTTCAAATTTAATTCACTTCAGGCATAATGTAGAGTAGAAAGGCTTCTTAATATGCCAGAAATTACAAATAAACTAAGATAGCATGTCTCTTTTTTTAAATGAATTAATACTAAGGTTCTCAATTTTAGTTCTGATTAATTTACACTATGGTACACTTTTGTAAGAAAAGCCACAAAATTTCATGCTGTACCTCAAGTGAGAACATAGTCAATTCTAAGAACTCTCACAGATCAAAGGTAGGCACAAGGAGGCTAATGGTTAGCAACATGGACAATGAAATGTAGGAACCTAGTTTAAGCCTGCCAAGACAGTTTCTGTTTACTTCACATCAATGACTTTGTAAAGGCATGAATTAATCGATCTCTTCTAGCCATAGGTAGTAGCAGGGCAGACTTGGCTCTCTATCCATGGTCAGCAACCAGTCTAGGAGACAGACAACCGTGACTACAAACCTAAGAGTGGAGCCTCTTTCCGGCAGATGGATGCCAGCTAGGGTGTGCAAACTGGAAAATACCGGTTTTGAAAATTGGTGAGCAATACAGATACCGAGACACCAACACCATTTTTCTGAGTTTTCCTCATGAACTCTTAAGCCTTAAATGAGAAATGTCCCAACAAGAAGATGCACTTTATACAAGGATTTTTGAAAACATCAAAATATTATTTCAAAGTATCAAATTTGATTGATATAAAAAAAAAAAGTGTTGCGTTCACGACCTTGACCTGTCCTTGGCTCCTAATAAAACCAGGAAATGGCAACAACCCATTTATTTCTAAAGAAAGATTTGTTTCTTTGAAATATGTAACGGACACGCATTTTTGTTAAGGGTACATACAAAATGAGAGCTAAGAGAGATTAAACAGTTATTTGGGGTTTTTTGGGTTTTTTTCACCCATTAAAATTGTTCAACATCAATCAAGAGGCAGGTGGTGGCGTGAGACCTAATACTGAATATTTGTCAATTTCCCTTTTGCTGTCTGTGCGTGGGGGCACTATTTGCTCATCTCACACTTGCCTTCAAATTACAACCCACTCCTGCTTCGGACCAAACCTTCAAATCCAATTGTACTTTCTCTCCACTCGATCATATGGCCTCCCCAGTTATTTCCGTACCCAACCCGACAACTACCCAAAACCGGAACAGCCCTCAACACATGCATTTTCGTTCACCGTTCTCAGTTGAGTGTTGACAATTTTCTCCTCCAGTTTATGAGAGGTCAGATGGGTGCTGGCTGATCTGGGACCCCACCCCCTTCCGCAGCCCCGTCAGGGGAATCCCGGCGACACCCCTGATTACGTGCCATGTTTCCGCTGATTTCAAGAGGTTTTGGTCTGAAAGCTTGTAGGAAAAGGATAACATTGTTAAGTGTTGGAAGTTGAAAAGTATGCAACAAGAAATTTCTAAAAAGCGTACGCGTAACGACAGTCAGCGGCCACAAAAGGCCCAATCAATGCTGCCTACAAAAGAAAAACATAGACCTAAAAAAACCGGTAGAAAATTTCCATAAAATATTTACCGGTATTGGTGATGTCTATAATTTGCAAACACTAATACCAACTTTGACCACTTTTCTGCAGCCAAGCTGATGGCAGAAGTATTGTTCCGCTTTCTTATGGACTACATTAGCGAGGTTGAGAATAGGATCCTATCAAATGTACTTCCCAGGATCCCCATACACATTGCCCCAGCTAGTGCCCTGGAGAGGTCACTCCAGAGTCGTTCTATTGTCTATCTAGACTGGAGGAGGCCATGTATTGAAGAGAATGTCTATGCTATCAATAATATGCGGCTCAATCGATAGAGAGAAAAAAATTATTTGGATGCGAGTGAGGCAAGCAAGGTGGATATGCATGATAATCATTGGATTCCTATTTAAAACCATTTCTATTGTCCAACAATATAATGGAAGATTCATGATGCTTGCAGTAAGAATTGGATTCATGATTTATTTTTTACTATCTACTATCAGTTACAGTATTTTTCTACTATTATGAAAAGGCACAAGTTACTGCCAGCAAATGTAAAGTACTTGAAGCTTGGTAATTTTCGAGCAGAAGAACTGTAGCTGAAGATTATTGTTCATTTGGAAGACAATTTGCCTTTCCTCATATGAAGGCAATGAATGAATAAGCGAATCTCATCAATTGTTGAAAATCAAATTATACTGTTCATCCAGATAGTTGATAAATAATGATACTCAAAATATTTAAAGAAATAAACATAGAATTTTAAAGAAAAGGTAACCAGTATTGATAAATAATGAACGAGATCATTTCATTATCAAAGCTAAAACAAAATGAAGAAATAAGACAAAAATGAGAAATTAATAATTAATAAGATATGAATAATAAAAGAATGAAATCCATTTCCACATAGGCATTAAAAAACATAAAGTCTTCCAATGGTTCATATCAGATCATCTCAGTTTCTACACTTATGGCCTTGTGCCAGACTAAGCTACCCTTAGTAGATAACCACATTGGCCCATTAAGACACTGCCCATCAAAACATAATTTACCCATCTGCAGAACTTATAGCTGTTTTTCTCTAATGAAGTTTTATTTCTTTTCATTTTTTATTTATAATGAAAATTTATCAAAATGACAATATAATTATTGGAGGTGGTTTTATTTCAACAGAAGTTTTGATTTCATCCAAGTATTTCCTTACATTCATAATTTTCTTGTTTTGCTACAAAATGAAAATAGCTTCATTAGATTCTTCCCCAGAGAAAACTGAACCAAAATAAAGTGAAACAGCATATTTTGATCAATTAAGAATGAAAAGAAATAAGATAAATCATGAAAGAAAACAGCATTTAGTCATGCTAAAAGTATTAGATAAAAACTCATGATTTTCTCAGGTGGGCAAAAAACATTTAGATGGACAGTTTTCTTCCCATGAAGGACTCTTTTACTTCCTTGATAAATTCATGGTGGGTCCTGATGGGCAATTTTGGGGGGCCAAATTTCTTAATGAGCACTTTTCCATATACCCACAACAACACCACTCAACCTTTTAATCAAAAAACGACCAACCCAACTGCTCCAGTTCAGTGTCTGTTCTGTCCTCTCTTCGGCTAAATAATAAGAAGTCTAACATCATCTCTGGATATTGAAATTCAAACGGATAATCCAAGACCAGGAGATCAGGTCTAGCCACTATAAACAAAGAATATCGGTCAGATAGTAGATGCTATTGTTTCTGCAGGCCACAGGCATAGGGTGCAAGTGAATGAGAGTATAAACCAGAAAACTGGAACTTGCCACAGTAATAAGTGAAGAAGTAGGGGACAATTATACCCATTTTATTGAAAGCTTTGGAATGGTCCTGAAAACTCTTGCAAAAAAGTAGTTTGGAAGAATTTGAAGTCCAAGGAAGTGTTAATACTATTTAGACAACAGCATTACTAAAACCAGAAAAAATAGTGAGGAGAGAGTATGAGTATTGAAGAGACTTAAGGTCTAGGGGCCCAAAGATACTATAGGTGGAAAACTTCAGGAACAATAATGCCAATGATTTTACAAAGGAAAATAAGAACTACCATAAGTGATGACGATGATAACAAAGATGAAAAACGAATTATGGCTTGACAATTGTGCCTAAAACAATAACAGCATTAATAAAAAATAAAAATAAAACATCAGCAGGAAAAATTAAGTAGGAAAATCCCAGTTTTAGATTAAATCCCCTAGTGCTGAATTGATCAACTAAAAAAATGAGAAAATTATACAGTCCTTTTTTTTTTTCTGCTAGAGGCAGCCATAATCCTCTTTTTCATTCATATGCAATTATATATAAATATTTTTCCTTTTATGAATTTTCTTCCACATGAGCAACCTGTGCACTAGGTCTGTTAGTGTATTCAGGATGTTGTTCAGATGGAGTCCCAAGATAGAGGAGGGGGGGAGAGAAAAAAAAACAAAAAGAGAATTCCTGGAGGAGGAATTCTGTTAAGTCTTTCACTATTTATGCTTGGAGTGCTTGATAAGAAACACATTGCCCTGAATGTGTTTACACAAACCTGCAACAATATACAAATTTCTTCTTCATCTATCAGTGTATTTCAAGTCATTTTAAATGGTATTTTATCATTACAATTTTTTTTCCAAGCCAACCGCCCAATGCTATTTGTTTTTTCAATACATATTACATTCTATAAATATGTAGATGTTTTGATCTCCTGAGAGCACCAAAAGAAAATATCCCATTCTCCTGTTGATATAGCATTAAACTAATGAACTGATCACAGAACCTTTTCATGGAATCTTCCTTCAATGATTGTAGTTACAACAAAACCACAGATCATTTAGTTTCCAGGATTTCATTCTACTCGGGATTCTTGTACTGATAATAAAACCTTGGAATATTATCTGCCGCCAAATACTTAAATTACTGAGCAGAGTCTGCAGATGACTAATATACTCTGAGAGAGGGAATCTGCAAGACCCAAATTTGGAACCACAACACCATGTCATTTGAATATTATAAGCAAACAAAATATTTGAAATTCAGGTGTAATGGTCTCATTGTGCCAAATATTAGTTGAGCTATTTGTAAAATTTAGCAAATGAGACCTCATTTATACATATGATAATTTACCAGTGAAGTGATGAGTCATGGACCATACCTGATAATAACAATGTTGGTTAATTACCCATTGTTCATAGAGAAAATAATGTTCATAGTATCAGTCAAAGTCCTCCAAGTTCAAATCATTTTTTTTCCATCTCATCCCTCTTAGACCTATAATCATATTAATTTTCAAAACAGGCGAGATGAAATCTTGGGTATTTATTCCTTTTGGATTTTATTTTTCAGCACAAAAATATGCAAGTATTGGTTAACAATTTGTGTTATTATAGTTTGTTCAACATGAGCTTATAAGCAAGTATCTAGGTCATAGAATGACCTCATGCCAACTTCAGTTAACGGATTCAAGTCATTTTCAAAACGTGCAATACCTTGAGAATGAACCTCTACACAGTGAGAGCTCAAGTCTCTAGTCCTTTTAATGCTTGCCTTGGCTTCTGCGGGAAAGCAAGTCAGAAACTTCAAGAAGAAAGGACTATATATTGAGAGGTAACACTGATTTGACGAAATTAAGTCCACTTCCGAGGCACTTATCATCAGGACAAGCATCAAAATGAAAAATGACAGGCAAACGGTGAAAATGGATAAGTTATGAGAAAGAAGAGAAGAAGCAATGCTGTCTTAGAGAGCTTTGATAACGCTTCATGCAGCAATATGGTTTGTGTCGGAAGAAACAGCATGAGTTTGAGGTCACTGTCCAGGAAGTAAGCTTTCCTTATAAAGTTTAAACAGGCATATATACAATAACAAGCACTATTTCTACTAAGATACACATACATGCATGTATATTTCATGGCTCATAGAGCCAATAGTTCGTAACTCTAAAAAGTTGAGAAAAACATTTTCTAAATTTTATATATATATACACACACAACAGATACCATACAAATTTCTAATATTATAATCCTTCTACTAATAAAAACTTCCCATCCACACTCCTTCATGTGAATCTAATATTGGGAACTTCAGTCATACAAACTTCCACCTATTACAACTTTTGTATGGTATTTCATTTGTTCAAATCAGAGCCATCAAACTCTCAATGGCCTGTAAGGATAATAAATAAGAAGTTCCTTGACCTCATCACCCCACCATCTTTACTATCCCCAACCTCCACACATAATCTAATACTAAACCACTACCCTGACACCCAATGGCCTCTCCAAGAGAAACTACTGCTGCTACTGTCAGACAAGTACTGACTTCATCACAGACAGAACAAGTCCAACACATCAGGATGACCCTAAAGGATTGGATTCCAATTTTTGCTACCAAAGCAAAGCATCTGATGGTAATCTTTTTTCTACTGAAACCTTTTAACCACTAAAAGGCACGCACACACACACATGCTACTGAAGATGGGAACGCCTCCAGAAACAGGTTTAGCACATCAATTAATTCATTTATGGATAAACTAAATAATAAACAAATTCTCCATACACTCTTACTCTTGAGTGTCTCACTTCCTATTGTTCATACACACACACTGACAAATATATATATATATATATATATATATATGTGTGTGTGTGTGTATGCTTGAAGGTACTTTATAGAAAGTTATAAAACTCATGAATATATGAGGTGAGTTCATGGACAAACAGAAATTTTAAAATCGTGACAACACAACATTTTACCATGCCAGTAACTACAATGTTAGATAATGACCTGGATCTTCAGTATTAATAAAGGAACTGCATCAAGCTACATTAGTTAGTTTAAGGGCTACACATCCCAGAGTGAACTTGTTTCTAGAGCACTTGGTGTATTTCCACCCCCCAGATGAACAATAGAGAACAATGTGTTCATCCCGCGTCTGCAGACAGATGAACAAAATTTTTGGCAAAACATTGCAGAACTCTTATCCTCCAGCTGCCCTACTCTCTGGATTTCTCCCCCGCCAGCTCGTTTTCCTTGTAGATATAGGACATAGCTGAAAAAAAACTAACCAAAATAGCTTGATGCATTTTTTTTATACAAAAGGTCAAGTTCATAGCTACATAACATTCCAGTCACTGGCAAAATGAAAATATCTCATCGGCAAGCTGTTTTATAAGTTCAGTTTCTTCATGGACATGCTATATATGGCTCCTGTCCAGGTTGGCAATGAGTGTAAAAAGTTTTTATTGATAATACTGACTGGGTAATCATACAGGTATGGGCAAGTGGTTTTCTCAAGTACTCTTCACCCGATGTTCTCCATTAATCATTATAGCAGGCCAGCTATGAGACATTTTTGTCAAAATATTTGGTGTTAGGATAAACAGATATGGATTCATGCCTTTCCCATAGTCATTATTAGTGCTGGGCAAAGAAATTTGAACTCAGTTTACCAGTTCAATCTTTTATGCTCAGTCATTATGTTACCTTGCACCTCGAAGAAAAATAGTATACCAGATGTACAAATATATTTCAATACATACACCAATGTACCATATTAAAGAGGAAATTTTTTCTCCTTTTTTCTTCTCTTTTTATAGATTATATTTGTGATCTGTATCAGGTTAAAAATAAAAACCTTGGCGGGTGAACGTTGTGGAATAAATCCTTCAACTTTTATATCAACATTTTTTTTTTCCTCCCTGAAAAAAGACTTGAAGATTTCTTACCTTAATGTCTGTGGCATCACCATATTTGACCATGTTAAATCCTCCATTAGGAAGATGGACCCGGAGTATGTAGCGTTCCATGAGAAAGCGTTTTACTTTGTAGTCAAGTTCTAGATCCAGCTGAGAGGCTGACTCCCTTGGTGCTAATTCTACAGGGAGGTCCCTACATGTGTCACACTCACTACCCTGGATCAGACGCCACAGCTTACTCCATTGAGCAATCTGTAAAAGGAAAAAAATAGTTTGAATTATTTTCACTTGAATTCTAAGAGATGAAGATATTTCTTTTAGAAATATGTGGCTGTGTGTGTGTGTGTATGCATATGTTATTGAAATCTATAAAACATTCTTATTTAGGTCAACTTCCAGGAGTTTATGCCAAGTATCAACTTTCTCAAACAATCACTCAAGCTTTTATTAGCTTTTAACAGATATAATTAATATAATTTCATCAACTATTCTGCCAAGAAACAATGTGCCGTATTTCCATAATTCTACAATTATTATGAAGTACTAACCAAAAGTTTGAGGAATTTGAACATAATGCCTACACTAAATGTAGCGCAGACTATTGCCATGATCATTTGGAAACCAGTGAGAAGATAACAAAACTACTTTGAAGGTGACAGTGGAAGCTAAGTGTTGGGGTGAGTAATTTTTTTTCATGGTCTAATTAGGTCAATTTTCCATAAATTTTTGCACATTCACATACAGAGCAAAAAAAAAATATTGCATTGAATAACTAAAAAATAATTCTAATAGTATTTTTGGCTCACACGATACCATGTCATCTTACTGGCAACAATAAATAAACAAAGATATCATCAGAGAGAATTTAACAAAAATGAAAATATTAAAAAATACTTCTGTAATATTAGCTCTTTGAAGGCCTTTTTGAGCTATGGATAATGGGAATTAATATATTTTATCAAATTGTGAAGTTTGACATTACAAAACTCTCTCCTTTAGTAGTATTGACAATTCTTGCCTCTATTGTATTTTGTCGGATGGCTCTTGAAAATAAGTATAAGAACTTTCAAAACTTACAAAGTATACAGTCACGTCCACTCTTGAGCATTTAACCTTCCCAAAATGTATCTAAAAGTCATATCAAAATACTAACGGCATTATTTCATCATCTTTTGGTATCAATGTACATTCGTTTTTTAAAAGCACCTTTTTAAGGTCCCTACCAAAAGCTTATGTCCATAAATTACAGACAGAATAGGGTAGGGCTACTATAAATGTAATAATGAAATACTCCCCATGCAGTGATGTTATTCATTAGCATGTGCGTCATTTCGTAGACAAAAAATAGTAAAATTTCTTTCATTTGTTTTTTTCTTTTTTAAATATCGAAGAATTTAAAAGCCAGTTTTTATTGTAAAATGACAATATTACATCTGTTTGATGTTGTTTTATGTCAAAACAGAAGTATAATCCTTGATATTTAATGAAAGAAAATAAAAATGCCAGTTATGTCAACAAATATTTTCCAGTAATCTTATTCAAATCATGTAATGTTCCCTTCAATTCAAAACAAGTTACGACAAAGAGAATCAGAGATTTTCTTTGAGTTTATTAGATCATGAAATTCACTATTATAATCTCATTGATATAAACCTATTTTTCTTTCATAAAGGCAACAATGCGAGTACAAAAGTGCACAATATCCTAGTCTTAACCTTGGACATCATTAGCATAGTCGGTAATACAATTACCTTGTGAATTTTTAACTGTACTAGGTATGTCCATAGAGTATCAAGCCATGTAATATTAACAGGGGAAAAAAAGAGTTCATGCATGCGCAGTAAGGTCCTCTATGATTGGTTGCCAATTTGCATCAAGGCAATAAAACCAGTTTCTATTCCTGATCAATTAAATTGAGGTGACTGTTCAATTTTAAAAAATATATTTCTGTAGGGTGACATGGTACACTTAAATAATATGTAAGTCTGCAAGCTCAGCTGTTCCTTTTCAACTTTACAACTGGAAGAAAAACTTCTTTCATCTGGATGTTTTGATAGAAGAAGCAACAATAATAGCAACTATAATGCAAGTCAAAATAGATTAGATAAAATAAATCTGACTGCTTGTTCCAGTGTCTATGAAATATTACTCAGCCAAAACACTAATAATTCCAATTCTTACAAGAAAGCACTTTGCAAAATCAATACAGGTTATTTTCCATCAACAAAATTCTATGAAACAGAATGTTAAGAAATACTCAATTCCTGTCTAGACATTGGCTTCCCAACACTAACAGAGCATTATTTCCAAGATTGATCGTTAAGTATTTTTTTTTTGTTTTTTTCATCAAGGATGGTAGAAATCTCAGCAGAGATTATTTCTTTATTTTCCAATCCATGTTGCTTACTTAACTGAATATTATATATATTTCAATAAAAATGAATGAATGACAATGTTTCAAGTAAGAAATTCAGACAAACTTAAAATAACAATGCAGTGGAACGAACAATCTGTAATAATTCATATCAAGATACTTCTGATAACTGACAATCTATGATTTTTACTTTAAATCTACAAAATAGATCATTATATTCTTCAAATCCCATTTACTGATTTTGCTCCATCTCCAGATGGTAGAATCACAACAACATAAACTTTCTCTAATTCATTGTTAAAAATAAGCCGAATAAGATATCGTGTGGGCAGACATGAACATTTTTTCTATGGTGTGGACATTTAACGACAGAAGCAGAGTAATTTTGCATGGATACACACAAAAATTTAACCACCACTTCTTTACCCCATTGCAAGCTATTCTAAGAATTTAATTGAAATCCATTGAGTACCTGTGTGGAAAGACTGACATGACCAAATTCATATAACTTCCGCTTCCTAATTTCATTGGCAGAGAAAAACTAATGGATCCAAACACAAAATCAAAAGGTTTGTTGAAATTATACTCTTACAACACTTGGGAATTATAGCCCAGACAACAAAGTAAGTAAATCTTTAGTAGGGAAAAATTATTGATCAAAAATGATAAAAAGCAAGAGTTTTGAATTATATACATCAATCGCCATGTTGGAAAACCAGCATTTTTGAGAAAATGATATCGACAAGTTTTCCTGTTTTAAAGTTTTCATTATGATTGAATCAGAAAAACGATTATAAAAAAAACAAAGTGTGTTCCTTTTCGTTTTTTTCAATTATTCACTTTGAATCTAGACAATGTGTGTATTGGCTTCTCAAAAATGTCAAACCGATTGAGTGATTGACTTGCTTATCCAAAATCATGTCTTATTTTTGATAATCATTTTTTTTTTTTATCACACTTCATAAAATAGACCCCAACACACAGTGACAATGTCTTCTCTTTTTGCGCACTATTAATTTGTTCTGTTGCTGTTTGATCGTAAACCAAAGTTCTACACATTCGTTCACTCGATGTTGAAAACAGTGCACAATTTATGTGCGCCGTTTTTAACATCGAGTGAGAGGAAATTTACAATCAGAGTAGCCATTTCATATCCAACTGAATTTGTCTGAGTTTAACAAGAAAAAGGATCGTGTGGAAAAAAAAAAAGGTTGAAAAAGTAAAAATGCATAAGCTTAACTTCAACAACTGTATCAAACTCAAACCAACTATGTTTATGCTAAGACTATTGGTCAAGTCATGACTTTATTCATAAGTTGTTTCGCTTGTCCAAAAAATGTTTAAGTGTATTCAAAATATCTTGATTTTTTCCAAAAGTCATCTTTTTCTATAGTTGAAAAAAAGCCATTTTCAACAATCTAAAAAAAATGCACTAAAAAAATGCATTTGCCATGTAGCAAACCTAAGTAAACAGTCAAATAAGCACCCATATTCATAGTAAGAAAGATACTAGATGCTAGGTTAGTGAATCAGATTATGCAATATAGATTAGCCTGGTCCCTGAATGATGAAAAGAGAAATGAGGAGTCTCTCTAATTAAGTAACAACATTACCATTCATGGCACAGCGAAATGGATCCTCCTCCTAAGTTCCTCTGAGGTCAGCAAGATCTGAGCAATTTCATCAGCGTCCGTAATACACTTAAATGAATGAGAAACAACAATTAGTTGTTTCTCAGTTTGTCGGAAAGGATTAAAGACTCTTTATTATAAGTAAAACAAAACTGTATCTTTCCTTCCCCATTCCTCTCTTAATCCTTTTATTCTACCGACAATACAATACACAAGGTATTATCAATCAAATTCAAGTTCAGCTGTGCTACGTCACACCTGCTCTTGAAATAAAATAAACTAGTATTTATTATCATCCTGTTCATGTTCATCCTGGTGCAGGTGGGTGCGCTGCTTGTCTGAGTGACTAAATCACAAAGTGAGTACCAATATCAAGTGACATGGAGAGCATCAAAATTATGATCATTCATTGGAGGAAGAAAAAGAGATGCAAGAACCTGCTGCTATTGTTAGTGTGTTTAGTACAAAAAGATTCAACTGAATAGTTAAGGGCGGATAATCCGACATATGTAAATGCAGCCTCAAGTCATTCAACTAACAACAGCTGTAAGAACTCCAGATGCAATGGTATTTATGCATTTAGTAGAATTCATTTCTTCTATTCATTAAGGGACTTTTTGTTGGAAGATAATTTAAGCATCTTAGCAGATGTCCTTTTCTTGTTTAAACCATTTTTAATCCAACTTCCATCAATTTTAAAGCACCAAAACTAAATACTCTGTATTATTTTACAATAACTCATATTTTAGCAAATATTGCTGCCTGTCTAAGCAAAACCTAAATTGCTGGGGCTGTGAGGCTCCTTCCTAAACAGTCATCAGGAAAAAAAAAATTCAAATTTGTATCAAAAGTCTTCCTCACCATGGGAATTAGTTAAATTGTAAAGAAAAGAGAAAAAAGAAAAAAATCACTTAACAAGTCATATGAATAGGCTTTCTTTATAACATAAATAAAATAATGAAGCTGATTTATTATCAGAGACTGCTGATTTTCTCTTAGTCCAGTTTTTCATACTTTTCCCTTTTTATATTCAAAGCCACTTCTGGTCTCATTTTTTAATCTTTCAATCATTCCTTCAATGAGAATTTCAGCTGATAAACTAAGGTTATAGAAATACTTGATGACATTCTTTGATTCTTTTTCCTCATAAATTTTTTTCTGGTTTCATCGTGGAAGCCTTTATTCATTTCTAAGCCAGAATCTCAGATTATAAATCAGGGTTATAGAAATACTTGATACTATAATTCATTCAATCGGATAACCAAGGTTAATTCCATAGAAGCTAGAATTTTGACAAGGTGAATAAAAATTTTCGAGATTAACTTTCCAAGTCACCATGTGGGCAGAGAGAAATGTCTACCCAAGTGCATAGCTGGTCTGTACATTGGAGAAAGATATGGCTTGAAGAGTGAGGTCTAAGCAAGAGCCTACTTGTTCTGTATTTTGCAGAAAGATGTGACCTGAAGAGAATGGTCTATGCAAGTGACTAGCTGATTTGAACATTCACAAGACTCCAGAATTTTATTTCAAGTAATTTAGATTCAAGTCTTTGAGTAGACAAGTAGACAAATTTTGGACAGTAAGTTTTCAGTATCGAGAGGTAACAAAAAATGATATGCCGAGTATCTAATTACAAAGAGATGTAAAAAGTATACCTTGCATTCTTATGCCCCTTTAAGATGTCAGGGACACATTATGGAATAGAAAAGCACAGGACATAATCCACAAGAGATATTTACAGAATATTTTCAACATGTATCAAGATATCTTATAAAAAATTAGTGACAAGGAGTCATTTCATAACATATCATCCAATTTGAAGAACTTTTCCCAAATTAGCCTGAGCAAAAAAAAAAAAAATAAATAAAAAATCACTGGTGCAACTATCTCAAACTTATAGAAAAAACGCAAATATTAGGTCTGTACCTCAAATAGTTTTTAAATTGAAAATTTTATTCAATTTATCCATTTTGCCAAACAAGCCTTTCCATTCAACCTCTGGCATTTACAGCTCCTATAATATGCAATGAACTGCTTTGAATCTATATGACTAAGACTAACTAAGTAGGATTCAAAGATGGAATCAGATAAGGTGTATTTTACATAGTTTCCCTCCTGCAAGGCTCTGAAAATGGCTGAAAATCCAAGAAGTAAAAAGACAACGCCCATTTTGAGAGCTTCCTACACAAACAGTATGCAAGATAAGGCACAGTTTTTTTCCTGTCATTTATAACATTAGGTTATGTGCATATTTATAACTGATATACAAGTGTCAGAATGATCGTTTGAAATATACTTGATTATTGAAAGGTCCTAAAAATTGCCTATTTTCATGTTCTCATTCCCCCAAGTGGGCAGTGAATCACCTTTTCCATATTTCTACCATGTATTCTTATATATCCAAAGATGAGTTTTGTGTTGTTGCAGAGCTTTTATGTTAAGTTATGCTTTTTTATGCATATAAGGAGGGTGCTGAAAAGTTCTTGGCCTGGGAAATGACGTCAGTTCTTAGCCTGACCGGTTTCCAACAATCTGAGTTTTATTTTGTCACTGTAGCTGGAAAGAGTGTTCTATATTGTCTTGGATTTTCAGTCATTTTTAATACCTTGCAGGTGGAAAAATAACCTAAGATATACCTAATCTGATTGTGACTATGGCTAACTTTTTCTGATTTAAAGAGTTACAAAGTAGTGCATGCCATATCAAAGTATATACCAGAGGTTGGACAGAAAGACTAATTCAGCTAACTGTATAGAATTGAGTAAAATTTCAAAGATAATATCAGGAATATAGACCTAATATTTTGGATTTCTTCATAAGTTTGGCATAGGAGAACCTGTAAATTATTTAGGGGAATCCAAGTAGGTGACCAGGGAAGGTCTAGGTGATTTGATATGGATATTGATATACAGCTAAGTATTTATAAAGTGGGCAGATTTTTTTCACAATATATTTTTTCGTAAAGCTTAGAAGATGGAGCTAGAGTGAACAGAAGATTCAAATCCAAGGTACATCATGGCTGGAGGCACATATATTCATGAACAAAGGGCAGACAGTCAAAGTACTAAAGAGACTGAAGTTTCCCTTCCAACTTGACTAAACTTTGCTACTTCTATAACCATCCTGATAGAATATAAAAAAAATCCCAAATCTTCCTTACATTTCTCATAAGGCACACCAGCCATTAATTTTAAAAAATCGCACCCTAATCTCTTGAGTACTCCCTTTGGGATCTCATAGACTCATTCCAGCATCTTTTCCACTTTTCAAAACAGTCTGCAAAGTCCTGCTTCAGGATAACCATTAGCTGCCTTGTTGCATTCTCCCTAATCTCTTTGGGAAAAGCCAAAAGTTGCAAGGAACTGAATTTGAACAGCAAGGAGGTTGACAGACAGACAAGGTTATGCAATGTTTTGCTAAAAATTCCTGTACAAGACATGAAGAATGACTTGTTAAGTCATTGCATATGAGATAGTTACACAGTGCACACACTCACTACTGAATAACCCCACAGGAGAGTATCTATCCATGCAAGCACAGTGAGGTCCCCTCGTTACTTCAAGACCATGCAACCAGTTCTTGAGATATTTATAATGGCAGGATAATTTTCAGACAGATCTTGTATAAGAATGACAAAAGATTGCTGGAGGGAAGTTTTTCTGCTAGGCTTGCAAGTTTATTCAGTATCATAAGACATACAAATGGTCCCCGCTTCTAATAGCCTTGGTATGAAATTTGTCATTCACAGTTAATGGGTTAAGAAATTATTAAATGAGGCTATAGTGACAACATAATAAAAAATCATTTATTGAATTTCAACATCACATAAAGAAATTTCAGCATAATATAATTAATCATTAATTTAATTTTTCTTGTACACCATTATATTTGACAGACATACAATAAACTAAACTTAGCTGCCTGCCAAGCTTGCCTCGCAAATCATTATAGGTAAAATGAGTTCAATCCTCACTGGATACCTCATTATTATGGCTCTGGTAAATAAAGCCAATTCTGAATTTTGCCATCAGAACGAAATATTATTACGAAAACATTTAATACATAATTCTGATTGTCAAGCTCGGGCTTAGGTGCACTGGTTCAAATCAAATTGACTTTGAAGTAATCAACCTAATCATATCTCAAAACATTGCAGTGCAAAATTCTTACCTACATTTTTTTTATCTTAAAATTCGAAAAAAAAAAAAAAAAAATATCTCCCTCTTTCATCTGAAACAGAACTTGCACCCAAACAATTTGGCAGTGATTTAGTTTTACGTAGGTAAACCTTCAGCTCCGATTTTTTCAGATCATATGCTCCTCATAAGAAAAGAAAAAACATGCAAAACAAAAAGAAAATTCAAGGACTTGACACGTAATATTTCATAAGGAATTTCTTATAATTTCTAATTTTTTGTGCCCACACACGTCATTAATTTATCTAAATTTTAAAAATATTTAAGAAAAATAACAAAGTAAATAATTGATCAAATTCAAAGTATAAAGCTTAACATAAATAAGACTAAGTGTTTGTGGGTTTTTTTATTATTCAAAATTGATACGATAGATTTGTTTTGTATGTAATTATTAGTGTGTTTTGAATAATATATGTGTGGCCAAAAGACAGTAAGTCTCCCTTCTCATAATCAGTTGTAGTTCCAATGCTACAGCCACGCACTCTCTGTGCACTACGTAGGTAGTAGTCGCTGAATGTATAATAATAAACATTGCATATGAGGAATTGAAGATTTATATAAAATACAAATACATTTATGGCTCATCGATATGTACAAGGGTTATTCTATAATATAAATCATCCTTTCTTTTCAGCTGACAATCATAAATAAGATGAGAATAGATACGAGAGATTTGTGTAAACGAGATCCCTCTGGATAATAGAGATGGATTAAATAATAAAAATCATATGAAATGACAGGGGTAAATAATAGAAAGAAGAGACTTTGTACGGTTATCTATGCTACGAGGTTTTATACAGAATTCAACATGCTAAACCTTTCTTTCAGCGTACAGTCTTTTTAGAAAAGGAAGTTGATGAAGACTTGTTAGTTGCTATGTAAGATATAAAACAGATGTATTCGATAGTTGCTACCTCGAATAACAAGTTCTGCGCAAAAATACGAACATCTAGTGAATGAGAAATGCTGTCAGGAAGTAAACATATACGATAACTTGAATGAATGAATTCTGTCCGAAGTAAATAACGGTTTGGTAGATTGAGAAAAGAGCGTTACACGACAGCAAAAAATAATAACAAAAACAAGAGAAGCATGTAGATAATGAAAGTTAAATGACATATGTTAGGATTGTCTCACGAGCACACGAACATGTGTGGATACATAATTGTGTACGAGAATTTCATCTTAGTTGAGCAACAACATCTGGTGTTCCCCTTACCTGACAGCGAAGGGCAGAGACGATTTGTGACTGTGGTGAACAGGGTAAACAAGGAAGTAAGCCCATTGAGAGGTCATGATATCAATTCAACTGTTTTTTCTACGTTTGACAACAGCTGCTGCAGTTAAGGTGAGAGTAAAAGAAAAAGCAGCAGCAGAAATAAGAGAATGGCTATTATTATAATAAGAAATTAATGGACGGAGAGAGGGTTGGCTAGCCGATTAACAGCGGTCAAACTGATGACTGACACACTTACACGCCATAGCAGCAGCAGCAGCAAGTGCCTCCCTCTGCCCTCTGAACATCTGACAGGCAAGCGGGGGAAGCAGAGATGGTTTTGCTGCTTATTAAACTATCATTTATTATTATTATTATTATTATTTATCCTCGTTGAGTTCGCACACCAAGTGGTTATTATTAATTATAATTTGTAGTAACCCAACTATAACAACAGCAACACTAGGTTAAGAAAGTGACAGTAGATGGGTTGACTATTGTTTGTAATTCAGGGGAAATATAGAGAGTTGATTATCTCTCTTCATTGAATCAGAATGGCAGAGGAATTGAAAGATGAAAATTCAGGGAAAGGGAGAGAGAGACTGGGTTACGAGAGAGGGAGAGAGAGACAGGGTTACGAGAGAGGGAGAGAGAGACAGGGTCACGAGAGAGGGAGAGAGAGACAGGGTCACGAGAGAGGGAGAGAGAGACAGGGTCACGAGAGAGGGAGAGAGAGACAGGGTCACGAGAGAGGGAGAGAGAGACAGGGTCACGAGAGAGGGAGAGAGAGACAGGGTCACGAGAGAGGGAGAGAGAGACAGGGTCACGAGAGAGGGAGAGAGAGACAGGGTTACGACCGCAGGAGAGAGAGACAGGGTTACGAGAGAGGGAGAGAGAGACAGGGTTACGACCGCAGGAGAGAGAGACAGGGGTACGACCGCAGGAGAGAGAGACAGGGGTACGACCGCAGGAGAGAGAGACAGGGGTACGACCGCAGGAGAGAGAGACAGGGGTACGACCGCAGGAGAGAGAGACAGGGGTACGACCGCAGGAGAGAGAGACAGGGGTACGACCGCAGGAGAGAGAGACAGGGGTACGACCGCAGGAGAGAGAGACAGGGGTACGACCGCAGGAGAGAGAGACAGGGGTACGACCGCAGGAGAGAGAGACAGGGGTACGACCGCAGGAGAGAGAGACAGGGGTACGACCGCAGGAGAGAGAGACAGGGGTACGACCGCAGGAGAGAGAGACAGGGGTACGACCGCAGGAGAGAGAGACAGGGGTACGACCGCAGGAGAGAGAGACAGGGGTACGACCGCAGGAGAGAGAGACAGGGGTACGACCGCAGGAGAGAGAGACAGGGTACGACCACAGGAGAGAGAGACAGGGTACGACCACAGGAGAGAGAGACAGGGTACGACCACAGGAGAGAGAGACAGGGTACGACCACAGGAGAGAGAGACAGGGTACGACCACAGGAGAGAGAGACAGGGTAGGACCGCGGGAGAGAAAGACAGGGTAGAGCGAACAACCATGGCACAGGGAAATAGAGAGTGATTTAAACAGAGTTTGAAGTCAGAAAAGAAATGTGACAATATAGAGAGTGAACATGACAGGGACGATCAGTGTGTTACTGAGTGAGCATATCTGTTAGTAGGGGGGGAAACAAGGAATTGAGAGCAAGAAAGAGGTTGGAAGAGAAGGGAATGAAACAACTGAAGCAATAAGGAAGAAGAAGAAGAAAAGGGAGAAAAGATGGAGGAAAAAAGAAAAGATGACAATCAACCTTTGGGTTAAGCATCTTTAATCATTGCATTTTGCTTTGAGAGCAGTACAACAGAAATAACCTTTCTACTTGTAGAGTGGATTAAAAAGCTTGCGTATTAAGTGCTCATAAAAAATATATAGTAGACAAAAAGATTGAATTATACAAAAAGAGGGTTTCCCAAGCACTAGGCACCATGGATCAGCCGAAAAGATACTTAGCCACTTTCCATACATAGATGTCAAAGCGAAAAAAAAAAAAAAAAAGAAAAAAAGAAATGGTTCCCCCTTACAAGCATGTTGGAAAATAAATGGAGTAAAAATACATAAAATCAGAAATGTCATCAATTTTGAAGTCTCTCTTTTCCTTATCTTGATGCTGTAATTTCCAAAGTTCAACAAAACTAAAAACCTGGCCATTTGAATATCATGTCCACTTGGCCGGTCGCAGCACACAATGTATATGAAATATGGAACCAAGGCACACACATACACATGTAGAAGAATGAAAGTCAACTTCCAACATGGTCCTTTGCCAGAATAAAGTTGCTATTTTTTTTTTTGTATACTTTCCATAGAACTCATATATAAGTTATTTACTAAGCTTAGCTTATTTTGGCCCAAGGCCACCGTATATAGGCACTTGTAAATGAAGATCAAACTCAAAACAGTAACTAAGGGCCTGCATTAGCCCTGAACTAGGTGCCCATTTCCAAGATCAGCTTAGCCAAACAAGGTCATAAATGAGTGACACCCAGTGTGGATCAAAGGCACAATTGGAGTAATGGTTTTGCTTTTTACAAAATTTTATGATGATTTTCTTCTGCGTGTTGCAAATTGAAATGAAAGTGTATTGTCAAGTAGAATGTGGTATACATAACTACCGACTAAACCAGAACTAAAAATTTGACAAAAAAAATTTCTAACAAAATGTTTTGATTGATCACATGCCAAAATCTATCAATTCTAATGTACCATAGATACTTGCATTGATGAATAAGATCAGTAAATAATGCTGGTTCCAGCTGATAAGTTAATTGTATTTGTGAATTTAAACTCCTGGATTAGACAGTATGGGAGTACAGTGGAGGAGAAGTGTGGAATCATAGGGAAGAAAAATTGTTAGTTAGGAGTACTAAAATCTTTAGGAAAGGGGCTGGACATGATTGATAACTGCAGGTGAGAATAACATTACTACCATTCAAAGTCAAAAGAAAGGTTTTCAAAATTTCTCTGAGTATTCACATCATACATTCAAGCTGAAACCTAGTAATAAAAACAGGCATGAGCAAATACAGCAATTATGACTGAATTCTGCACCAATTGCCTGGACCAGATATTTTTACATGTTTTTTGTCTCAAATCTCAGTATTAGCTCCTGTCTGCACACCATATCACCAAAAGTTCCAATTGAATTTCAATGAAATTTTGTAGAAGGTTTAAAAGCACATTGTAAGGAGAAAGTAACTCAATATGGGGGCGGATCCATATTTTTGTGTCTTAATATTTCATACATTTCTGTATTCACTCCTGTCTGTCTACATAATCTCATGAAAAGTTCTCAATGAAAAAAATTGTGGAAAGGTGGACTACAACATAAAAAAAGTAAGCAAATTCTGGGATGGATTCAGGGGTTCCTGAAAATCATGTTTCATTGGGAGATCTTTATAGGCTTAGTCAGTTTGAAATATTACCAAGTCTGTTTCAGAATGTCTCCATATCTGAAATTGTCTAGTACACTCTAAAGTATTACTATGCCAAATTTTTTGCTTTTATCAGAAAGTGAGCAATTCTGACCAAATTGTGCAACAACCTCCTGGACTGTAATTTGCATAAAGAAAATAAAAAATTCTTAAATAGACCAACTGAGATTTCTTGAAGCATAACAAGTAGACTAGAACAGTTTTTATAAATAAAAAATGGAATGGAGAATCTAAGAGAAGAGTTTTGTAAGAAAGAAAAACTACCAAAAATAAGTTGTTTTTTTTTCACCATCAGATTGAGAAGAATGAAAAGAGAGCTAATTTATAGATTTATATAATTTTTTAAAATTCTTTGAGCAGTTTTGGTCATGAAAGCTACTTCTTGATCTTCAATCTATGCTACTTATTCAATAATAGTAGAATATAAAGTAACCTGAGCAATGCAGTAAAAGATAACAAGAAACTGAAAGATAAACTAGTCGAAAATTAATGAAAATTAATCATTCAAGATATTCGGACAATCTTGGGCATGTGAAAAATTGGGATCACAAATTTTTGAAATAATTTGCGGCACAGGAACCAGATCTATTTACAACTTTAATATCTCAATGTGTTTTATTCATATAGTAAACAGGGATAATGGCAGGATTTGCACAGGGCTAAACTAGATTTTTTTGTCCAGCTTTAATAACAAATAATGATGCTTTAACCAACTCATCCATGCTTAATTCATCTCCAAACTAGCTGTTTGTGTTTCATGGATCTACACACATCCATTTTCCATCAAACCAAGTTCAAAATTATTGAAAAAAATCATGTTGCACAAACTTTACACAGTCAAATTTAAAACTAGATCCATTTTAAAGAATATATTTCTGAAACAAACCCTTGTATGACTTCTGGATGAAGTGTATAAATTATACTTAGTACAAAATAGTAAATAAACAAAAGTAATAATAAATAAATAAGTTTTAAAAAATATAAACGTAACCACGAAAATGAATTCCTATACTGGTATTAGTATACCAATTGACTAGTCGTAATTAAGATGTAGTACATCTCACAGCATGGATCCCCAGGGATCACATAAGAAACTGAGGCTGACAGAACATAAGATGGAGAGTTGAACTGGACAGATTCAGGAAATACTGGCTCCGTGACACCCTCGATAGAGAATTGTGGCGAATCCTGGGGAAGGTCTATGTCCAACAACGGACGTTAAAAGACTGACGATGATATCGATATTACCAGTATTTTCACATTCCTCAAAAAACCTTGACTTGAAGGGAACATCATTAAGTGATAAAAGAAATAAAACTGACATTTTAAAAGGATTTATAGGTAAATCTTATAACATAACTAATATAATCAAACACTCACTCACCATCTGTTTGGGTTGTGTTCAATTGTTCTGTGATGAAACATGTTGAGAAAAAGCACAGACAATGAGAGAGGTCAAGAGGATTAACAAGTCACTAAGCCACCAACAAATCTTGGTGATGTTGATGAAAAGGCTGACACTTTTATTTTAGGTTTAGTCTTTTTTGGCAAAACTTTGCAAGTCAAAATCAATGTACATCTTTGAAGCCAAAGCTTCAAGAACTGAGGAATGTGATATTTCTGATAAAAATCTCTTTGGAATATGACATCTTATATACTTTTTTTTCATCCTTGATCAATGGAATCTTGCAAAATCCAGGCTAAATTATTCCTGACAAAATTGAAGTAAACAGAAAAATAGAAGTTGTATTGTTTTGACGGAGCCAGGCCATAGAAAGACATAAATGATGGTTTTAGAAGCCAAAGCAATAACAGAAATGATAGACAAGGAGAATCCACACTAAATGCAATAACTGGAGACAATCCAAAGAGACAAACTGAATCCAAAACTACCCGGAAAACATCAGAAATTACAACCAATCAAATTCTTTCCTCCTTTCATTTCCTCCAGCTCTAATGCCAAAAGATTAAATCCCCAAGTTTCTTCATTTTGCAGTTTTCTTTGTTTGATGCATTGGCTGTGACAAATAATAAGCATTTGCAAGATAAGCTCAGTGGCTGGACATATGGTCTGGTGGACATCTCATTCCAGAGGTCTTAGAAATATTAGTTCTCATCCACTACCACAGACAATTATATTTAGCTGATAAGAGTTTATCTCAACAAGAAAGGGATAAGAACATTTTCATCATTTCAATGAGTCTCATTAATTGTGGTATGTAAATCCAATTAATACATTATTTACAGATTTGTCCTGAAGGAAGGTTACCAGAATTACAGTCAAAAAGCCTATCTCATCCATAGAGATATAATTCTCCCAAAGTGCTCCATAAATATAACCTTGTACCTAACTTCAGTCAGACAAAATAGTATTGTCTTCAGCAATTGGTTGAGAAAGATTCAATTCCAAAACAGAGCACACAACAAAAGGGATTCCTTCTTAATACAATATGGTCCATCTTCCAATTGCTCAGTCTTGCACTTTGAAAATTCTCAACTACAACTAATGTACAGAATCTAGCAAATTGGACCAAATGGTTGTGGAGATAGACTGATGGCAGATAACAAGTTGATAAATCTTATAATCAAAAATGAATCAAGATAGGAGGAGAAGAGGCTTTTCTAGTAGTCAGTGTATACTGGTAAAATCTGAGTATATGAGAGTTGCAAGCTCAGACAGACAAAGGTCTTACAAACAAGAAAGAAGCATCAAAGAACGAAGTGTATTGGATCTGTCATGCTGGCAGCAAGCCAATTTGTCTGCCTGCCCATCTGTCTCAAGTGTTTGTTTAGGCTGAAGTTGAAAAGACAGCCACAAAATACCTGTCAACAGAATGTATTGAATTCAGCCACTATGACCAAGGTCATCCATATTCATCAAACGCTGGGAAGGAAAAAAAAAGTTTCAATTTGAGCAGACTTGAAAAAGCAGAATACAATCAGGAAAATGATTAACTGTGGTTCACAATATTTTTTGATTCCCTTAATCATCTTCCACTACTCAAAGTATGATATGGGTTGCATGCACAGTTAAAAATAATCCCTTCCTTCCTAATCTTAAAAAATAAACACACCCACGTTCACAAATTCAGTTTAATAAACTGAGGGAAATGACCACTGTTAGTAATGAATATATTTTAATAATTGTTAGCTTATTCCTCGCAAGGTTTGTTGCTCTTCTTTAGTAGCTTAATAGAGCGAGATGGCCAAGGTGACTGCCAAGCTATTTTTTTTCTGTCTGAGTAGCCTTCTCTTTGATGGACTGCTATACAAGGCTGATAGGCTGCCATCCATGGCTTCGATTCATGCCTTCCTCAAGGGCATTCGTGCAAAGTCACCTCAGCCAGAATTTGAACTTGGTTCATAGATTCCATTTTCTGGGCCATTAACAGTCAAGCCAACTCCAGAATCTTTTTATAATTAGAAGAAGAAAAAAAAAGGAATTAAAAAAAAAAAAAAGACACCAGCCATACTGGCTGTTACAACCATAAATGATCTTGATCATCAGCTCAAGTGGGATATATATTTCCAAAGACTGTATCGAAGTGCAGGTAATCCTCATCTGCATACTTCAGCATTTAGACTTTCATTTCCAAGAAATAAAATGAGTCCTATTTGTCCATAATCCAGAATATTGAAGCTCAAACTCTTCTGGTCTTTTTCCTTTCTCTAATTATATTATACGTCTTTGGTTTCAAATTGAAGAAAATCAATGTAAATAATGCATTTCCTTTTGAAAGCAAACATGAAGCATAGTAATTAGGACCAAAGAACAAATAACTTTATATATATATATAAAAAAATCAAAGGTATCTTTTTATGCAACACAATCATGTGGGCAAGGGTGGTGTGACTAAAACAAATCGACTGAATGTATTAAGTGTACAAACAAGTCGGTTGTATAATGAAATCTTGGCCTGAGTATCACATTGACTGCCAGGCAGAGCAGTGTAGGCCCCCCCATGCACCTTCCAATAGGTCAACATAGCCTATGCAGTCTTCCCTTTGACCATTAGTAAATTCAAATGTTTGAAGGTAGAAAATTTGGGTTAAGATTCCAATAATATGAAATAGAAAAAAAAAAAATTCTTTTAATCTTAAATGAAATTTGGCAATCTTTCATTCTGTGAAAGCAAAAATCTCAACCATTGTTAGAATCAACTACAGACACAGAAAAGGGCACAAATGAAGCGATTGAAATTGAACAAATGATTAATCGTATTAATTAATGATTGTAAATTGTAAAATTCCATATTCTCACTCACCCTATGTTAAAAACAGCACAACTTTTATGTGCCCTTTTTAACATCTAGTGAGCAAATGTGTAGAAAATTCTAAAAGAAAATAGAAGTTAGTTCATAAATTATACTGTTATACTTTATGTAATAATAGTTTTTGCCCTTTTCTGTATCCATAGTCAATTTTGACGGTGATTGAAATTTTTGCATACACAAAACAGAAGACAGCCTGATATCATTTCAGAAGAAAAAAAAAAAAGTAACTGAAAAGAACTAATGAAAGTAACCAAATACTTCAAAGGTATACTTCTATATAGTGGATGGAAAGTATCAGTCAGTTCAGCATCGTAATTACGATGTAAATAGAACTTCATTCTAAAAGCTTTGAAAGTAATTCCTCTAAATACAGAATTTGAACTTCATTTCTTCAAATTTTTTTTTGATTTTCAAGAGAAATTATGAGCATAAGTTTACAGTGAGACTAACTTTCTGAAAAATTCATCTAGAAAATTTTGCAAAAATACTTTCACTGAATAGAATTATTTAAAAAGATCAGTTGACTGATGGGCAGAAAAAACATCAAAGTTTTGATGAGGATTTTCGATCACGCAGATCGACACATTCAAATCCAAGTACAGTAACAAAAAAATTTTAATATTCCTTTGATTATATTTCAATCATGCATGCACAGAAAACATTGTTACAGATAACCAAATTTATGTATAAGTAGAGAGATATACATAAGGATGAATTTTTTAATGTGTGTGTAAGTTCAATATAGAACTTTTAGATCAGAAGTCATAGTTTTTCTTGATAATTGAAAAACTTCATAGGGTAGATTACATTATATAAAAATCTAACCTTCTAAATGATATAAATCCTCTTTTCTTGCACGCAGTATATCATGACTCAAGATATGCCATCCAGACAAGCAATATTATTATAATTTCTATCGAAATTTCTAGAATGAGAAATTTTCGTTATCATAGACGGATTTATTTGTACTTCAATTGATTCCACTCAACCAAAGTGCATGAATTTCCCTGCCTGAGCCTGGGACAGAACTCATGACCACCAGGTGAACTGCATGCAATTAATGCTTATATTCACTAGGTCATAGTCTCATAGGACAATCATTTGGTAGAATTTTGGTGTCTTAAAACTAATGTCTGTTCTTTCTTGATTATAAGCATTCATATAGTCTTCAATTCTATGCCAGGCCTATTGAGCAGATTATCAGAGCCTAGCATGTTCACCAATTCTTTTTATCTTCTGATTCTCCAATATTATTCTCCAGTGATTATTCTGACTTCATTCCACTCATATATGATAATCTCTAACTTGGAAAGCCGGATGAGAACAATTTACTTGAGTAGATGAGATAAAGAGTTTTTTCCAAAATTCCCAAAATATTACTGAATTTGACAGACACCTGAAGATGACTGGAGAGTATGAAGGTCAAAACATTGTGACTATTATCACCAAGATGAGGAAACTAGTTTGAAAACAATCAATCAATGTATAATAGTATTCTTATACTTCAGAACAGCTGTCTGAAGAAAAATACTATGAAACAACCCATAATAAACAGTTCTTATTGTTATGAATACATTAGAGTTTATGCAAAATGACAGATACTTGTAATTATTTACATAACAAAAACCCTCGGTGTATGCAACACAATTCACTAAAATTAAGCAGACATTGTATACTAATTGCCATTTTTATAACTCCAACATTACAGCAATGTCCATCATTTGTATGAGAAAATATAGTCTTCTATTGCCCACTTTCATTCCTATAATAGGTTTTGGAAAGAACAGATGTCAGTAAGCACTTACAGCATTGAAGTTAAAACTAGAATATGCTGAAAACACAGACAAAAGCATGAAAGAGATTGCTTTTTGATGGTAGAATGCAAGCTATCAGTTTCAGACCAACTGCCATTAAGGTGCCAGGCTATATAGAATCAGAATACTTAAATGTCAAAGTCTTTATCTAGTGCTGCAGACATGGAATCATATTTATTTGATTAAAACCAATTCCATTAAGAGGAGGAGAGGGTAGAATTTTTCATGGCTGAAACAAAATGGGTTGGAATATCAGTTGTTATATCAGGATGACTTGTACTATACATTGTACATTTGTAGATTTACTTCTCCGCTTAGTGATGTGAAGGGACTGAAGCTATATCAAGTAGCAGGTTTACGAAAATGGTTAACAAAAGTTGGTTAGAGAAGAAACCGAGCATATCATACAGCATATAATACTCCCTTTTTTTCACTCCCAAATGGCTCAAAAGATATATGTAACTGCCTTTGTTTGGTCCCACATTGGCCACAACTTGAGTTAACAAGCTGGGTAAATGAGAGGAAACTAGGGGAATGCATTTTTTTCTTGATATTCCTTGCTGAACTAAGGAAGGAGGGGTTCTTATATACCATCAAGTACAGTACATCAAACCAGTATGAACAAAAAAACATTTGATTGTATTTCAATGGTATTAAACCAGAAAACCCACACTTAATTCAACCAGGGAGTACTTGAACCCTAAACTAAAAACTTCATCAGTTCTCTATTCAGTGGTGTTGTTGATCATCATTCTTAAATAATACTTTTAAATACTTTAATAAATGGTGTATGTTGTTACTTTAATCAAAATCCCCCTCAAAGTCATTCCGTTTAAAACTGAAATACAAAGTGGATGCAGTCAAAATTTTTTTTTTTTCGATTAACCCCAGCCTGCAATTTTGTAAGAAACTTTTCATAACTTAATCCAGACCTTGATATTAGGATAGTGGCAATAGAACTGAATTCATAATAATGCGAAAAGAATTCATGTGCTCACTTATGGCGTAAGTAGTGTGTTTCTGTGATGTAATCAACATTCCAATGTGAGCCGTAGGATTAAAGTAGTACAAAAAAATATAACTGATTATTTCAAATGATTACATACATTGGAAAAAACTGTTGGTATTTGCAAGTTAATTTCATCCTAATGAATACATTTGTATCATATATATTTTATAATCAAACCATATATAAGATTAACAAAAAACCTGTCATTTTTGACAGTTAATATGCTAATCAATAAATTAAATGATTGATGAACAGACCCTCCTATAATCAACCACCAAAACATCTTTACACGTAATTCATCCCTGCAGTTACATGATAGTAAATATGTTAAAATTTTAAAATCCTGAGCAGTCTGAAAACTGTATTACCTTTATTTTTTATTCAAAATTTATTCTTACAATATTATAATCATAGAGAATGTAAAATGATTTTTTAGGTTTTCATTTTGATCTCAAAGATGAATATAATTCTAAGAATATGGTCATGATAAACAAACATTATCATTCTGAAGATACTAATACTCCATGTTTCTAATGATGCTAATAATAATACTTGTATTAGTAATACTAATAACAAGAGCAGACAGAATAGAAATTTTATAGTTTTAATCTGATATCCTGCACAAGAAAAATGAAACCTTTCAATTATGAACTGATAAAGGAAAGCTGAGAGACTTTTTAGCTTCTAATAAAACACAATAATACTTCCTTTTAGCAGCCATCTTTATTCCTCAAGAACACCTTTCATGAATGCAAAGGGTCTTAGGTTTCAAATATTTTCTTTTATTTCACAGGATTTCAATTACTTTCATTTCTAAGATACCAAGAGCACAAAGAAAGAGGATTTAGAATCTGAGAAATTCCACAGATGAATCAATTCCTTTTTGCTTTCACATTCCACATGTTCGCACACATATGCATGCTTAAATATGTGCAGATTCAGATTCAAACCATGTGAAGCTCTTTATGTAAGCACAATGTAAATATATGCACATTAGTCAGGTAGCAAGAGAGTGGATTAGAAACAGACATACCCCCAGGCATTTGCAGCTATACAAATATTGACATACAAATTACCATATTTCCTGGCCTCAAGGATGCACCTCAATTTTGACTTGCAAAATTTTTGGGGGAAAAAAATAAAAAATAAAAATAAAATTAAGGTCTCAGCACTTTCATCTACCTTAATAAGACGTTTTGTGGGAGGCTTAGCAGTGTTACTCCTTTCGTCGCTCAATAATGTTACCTCAAAATCAAGGTTATTTGAGAAGTATGTTAGCTCGTTGACTCTAACATACTGATATAGGGGATGAATTTTTGTGATTATGTACATTTTTTCATCATTCGTGATATTTTTGGTTATTCAATATTTTGCATTAAGTATAGTTTATACACTTCATTCAGAGGTAATATGCAGGAGTTCAAATTACTGTCTAGCATAGATTACCTTCCTCTGGGATTAGGATAGGTCTTTGAAAGTCTTCAGCATGTAGGATACTGGGTAAATTTTTCAGACTAATTTCAAGGAAAAAATAGCATTTCACATGTCAGGAAATTAGGCTTATAAAAAAGTCTATAAAATTCTACTTTATAGCAGCAAGTGTCTCAGATGTTTATACTGACACATACATAGGTGAATCAATAAATATGCAGCCTGATGATAGAAAAAAAAATATATATACAAAATGAATATTCATTTTCCAACATAATCAAATGTATTGCCTAGGAAGTAGATCGAGAGGTGAATGGTAGCATAGATTGAACATTACACAATGAAAATTTCAGATCAAAATTCAGCTATAACTAGAACATGCATAATGAATGTAAATAAAAATTTTTCAATATTACATAGTCAAGTTTTAGTATGTAGTAAATACTTGCAAAAATTGCTTTTCAATAGGGTCGGGCTAGGCCAAATCATATCATTTAAAAAAATGTAAATTAATCTACAAAACAAGTTATTGAATGGTCAAAAGTGTATGCTTCTATTCATAATAGTTTCCATGATATGGGGCAGTGCCGTGACCAATACATTTGATAAGAGTGACCATTGCATATGGCTGTTGAAATTACATGTCAGGCTACTGACTGACTTGATGATGCACCCTTATACAACTATACATAACAAATTTATCTTGATATATAAAAAAATACACATACTAATAATTTAACAAAATAGTGGATATTAGTGTTCTCATTCTAAGTACATGTAAAGAATAGTTATTCATAGATAACAAAATAAATCTGATTGAATGATTACACACACACATATATATATAGAGAGAGAGCATCTAATTGTATGATTGTGTGTGTAATAACATTAGACAGGCAGATAAACAGGTGAATTTTGGTTATATCTTTCCATTTGAGACCATAAGTGATATAATTTGCATAAATAAATTCTTTATCTCAATCTGAGCAAATAGAACGTTCTTTTCCATAATTAACATATAAACCAGAAGCACCAAGTGAATATGTTAGTAACCATATATATTTATATAAACTAGCTGGACCCGTTGAAATTCCACAGGCATTGACCAATGTTCCTTCTAATTTTTTCATTGCCTGCATCACACCCAAAAGACTGACAGCAAGTTTGGCCACATAGTTTTATTATTGAACATTCTTTCTTCATCTAAAACTTTCAAAATATGGGTGCGGTACTAAAATTTTACAGCTCAGCATATTCTTTTTCTTGTGTATGATCATGCAACTAAAAAGATGATAAGATCTAATTTATCGTTATTCTCACATGTTGATTCGTACTGCTTTCATTTTTATCAGCGTTCATTACGTTGGAAGGGTGGGAGGAGGAAGAAGAATGAAAGATATGAGGAGAATGAATGATAATCAGTTCTATATACGAATTAAAAGAATGATAGTATAATGCAGAAAAAAAAAATCCCACCCAAAAAAAACAGCATTTATAACTTTTACAAATGAATGAGTAAATAAAAGTTTGGGAATGAGATTTTTTTTCAAAACAAGGATAAAAGAAAGATGAAGTAGTTTTATAAGACTGACAAAGAACAGTTTCTCATTTTGATCAAGAGAAAATTAATACATCAAAAAGAAAAAATAATATTGAAGCATTATCAACACGCAAAGGTAGTAGATTAACTTGTTAGCAGAATCCATTATATTTCTGTAGATGAGAGAAAGAAAGAAGCAGCTACAGTGATGTGATCATGTGCACATTTTACTGTAGTACACACATGCTGCATGGATAAAGAAACAAAAAATATTATTTGTAACACACAAGGAAGTGAAAGACAATATACAATGGATTCATACTGATATCTCAACACAAACAATGTATGATCCAAAAATGAGGTCAGATTAAAAGAAAAAGTCTCTAAATAGCAACTATCAAGGGCTGATAGGTAGGGAAATAGATGAAGATTCAAGAACCAAGAATAAAAAAAATACATGTTGTAATATGATTTCTTTAATTTCATATTTGTATTTTCCTATGCAAAAAGCTCAATTCTAACTCATTTAGTACAAATTCAGCAAGATTATAAAGTCAGAATCAAAAGTTATTCTGGGCATAGTCAGTTGTCAAAAAATGTAACGACCTCTATCGTCTTATAGATAATTCATCAAGCCAAGCCTAGGCTGGTATATGACTACAATAATGGGGCACTCATTGCAGTAGCAAATAGGACTGCAAGTTGGCTTACCATCACGATATTGTAGGCATCAACTTTAACCTCATAGTGAAAACAAGATTTTGTTATGATGTGCAGAAAGGTTCTAAGGATCTGTTCTTGGCATAGACTGGACACCGCCTTCTTTTTGTAAACATATTTCTATCTAATTGATACTCTGCCCAAAACTTCTAATTACTCGAACTGGAACTTTTCTTCCTCTAAGTGTCATTCTCAAAAATTTCAACTTGACTCTCCAAATCAAGCACTACTGATGTTACTCAACTGCCAACTATTTATACACCCTGGCCCTCAGCCAAAACAAAAATGACATCAGAGTAGCAGTGAGAGTAGTCTTAATGAAATTATGTTGGATAATAACCAATTATCCAACATAATTTTGCTCAACTTTTTCACAACTCTACTCAAAGCTGAGCAAAAATAAAACATCCTCAACTGCTATGACTATGATGCTCAAAAAATATAAAATATTTTGTGTTTCAAGTTGCAATATGTTTTCAGATATCACAGTTGTGTTGAAAGTGTTTAAAAGTAACTAATAATTCATACAGTGGTGTTGAAATACTTTTTATTACCAATTATCATTACAATTGATTAGGTAGACTGTATATTTTCCCTCCTTATCAGATGAAATGAGTACCCCCTACCCGTTAAAAATATAGGACTCACTGACAACATGTACTTACAGACTGCCTTAAAACCTTAAAATATTGGCATTTGAAAAGGAGAAGAATCAGAGTCATAGGTTTCATACAGTGCATGACTGAGAGGTTTTATTTCTTCTCCACATTTGGGAGAAACATGATGATTACATATCAATAAGAAAACTGGGGATCAATAATCCAACTTATGCAAATGATACAAAGTAAAACTCAATCTCTACCATAATATCTCCTCCTCTCTACTACAAGGTAAACATTAGTCCAAATTTAACCAACTAATGCTGTGCACATAGTTACATCAATATGTCTGCAACCTCATGATGAAAAAAGCATTTATTTTACACTGCAATTATTTATTTTTCAATAGAATCTCCTTCCTGGTCAATGTTACTAAATCAGTAGAGATTATAAATCAAACATTTGAATGAAAATTCCAGATTAAAATTCAGTTGACAACTATGTACCAGGCTACAGACTTATTGATCCTCTCATACATATTTACTTCACTGCCAAGTCCAACAAAATGCCTCAATAGTGGAACAGCTAGAAAGAACAATATTGAGCTGAAATGGTAGCTGAATGATTCACATGGTAGTGTTGAAATGCTTGTGATTACCCATTACTTTTCTAAAAAAATTGTCTATTTGTGTAAATATTGAATTAAAATGGTATGAAACAATAGAAAAATAAGAGGAATCAGAGTTAGAATCTGTATATCAACTCCAACACACTGAAATACAGATACACTCACCAGAAACCACATATTTGAATACAGCCAGCCATTCATCCATTTTATACAGTTTTGTCGAAATGCTATCCTATATTTTAAAAGATATACAGGACCAAATATAATAAGTTGCCTCTGTTCTATTATACAGACTAGAAGAATATTTATTTTTCATTCTTTGTAAATCCAAAAAGTAGATTGACACTTCCAGCGAGAAATCTGAAATTTTTTGTCAGTCAAATGAATTTGAGAGTAAGAATTACTCAATAGCCTAATTAAATGAAACTTGGATTTGAAAAAAAGAAAGGAAGAAAAGAAAAAGAAACTATGATAATACAGAGATTCTTGAATTCTATACATTTTTATCCTGGAAAATAATCATGGTATTCAACTTGAGTATTGCAGATTTCACAAGCCTGGAAGACAGTTTGTCAGTTAACTTTAAAATCCAAGACTTGAACTCTGACAACTGCCGTTATAATCAAACCCACCACTATTCACAAAAAAGCTGCAATGTTTATATTTGTTAGAATAGAATGAGAAAATCTTGCCCATAGTCCAGATGCCCACATTCAAACTCAAATTCAAAATAATAAATTTTAAAGAAGTTATAAAAGAACTATTTCACCAAGTAATAATTAATAATAATAAATGGATAGGCAGAATGCTTTTGTGTTGACTTTTAGTTGATTAAGTATGAAGTATTTACTGACAAAATCAATTAATTTACTCGATTCTACACCAAGAAAGTGCAACAGAGTATTCAATGATTTCTTTTGCACATTTCAGTTACAGTAAAGATTGAAAGAAGCTAAAAACCAGTTATGCTCTTCATAATATTCTATTTGCAATTGTGGTTGATATCTTGGCCTGAATTACCACAAGATCTTACACTATTTGTTGAGTGCAAAGGAAATGTATTACTATACATTCAGAGGGAAAAAAAATATAACGGACACCCCCACATTAATTGCCAGGTAGTCTGATTCTTGTAAACGCTTCAATTAGCAAGTATCATATTCAATATATAGTGATCAGCTGTTGGTCTGTTCTACTTGCAAAATGAGAACAGTGCATAATAGTCACAAATATGAGGGAAGTAAGTTTCCCTTTATATCAAGTAAAATGAACATTTTTCCATTTAAAAACAAATTAAAATGCTGAATGATTTATTTTAAATTCAAATTGTAACCATGCAATTCACTGGCCATATGATACTTGCTACATACTTAAACCACTGACCAGAAAACGACCATTATTTCAAAAGTATTAAAATGAAGATTAAGCATAATTATACAGTCATTTTGTAGCCAGGTTTTTATATTTTTATTAATTTTTTTTCAAACTTCAAATATTATCTGGAAAAATAGCAGGACTTCCTGATGTTTCATGAGCCAGACTCAAAGTTCTAGGATGCAGTCACTCACAAACAAAAGTTTACCTGATTGATTTTACTCATCAATGAACCTTTCACATTGGATTAAACTTGCCTCAATGTACAAAAGGTTAATTTGTTCATACATCACTCCATAAGACAACTAACAGAACAGAGTGTGCACAGGAAAGCATCAAGAAAAAGCTGGGATTGGTTAACAAGTGGCAACTTGACAAATTTTAAAAAATTAAAAAAAATTTTTATTTGAAAATTAGTTACCATTCTATTAATTGGCAAGGAAAAGCCAGTCGCCATTCTATTAGGTGGTAAGGAAAGAAGAAACTATCTCCAAGATAAAATATGGATTCCAGAAGATTTTTGAAAATCTATTGATATTTCTTATTCTTTAGAATATAATTTTTATGTAGATATTTCTTAATTATGGAGCGGCCAAAGCACATCATCCCATTGATACGATTTTGGTCACATAGCACCGGAAATGTGGTTGCAAGCTCGCACAAGGAGTGGGGCAGTGCCATGTATGCAGCTTTCCATTCAGTATTTTTGTTGTTTCTTTCAAAAGAAGAATATGAAACAAGTTAGTGAATGGGTCTCATGACTCACTTGCGACCCAAGAGTATTTCTGTCTTGGAGACCCATTCTTGCTTTTGATGGTTGACAGCTTGGATCTATAATGGTATAATCTAAGGATTGACAAAACATCAATATCTAATCTTTGGATGACACATAAAGAAGAGAGGAAACGAGTTAAGGAGGCAAGAAAAAGAAGAATGGAAGAAGTTAGAGTCAATAAAGATGGAAAGGACAGGATTAAAAAGAGATGAGTGGAAATTAAAGAGGAATAAAAGAAAATAGAGATCAGAGGTTGTGGTACAGAAATACAGACAGGCAAAGACGAAAAGAAACAGATTATTTGAAAACTAAGGGAAGTGAATGAGAGGGCAGGAGGGTGGTGGCAAGAGCCAGGAAAGAGGAGCAGTGTTGCCAACTCAAAAAATATGGTTTGTGCTAGTTTGACAGCTAAAAGGGACTTTATTCAAAAAAAGCACCAGGTGAAAAAATTTTGATAATCCTTGGTTTAAAGAATCCAAAATGCAGTCCTAATTTCAGTCAGCAATAAAATTATCATTTCAAGAATTTTGGCAATACAAGAGAGAAGAAAGAGGAGGGTGAAGGCATGAGAGAAAAGAGTGGAAGGGAGATCAATATATTAAAAAATAAAAATAGGTCCTACTCTAATAACCACAGATATGGGTTTATTTGTTCTCTTACGAGCTACCAAAGGGGGGGGGCGCAAAATTCACAATTAGGTACACTAACAAAACAACTATATATATTGACTATTTTGTTCAAAACAAATTGGTAAAGTCAGCTAATTTGCATAAATTTAATTCCTGGTAATATTAATAAATTACAAAGGAAATATTTTTCTATTATTTCTTTACATTCAAATAGTTTCATCTTAATTTTTCAGTAGCTTTTATGGCTACTTATACCAGAAAAAAAAAAATTTCACAGCAGACCCAATATCACAGGTGCTAGCTGTATTATGTAGCAAAAGATATGCCATTTCAAGCCATCACCAGACATAATTCTTATCCTTAATTTGGAGTTATCTATATCACATAAGCATCTAATTCGGTACGTTTAATTGTTGTTACGATGTTTGGAAATATAACACAGCTAAAATGGCATATCTTAGTGTTTGCGTAATACTGTTAAAATACTTCACTTCAAGAATAAAGCAATTTCAAGTCCAATTTGCAACTTAATAATCATAGTGTGGGTTCTGCATTCACACTCACTCCCAATAATTGCAATGCTTGTTTCATCACCGGGACTGTCACCTACTGTTCATGTGAGTTGACTCTAGAGATGTGGATGTTTAACCAGTTCAATTTGCAACTTATCAATCATAGTACAGGGCCAGCATTCGCACTCACTTAAAAAAATTGCGATTGAGCTGTAAGTTAGGCTACTCCAATCAAATATACTGACAACGGAACCACCCCATATATCAGAAACTATTGAAGATAGAAGCATATGTTTTAAAGATTAATTCAGATTTTCAAAAACAACCTCAACTCGGCCATTTATCACACATTTCAAAGCTTAATAACTTGGAAACTAACGAAGATAGAAACATGGATTTTTCACTAATAGTACATTATTTCAAGATTTAGTATGAATGCTGTAAGTGCGGTGGTTTTTTGCAGTTGATGAATCATGATGGTTTTTCTAAAGCAAGTCGTTTTGATAATATGAATGTAGAATAGGATAGCTGAACAGCTTATAGACAACATCATTTTACATCCGTATAGGCAAAGATTACCTCATTTTTAGTGTATCTTGGGAACAGATAAAGATTTTTTTTTGCTGGATGATAGAACATCAAAAACATTGAGGAAGCATAGGAGTATTATATCCAAACTTTTAGCGAGAATTTGTAACTTGTCTATATTCTAATGATCTGATTTCTCAAAGGAGATAGCACCAGGGATAGTAAATGCTAATTACATATTAGTTTCCCATATTTATTTGCAAAAAATTATAATATAGATTCTGTAAATAAGGCATGATTTGATATCAAGCTTAATAGGCACTGAAGGTGACCCTTCAAGTGAATTAGCATAAAAAATAACTTCTGAATCTTTTGGCTCTGGGTAATGAGTGAATAAAAAAAATGAAAAAAAATTAATACAGGAAATGAGTCAAACCTTGAAAAGAATCAAGTAGAAAGAAGAAAAGGAGTGGGACGAAGACTGATAAAGATTTTACATCGATTTTAAGTGGTTTTTTTTTTCTCTGAAGGAAATCTGAGAGACGCTGATGTAGTCAGGAAAAGGGGATGAGGTGCCAAGCAAAGTAGAACCATCCAAAGAATCCCTAAGGATGAAATCATTATTGCAAGCTGAGTATTCAGTGTAGAAGAGGTCAGGCTTCATGACCTTTTATAGGTCAGGCTTGGAAGATGAAGAATTATTAAATACAGATTTCATGTTTACAGAAGCAGTTGAAAGAGTGTAAAACAAAAAATGTTCCAATTTTCAATAGTTAAAAAAATAAAAATATTAAATTATCAATGAAGAAAATCAAAGAGCTTACCAAATTCAATTGAAAAAAAATATTCAAAATAGAAGTTTTTTCCCTCCATTTAGTTAACAATTACTACTTCACATAAATTAATCTAATGATAATACAAGGAAAATTAAATTTCAATCATCAAATTAAAATTTAAAACATCTAATATTGAAAACAAATGTCATAGCTGTGTTCAACATCCATTTAAAATATACAGCTATATGAAAATAGTAGTCAGGGATATACAATCTATTTTAAAACTCAAATGGCAATGGGCTAGTCATGTTGCAAGAATAGCAGACAACCGATGGACATCATGACTCAACATGGATCACCAGAGATCATAAGCGAAACAGTGGCCAATAAAACATAAGATGACGGTAACAAACTAGACAAGTTCAGAAAAGGTCTCTGTCCAACAACAGATGCTAAAAGGATGATGATGATGATGATGATGATGGATAAATGAGAGTTCAAGATTTAAAATGTTTAACAAGAAATTTATTTCAATGAGGGATGTGATTAGTGTCAAAATGTTTCCACAAGTTTTACTCAAAAAAAATTCAAGTAAATTCATATGGTCTAACATTCCTGTCACAAAAAGCATGTTTCTAAACACATACACGGAAAAACAAATTGTCCTGGTAAACACGGATGGGTTTTTTTTATCTGACTAAAATCAAAACATCAGTTTTACAGGTTGGATGTACTGTTTCGTACCTTGATGAGTTAGAGAGCGCAATCGATAAATGGGAGAAGACGTTATTATTGAGTCTACTTCTGGTGAATGTGTTGTTTGATTATACCTTTCGATAAAAAATCATTTTTTTACTGGCTTTTGTATGATTTCTGGAGCCTCCATGCTAGTTAAACACCATCAAATTTAAGATTACTATGTTATGTATACAATTTTTTTTAAAATTCAGACACCAAGGTTGCGACTTTTTTTTTTTCTATTACATTTTTCTTGGTAGCTGAGAGTAATGCTACATAGTGACTTTTCTTCCTATAACTTTCATCCAAGTCACCATATCTTTGATTTCTACAATTTTAAAGAGATTTTTTTATTATCTAGATTATTTTGATTATTTTTCCAATTCTTGTTTGAGTATGTTTCTGGGTGGTTTTTTTTTTCCCCATTATGTATGGATGGCCAAAGGTCCATCAAAATCTCTGCCATTTTTTTTGTTTTATTTTTAACTAATTGAAAGAATCATTCTCAACAATATTTGGATACAGCCCTTATCAAGTCTTCGAAATGTTTATTATAGTTATGCTCTGTTCAAGTGAACAGAGCAGGAAAAAGTTGCAATCACTGCAACTAGCAGTTGCATGTATAAATTGAGAGAAAAGGCAACTATATATATACACGGAGCATTTCTTTCCTAATTTTCTCACTGATTATTAAATAAAAAGGACACTTAATCACTTGCAGAGGTAAATATTATAAATTTTGATATCATGAAGACAACTAAGAAATTTGGAGAGGACATAGTGTGGTTCAATGAAATCTTTAAAAAGTATGTTTGAGTTTTATGGGATTGATTTCTAAGGGACAGGTAGAAAATTATATAAGTGGTTATGGTATATCATTTTTATTTCTGTTATTCTACACATACAATTTCATTCTTTCAGTGGCTTTGATAATGAAATACTTCTAAGCTCCCCATCCCCCGCAATTGCACAACAAAAACTTTTCAAAACTTATTTATGTTTTTATCATATGTTATTTCGGCATCTCTTAGTTTTCTAATATTCAAAATTTATTTTCATATTGCAGACATATTTTTCTATATAAACTGCACTTGCAGGCATAAAAAATCTTTTACCAGTTTGCAAGTGAAGTTTAAATTCAAGTTCAAGTACACTTCTGACCACCATTTTTTATTTCAAATAGGTGAAGAAAAGCTTCTAATCTCCTTATGTCGACACCTTTTAAACAGGTTTATAGATATTTTGCCAGTAAATTGTAAGCATTGGATCAAAACAGTGGTTCTACATAATTATTAATAAGAGCATTTGTTTGTTTTTTGTTTTAAACAAATATTTGGCCTTTTTTCTTTTTAGCAAAAACAAGAAAAAATTTGGACAATTTTTCAAAAATTTTCATTATGTTTTTAATAGAGAGTCAAATTTTTCAAAACTACAGCTAGCATGCCATCACACAAAAGTAAACAGTCAAATTTGATATAGAAGGAATAGGTCTTAGTTAATTATTGAGTCAGATGCTGATTAATTACCTTAGCCTTAATAATCTGTTGACTTAGAATAAGACAAATTTCTGATTTTGGGTCTTTTTCATTTTTATCATAAAATTCTACTTATAGTCAAGTTATACATGGTCGGCGTGGACTCTAATGATGCAAAATTGCTTTCAACTCCGTTGCCCTGGCAAACTCTTTACATGAAGGGGAAATAGAGTTGCCTGCCCTTGGCAAACTCTGAATCACTCATCATCATCAAATAAAAGAGCTCCTTCCTCAACTTTTCCTTCTCATCGCTGTCACAAAAGTCGAACAGCAACCCTAATATCTTCAGATGTTCTCCATTATCAAAATCAGCTTGGTAGAAAATGTCAAAGTTTAATCTTATCTGCAGCAGACAACAAGGTAGATCCAAGCTGAGAAGTCAGACACCAAATTGCTGACCATCAAAGCCTAATCTCTGATAGGAAGTGACATTCATAGTTCCCCAGCCACAAACCAGCTGAGTGAATCTTTTCAGCTGATGTGATGTCACCTAGAAATAACTATAATTACTACTGTAATCAAAGCATATAAGGCTCAAGTTGGTCAGGGTAGAAAGCCAGGAAAACCTGGGTAAAATCGAATTAACTTGATTACACACACCATCTGTTGAATTGATAACAGGATTTATGGAAGCTAGGGTGAAGAAGATTATGACTTCTGCAGCAGAAGGCTTTATCACTTAGGAATGTTCATCCATTAATCTGGGACATAGCTAAATATCCTGACAGCAACTCCTTCCTTGGTATCAAAAAAAAAAAAAAAAAAAAAAAGAAAGAAAAGAAAAATCTGTATTGTGGAGAATTGAGCGAATGGAATTTCCTGGATTTTCATCCAAACAATTTTTTTCATTACACTCAAAAACTTTGTCCCCTTTCCCCCCACCCCAACTATCAGGGAAGAGCAAAATCTTGCATCACTGAAATACACTGGAAAAAACATTTGTTTGATTATAAAAGTTGAGCAAATTTAAAATAAATCAGAATTATAGAACTCATCACTCCCATTCATCTTTTCTGCCCTTGATTTTACATCATTGGGATTTAATTCATCTTTTAAATTTTATTCTTGAATTGAGGAAATTATCAAAAGGAATTTTGGCAAACATATTGGCTGAGACCACATACTCTTAATGTTTTTGTGTATGGATCTCCCAGTTGCTTAGCACAAAATTTTGACTGTATTACTGTAGAATACCATTAATCTGAGGGAATGGCATTGAACATCGATTAACCATCAGATATTTCATGTGAACCTGGTACGATATTTTCTATGATTGCAGCTTCAAGGTTTGTCTGGCAAGACAAAACACCACCTACCATCTCTTTCAATAGCACTGAATACCCATTGTCCTCCGTGGATTCTTCAACTATTATATTTTCTATTAAAAGCTACTGAAAGATTAGGATGAAGGTAGAAATATTAGCATGAAAAAAAATCAATAATAATGATTGTTTATAAAACAATGTATTACTAAAATACTGAGAGAATTTATTGAAAATACTACTGTACCAAGTCAACAAAAGCAGTCCATGCAAGGTGCAAATGATGATGCATGAAAAGTGACCCACAGAAATCAGCAAAATTTTGCTATCAGAAATTCATTTTTTGCTGGAATTTTTGTCAGAATCTGACCCAAGCATTTATCAAGTCCATTCCGACTGAATGAGATTACTGCAACTTTTGTACCGTATGTATACCTGATAAAAAAGATTATAAAAATGAATATCTTTTTTATAAATGTAATTATCTATTAGAATGAAATAAGTCCGTGAACATCTGCATGATAAATTTTTAATACCCAAGACCTTTGTCAATTTAGCTCAATCAGTTAGTCAGCCTCCTGGCAATGAGTTGGTTGGGAGTTCAAATCATGGGGAATGTAGATTTTACATGTTGGTTTACCCCTTAATTTTAGTGAGGATCGTTCTTCTTGTACTTGTTATAGGAGGAAAATAAAGTGAATTTCAGACTTTGTACTGAGGTTTAACAATAAAATTTTCCAGAAGACTGGGTATAAGCTCACACATTAAGAACACCTGTTGGAATAAAAGAATGAGAACAACATATCTCCATGTGTCAAATAAAAAATCAAGGTTACTACTGAATGTGACAGGCACCAAAATGAGTCCATAACAAAACCTTATCATCTCAGAAATTCAGATGGAAAGAAGGAGAGGGGATAGCTGAAACATTTTAATAAAGACTACTAAGATGAGAAATCTGGTTTGGAAGAATCATTTTATAATCTGCATGTATATTTTTTCTTCTGCTCTTCGTATTAAACCATTGATATTTAATTCAGACCAATGGTACTTTTTGCACCCCAACATTGTCCAGCCAGAACACATTTTCTCTTGATACAGTATGACATCATTTACAAATGTAAACAAATAACACGTATTTTTGAAAGTTACTTTGCCTTCAGAAAAACAATTTTCTTATTAAAGAAGTCATGTTTAGTGCTTTCAATCTAAAAAAATGTTGAATAAGAAAACAGATTCTTCAAAGTTTTGAAAATTGCTCATCACAAGAGAAAAAAAAATGTTCAATTTCCTCCATGAAAGGTAATTATTTTCAAACTAATACAATATTTACGGAAGTAACTTACCTTTAAAAAAATAACAAGTATCTATGTGCTTTCAATCTAATTGCATAAAAAAGTCAAATATCTAATATAAACAATAAAGAATTATTGGAATCATCAAAAACGTTTTATAAAATCAATGATCTAAAAGTATATAGATTTCATTTGGAATCCTATTCAAAGGAGTTTACATGGCATGAAGGACACAAACATAATAGTTCTTTTCAAATTTTGTGAGACAATTTCTCCACAGTATCGTTTGGATTAAATGAACATTTCTCTTTTTTCGTAATTTTATGTAAAAAAAAAAAAAAATAATAATAATCATTATCCCTATTTTGACCAAATTGAAACTTTGTATTTATTTAATTTTTTGTCAAGACGATAATAGTGAACCCATAAAATAAAGGTTTTAGGTGACACAGGGTGGAATTTGAAGAAAAATCTTTTTAGATTTCATTTTAGCAACCTGGTTTTGTAAATATTTGAAATTTCAAGTTATATTTCAAACATTTTATAAATATATCAGAAAAATAGACCCCCTAAAAACATGCCTAAAACTGAAATAAATGTAAGTGACCCTCAGACTTGATGACAGGATTATTAAAAAAGAAAAAAAAAAAAAAAAGAAATTTTGACACATCACACTAAAACAGTTCCCCATCCCTGGGTTGAGATTTGATTAGATAGAAAATAGAACTACATTTCTTGTGCTTTCAATCCATAAAGACCTGCATAAACTCCACAAATTCATCAATTTTGAGAAAAACAAACTTTCAAAGGTCTTTTAACAGTCGGACGGATTTTGTTTTTCTGTGATTAACTTTCAAAACTACCTCTCTTCTATTTTTCATCTAATAATCGACCTTTTTATACAATTGGACTGAAAGCACAAAAAGTACTAAATTTTTTCGTGGGTGGTTGACTTATGAAAAATGTATCATTCAAAAAAAAAAAAAAATATTTGATAGAAATAGAACTAATAAGTAATTTTCAAAACTTGAAGAAAAAAAATGAAACTTTTTCTCATTTGTCTTTTTGAATTGAAAGCATAAAACATTACCTATTTTTGATTAAAAAAGATCAGTTTTCCTGAGGGTAAGTAACATTAAAAAAATGTGTGATTTGTTTACTTTTGTAAAACAGCTGACATTTGAATGATGTCAAGGCAAGATGCACGTGTTTACAAAGCAGTCAATCTCAGGGTGCAAAAATGTACATTTCATCATTTAATTTTTTTAATTGAGGGAATTTCAAAAGTTGAAATCTGAGAAAAAGAGAACGAGACTGAGTATAAAAATTGCACATAAAAATGAATAGAAGATTTGTTCAAATAAAGGAATAAGGATAATATACCTGCATGGATCAATGTTCCAGAATGTTACTGAATGTGACTGACACCTAACTTTGGAGTATGCAGTGACTGAAATGTTGTAATAAAGAACAACAAAGATGAGAAAACCAGTCCAAAGAGACTCATTGTATCACATATAATAGAAGCCGACTAAAGCCACAAAGGCAGACTTGGAAAAAAGCGTTTTAACCAAGTAGTTATATCATGGTACACTCCTAGGCCGAAAATATCCGGAGTCTCTCCAAAGCTGCATATCTATGACAGAGTCATGACCATTATCCCTAAGGATGACATAGCTACAGTATCAATTTTCATTTACAAGGCATTTGTCATGCCTTTTTTACTGTAAAGAGGAAAGCCAGAATAAAATTAGATCAAATAGCCATGTGCTGATCAGATCAAACAACACATCAATATTTATTGGTTTGCTATCATCAAAAGATCAAGATATTACAATTGAACACTGACAGACTATTGAGATGAAATAACTTGTGACCTGAAGTTCCTTTACTGAAATTACACAAATTACCAATAGAGGAAGATGGGGAGAATTAAGGGAGTAAAGTAATCATTATTACTGCTGATATTTAAGGGTTAATTAACAAAGCAAAGAGCTAATCTCATTAGCAGTTGTTGAGAAGTATTTAGAATTGAAAACAAAATTCTTTAACATTATCATTATAAAGTTTTGAGAAATCAATTCATACTTGAAACATATAAGATCTTCTCAATGAAAACCAACAAGTGTTCTTGTGTGTTGTAGGCTACTGACATTCTAAAATAACACAAGCAACCTACAATGGTGGCCATGCACCAGACTAAGCAGAATTAAGTATATAGAATCATTTTTCAATAAAGTTACAGATAGCCATTGGGTATTTCTGAACTTAGTCTTATACAGTAGTGGGGCACCTAGTGAGGATTGAACTTACCACAGTAGACGTTGGTGCAAAAATAATTGCATTTTTGTTATTTTAAACTGTGATGCTTATTTTTTTAATAAACATTTGTTAAAATGCGTTTGTGTAATGGAAACATCTTGGAGCGCAAATTTCGCTGTATTTATTTGAGCTGAATGTTTTCCTTCGATTATGTACTCTGTTTTATTGAAGGCTGTCAAATCAAAGAAGGAAAAGAAGCATATTCGAGCAAATTTTGTTGTAACAGTTAAAAATGGGACATAAAGCAGCGGAAACTACCCACAATATCAATCAAGTATTTGACCAGGGGACCATCAACGAATGTATAGCTCAACATTGGATCAAAAAATTTCAAAATGGAGTTGAGAGCCTCAAAGATATAGACATCACTGGGGGCCATTATTGAGGCAAACCCCTGCAAAACAACTCGAGAGGTTGCAGAGGAAATAAATATTGACCATGCAACAGTTGATTCGACATTTGCAACTAACAAAGATTTGCAACAAAAAATGCTCACGTTACACAATTGACCCCAAATGAAAAGCAAAAAGACTTGCAAGTCATGTGGATGACCCTGTAGAAAGAGAATAAACTGAGCTACCCAGCTTACTCACCTGATCTCTCTCAGACAAACAACCACTTTTTGAAGCTTTTCTATCACTTCCTGCAAGGGAAGGTCTTCAACAACCAAGCAGCAGCTCAAAACATCTTCAAAGAATTCATTGTTTTCAGGTGTTAAGATAAACAGCAAGTTACTCATTGCACTTTTCAATGCGAGGAAAAAATATCAAAGAATATCATGCAAAATTATATTCTCTAAACTTCATGAAAAGAATGTGATGTACTCCAATTCTATCATCAAAATTCTTTTTAAAGATAAGCGAGTCACATCTGTTTCCATTGGAGTCTCGGATCCATGCACAAACAATCATACTGTTGTAATCCTCATTCATCTACTGGTTTAAATACCCAGGTAGGCCATACTGTCGGAATACTCCCACAAAGGGGCAGCAGACCCCCATAGCAACTTTAACTATCAGCCAGGAGAATAGAAATCCTATCAAACCTATGACGTAGGAATCTTGCTCCTATTTATACCACCTTGGTGGATCATAGGATGCAAATCCTTGGTTCAAAGGGTGGAGTCTGCCCTGCATACATCGTACTTCACCTTGAAATTTCATCACACAGACTGGAGGGTTATTCTGCAACACAAACCCTGCCATCAAAGGCCCAATAGTTGTGGAAAACCCTACCAAAATCTTTGATCATGAAGCAAAGCCATTCAAATATACATATATACATGCATACATACATATATACATATATATATATATATATATATATATATATATATATATATATATATATATATATATATATATGCACACACACACACACACACACACTATCATTTATGCACACATATACATAATTTTTTGCTTCTTTTGAAATCCTCTTTCTTTTTAGCTTACCCCACCACCACAATTTTTTGTATTCCAACATTTCTGTTGCAAAAAATTCTTGGCACATCAAAAACCTACAAGTTGGAAAACTTGAAACAAAAAACATTCTTGATTCATGATTCTTAGAGGCATTTATGGGCACATCACAAGCTCACAGAGCACTGGATGGCGAATCATAAAATGAAAGTTTCAATTCATAAGGTAAGGTAAAACATCTATCTCTTAAGAGACATTCTCAATAGAGTATGACAGCCAATGACTAAACCCCTGTTAGAGATACATGTGTCAGCTTAGTGATCTTTGCAAGTCTCAAGTCTGGTCCAGGCCGAGACTTTATACAGACATTTTTATAACCACCCTTTTTACAGAATGCAAATTCCCTGAAGAAATATCTCCTCCCTAATCTCACAGCTGAGAGTGTGCTCAGTAAGCTGCTGAGTGCATAAGGATATTTGTCCTTCTGAAGAATTTCCTCACACTCTTTATTCATACCAGGAAAAAGCAATTTCATGCCTGTCAATGGCGCCATACTTAACATCACTTTATTTTACTGTCAATAACATGCTGAACAAAATCAGGATTTGAATTGTCAATATTTTTTAGATCAGGAATCTTCAAAATAAAGGATGCTTTTCCAAACTGATCTCTAGTACTTCATACCTCTAAATCCGTGCCTTCATGACATACTAGGTCATTGTTGTTTAGTTAACCAGACATGAATGGTAAAAATCAAAACAGAAATTTAGATAATGAATTACTTTTATCAGTGTAAAATATTATACTTCATATGCTGCATAAGGTAGAGAGTTGTCATGTAAAGATTTGAAAAATTGGGCTCATAACATGATTAATGAACCCCTCTTCAATTGGGAGTCAAGGAGTCAGTTTGTGGTTTGGTCAACATGAACTAACAGCTTGATTTTTCTTGCATTTAGAGCGGTCAAAATGTAAAATTAGTTACATTAAATTGCCACCCTATGGATAAGTCTACTGTCACTAGTGATAAACATAGAACCAATTCATAAGTAAGCCTTCAAACTTGAAAAAAGCCTTCCACAAAATATCTACTGAAGTTGGTTCTTTAATGTACTTATAAAACCTACCAGTTGTGGATATTAATATCCTGAACTTAATCTACTAAAAAAAGGTTCAAGTAATCAAAAGCAAAAGAACAATTTGCCATAAAATCCAAACATAGTTTTTTTATTAAAAAGGTTTTAATTATTTCTTTTGGTCTTCATTCCAGAAATTCCTAAGGAGGAATCATTGACAAAAAGCCATTGAGCGATAGGAAAAAGGTATGGATTTGGTTTTATGAAGACAAAATTGGTTATGCAGAGGAATTTTAAATATTCTGCATTAGCTACCATTTCAGCAATTTTGTATGAATAATAATAAAACCATCAGGTCCTCCATGCCAATAAATGTGCACTTCTAGAGTTCTCTGAAGAATTTTAAGGAACTAAATAAGGCTATTTTAGTTCATTAGAATCAATATGCACTTTACACTCTAACATGTCTGCATGGGTAGTAAGATACAAAAGTGCACACACAAATACATACAATGAAAAGTGTACACTTGTCTCCTAGCACATACTCATAAGTACATGTGAATTATAAATGTTGTTTGGAAAGTAATATCACATTTTTGATTAGATAAAAACAGATGGATTGTAATCAAGTTGAATTCCATTAATCAATGGTGTTATCATCAGCAGCAGCAAATAAAGTAGTCTAATATGAGGGAAATTTTCTCATTCACAGCTAATAAAACCTGAATTTATAAATATATCAAGAGAGAGAAAGATGAATAATACAAGCCTTTGGACATAAGAGCATCTAATTGCTCACATGTCCATAAAATTACCTAATTAATAGATATTTAAGTGCAAGGAAACTCTTGGGTGCGTACAGGTGAAGACACATTTGCAAATATCTCAATACAAAATAGTAAATTTGCATCTCCTTAATCATACAGATGCAAGTGTATCTAATAAATAAAAATACTCAGTGCATTTTTGAATACATTTAATGGATAATAGTTACAAACTATATTTACATAGATCTAAGGTTCCCTACCCCATTCCAGTCTACCAGAGAGGCAGGTACTATACTCGACCAAAAGGTTATCTGGAACATTGCAAGGAAGTGTTCAACTATCAAAGTTGAAAAGAGAGATGGAGATATAAAGTAGATGAGAAACAAGAGAGAAAAACACTCTCGCAATCAATATGGCTAGCAGATTTCAATTTGAGGTTATTTATATACAGAATATATGTAGAATAGATGAAGAAACAAAAATCTTAGGGTATTGTCAGCAGAAGCATGCAAAGATCACCTATTTCTAAATACGTGCATGAATTTGCTCAGAGTATTTATGTATATCATTATACACACGAGAGGTATGGAGTTGGCGTAACAGTTGATAGCACAGATGATGGAAACATCAAACCAAATTCCTGCTGATTATGCCCTTGGGGAAGACATGAATCTACCCCTCCTCATAGATCCGATTAAGGATTATTTCCTGCTACTGGTACCTATAACTTGGTACTACCTGGTGGAGATGGGCAAGGTTAAATAATCCCTACTGTCCCAAGAAATGCCATGAGGGGCTCAGCATAGCACTCAATCTACTAAGTAATGGGATAATTTGATTCTTGAAAACTGATATATACATATCAAGGCGTGTGCGCACATAAAGACACACACACACAAATTAAGCAAATACATTTCCACACACTCAACGAAAAAAAAAAAAAAAATCAAGCTTTGGTGTAAGACAGCTGTTTTGCTGCATTACAACTCTTCAGTGTGGCTATAGACTATTCAACATCCCAACCAGGATCATGAGGTAGGATTGAAACCTTCGCTTCAGACCCTGAGACAGACATTCTACCTCTGCCTTATGCATAATTCCCAAGTTGGAAGATATATATATATATATATATATATATATATATATATATATATATTAGAGAGAAAGAGGTTTTATTGATACAGATAAAGAGAAAGAATAAAAGATAAAGAGAAATGAATGAATACTTAGGTACATAATTCTATTTATCCAAACTAACATAAGTTTGACACAAGGTCAAATTTCAAGACCAACACATTAACCACTTCACTATCATAAATGCTTACATAACTTTTCATTATCTCAATTAATTTGGCTATTCACACACATCTACATACATGCAAGTCACACATCCACATATACATTTATATACACACATGCTCTTACACCCACAACCCTCTACCTGCAATTTATCCATATCAAAGCATTGTAGTACTGATTATGGAATGATCGGAAATTGTACACACTGTCTCCTTTCACATACAATTACCATACGCCCCATGAAGTCGACTGCATTTTTTCTGTATTAATCACATATGAATGTTAGCATTCACTAACGAAGTCACCTTTGAGTGTTGCTTCATGGCAAGCTATTGTGATCACAGAACACACACGGAAATCGGCATTGAACTTTTTTCTTCTCCCTCGTAATCATTATTCGCCACAACTATCTCTTCTCAGTGTCTCTTCCTTTTTTTCTCTCCTGATATTACTATTACCATTTTCTACTACTCCCTTTCTTTAGTACCTTTTTTTTCATCCAAGTTCTTCCTTTTCTTACTCTAAATCACTCTTTGATCCAATAGATAGTAATAATTGGACTATTTTGTTCCTGTAGATACTCAGATTAGCGACTAACAAAGAAAGAAAGAAAAGAAGAAAAAAAAAAAGTTGAGTAAAATAAAAATCCATAATGAATGAGGTAATGCTATAATGCCTCAAGCAGGAGACACAACCGCATATATGTGAGATATACAGATAGAATGCATACACATAAAAGAAGGGAAATCAATAGGCCAATTAAATGCTGACCAAAAAAAATTGTAAAACAAAGAAACAAGTTCAGACAGAAATGTCATCAGATTGATCCTAGGTAATATCCAGCTCTACATAATGGCTACTTTCTTGGGGAAGAAAATTATGTATATATGAATAGATAGATAGATAGAGAGAGATCATGAGGATAATTTCTGACTTTCATGCTGAGAACAAAAAAAAAAAAAAAAAAAGAAAAGGGGGGGCTAGTGGGTATAGTGTTTTCAATTTTCAGATACTGCCTTTCATGAAAAAGTAAATAAAGAAATATTAGAAACTTTTCCCATGCATGAAGCAGAGATTGCATGATTCATGGAAATAAAACATAATCATACTTTTTACCAACAAAAATAGGGGATCACATTGTACACAGATATAGTAAATAAAAGAGACTATCATTGATAGTATCAAGCAGAAAAATTATCCAAACCTATAAGACGATGTTTCCAACCCAAGTAGAATATGATTTTGATTTTTATCAAATTCCCGGCATTAAGGTTTAAATTATACCTGTATGACATCCAAGCTGGAAATATTGATGATCAATGAGTATCCAAGTACCGAAAATAGGGAAACCAAACAACAAAAAAACTACTATAAACAATAAAAAAATAACTGGATGCCCAATCAATGTTCCAGACAAACTGACTACAAGTTATAAAAAAAATTATCTATCTTAAAGACAATAAGCCTCAGCACGCAATTATATGTATGCATCTCTCTATTGGATGCTGAACATGGACATTGTGACTTTAAGACATAAAGAAACTTTAGTACTCTCTTCAGTAGAGACTTAGATCAATTGTATACATCAAATAGGAAGATCACCAATCTTGCAGTCTTTGAGAAAGCTCAAGCCAAGTTGAAGTTAACATCATCAAATATTAGCTCAGATGGACCAGCCACATTGCACACCTCAAGGAAGGACACCAGATTATCTGAATAGATACTCTACAGCGGATTAGGCTTCAGCAAAAGACTCGGCGGCTATCCCCGGTGCCATTATAAAGATCAACTCAAACAAAGTATGATGAAGATCAACATAAACTTGGGAAGAACAAGCAGCAGAGCTCAAAATCTGGGATCAAACCTGCAAAACTGTTTGAACAAGAAAGCTGCAGAAATGAAAAGGAAAAGCAACAAAGATATGTATGTGTGCGGGGGGAGCAAACCAGAGGTAAACTATCAACAGTTGAAGCATTCTTACTCCAAGTCTTCCATATGAAAATGCATGCAGAAATTCCACCCCAACATACATACTACACACACATTCAAATTGATGAATATATCTACATGAACACACAATTCATAAAAATAGAGTGATACAGAATTTGGGTGAAGATCATTTGTCAAGCCAAGAGCAACAAGAATAAAAATGATGATGTAAAGATTGGGAATGAAAAAGTGAGAAGTAGAGAAAGCCTTTATTTGGCGACTAACGTCTGCTCCACCTTTCTATGTACCCAATGCGTTGTTGTAGCACTCAAAGTGGAATTCCTGGTTCCAATCGGCAAGGAATACCCAGAGGAAATTTCTGAGCAAGCACTTTCTCAGCCAGTTTCCCTTGGCTTTTAACACATTTCTACATAACATAGTAGTAAAATCCAGCAAATGGTAAACGGTTCCCAAATTCAGAAGCTAGAATGTTGATAAGAGAAAGAAAGACAAAGGGAAATAATTGAAATCATGATGGGAAGAGAGAAATGAGAGTAGGAAAGAGAGAGAAAAGAACAGAAAAAATATAGGGAGGCAGAATGATCAAGGAGAGTGGTGTTTGGGATGTTGCTAAGTAATTGTCAGGAAAGAGAAACATGCATGTAGAGGAAGAGACCAGCATTTGTTGAACAAGGGGAAAAGAGGTTGAGAATGTGAGGAACTAAAAAAAAGAAGACAAGAAAAATAATGATCAGAGATACCAAGATGCAGGAAGATAAACGGACAAGAGAAAAATTAAACCTCATGGTAAACTCACAAAACTTATGCACGTTGTTGCATACCAGAATTCATTTAAGACCAAAATGCATCAAACAGGAAAGAAAGATGAAAATAAAAGAGCAGAAGAGATCTTACAGGAAATGGAAGAAAGCTGGGAGGAAGGTGGAAGTGAGCAGAGATTAGTTGGGGTAGAGGAAAACAACAATAGAGAGAGCGCAAGGGGTAGAGAATAGAAGGGAGCTGGACAAAAAAAATCTTGGGGAGTGAAAAGAAGATAGCTAGGGAGGCAGAAGAGGGGGAAGAGGATAGCTGGGGAGGCAGAAGAGGGGGAAGAGGATAGCTGGGGAGGCAGAAGAGGGGGAAGAGGATAGCTGGGGAGGCAGAAGAGGGGGAAGAGGATAGCTGGGGAGGCAGAAGAGGGGGAAGAGGATAGCTGGGGAGGCAGAAGAGGGGGAAGAGGATAGCTGGGGAGGCAGAAGAGGGGGAAGAGGACAGAGAGGAATGACAGATGGACTGGGAGAAAACAGAGGGGGGAGAGAGGGGAGCCAGAGAGGAGAAAGAGAATAAAGGGGAATAAGTGCTTTAATGGGAGAGAGAGCGGATAAGAGAGAGGTGGTTGAGGGAAAACAGAGAAAGGAGAAGCAGATAGCAAGACAATGCTCTCTTCAAGTGTGAATCTGCAGAGCCAATATTCCCTAAAAATAAACCATGCATGTTGACCAACCCTGACAAAACTGACAACTCAATGACAGCACAGCTGAGAAAAGGAAACTAATTAGGTGAAATTTCAAGAGTGAGCGAGCTTTGGGGCTCTGGGCTACAACCAGGGAGAGCCATCATCGATTTCAACAAAATTAGACAGACTGGCAGAAATACCATATGATGATGTTATGATAACAGAAACTTAGAATTATCTCAGTTAAGGAATATTAATTTTAAATATCAAGTTTTCCTTAAAAAATCCAAACGAGAACCAAGAGTTAAAAAAATTATACTTGTAAATGCATAGATGTAGCACTATTCTTTTATGATATTGGCTCTAACATTCTGGAACAACGAACAGAAGAGTTAAAGAATTCCCACCAAGATAATAGAGAGAGAGGATTAAGTTACAATGAACAAAACTGAAATACTGAGAAAATAAAAACAATTTTTTTTTAATTCAGAACATTTTCTAAAATACATGAAATGGTTGAGAGTAAAAGAAGGGCTCAGAGGAGATGTCCTTCATATTTCATATGGGAAGAAGATTTCTCTCCTTTTCAAGGGTAATAAAGAAAGTTCAATTTTTTTCAACCCCCAATATATATGCAGAAAAATGGGTTTTGCAACAACTGTAAAATGCTGTCACTTTTTTGTCACAGACACTAATAACAACAGCATAATTCTAAAGTTACCCCCTCAAAAAATTATTTAATTTGAAAGACAAGGCAAAAAGAATATACGAACTGATTATAATATGCTTAGCAATAACATATTTTGTCATTTCTGGGCATAGAATAATGATATGCTGACAGGAGAGACATCTACTCATCTCACAGACCACTAGACAATTGTAGTGATTTCAATCCTCACTGAGTTCAACACTAATTGTGACCTTGTGCCAGACTAAGATAAGCTTAGTTAAAAAAGAAAAAACACAACACACACACACCTTCGAAAAAAGAGGACAGCAGCAAAAATAGAAAGGGAATAGGGGTAACAAGGAAAATTATGACGGGGAGACTAAAAAGAAGAATTCTATAAAATGAAGCAGAAAAAAATTGAAAAGAAAAGAGAACAAAAGAGAGTATTAAGGTATCGAGTAATAAAAATGGTAGAAATTAGAAAAGCTTTGTCAATTTTTATCAAGAATTGGGCATTTTTGTTGACTCATGTTGTGAGGAGGGTTAATCAGATCATAATCTATATTTGAAGATTTTCCAATAGCCTTGCACTGACCTCTGATATAGGAAGTCATAACTGTTGAAATTATTTTTTCCTGAACACTCGTTTCTATGTGATGTTGAAATCAACTCATTTATGCAACTTTCATTCCAGAGTGGGGCAGCACAATTCCTCTTTCTTTCTGTATATGCTCTGTTGAACCTACTTTAGTCACATTATCTTTTCTAATGGCTTTCCACTGTTGATCTTCAAGTTGATCTTCAAAAGACAGCTAGTTTCTCCCATATATTCTTTACCACCATCAGATGGGGTGTGATATATGCCATTTTTGTTCACTCCTTTAGAGAGAGCTGCATATGTAATTTTACTACAAAAGGTTACCTTGATATTACACTAATTGCAATATTAATACGAGAACCAAACAATCAGTCTTGTGATAGTTAAAACTAGTATGTTCTCATTGAGAACACAAAAGAAAAAAGAGAAGGCAAAAGAAAAGTCAACATGTAAAGACCACTGGATGCAAAATACACTTGAGAATGGCAAAAGAATATATAAGCCAAAATATTGGGTCACCAAAGAATAAAGATGAACACTACAGTATTTCTTCAGATCAATAGTTTTCTGTCTTGTTTAAATTGTATTCAAAGATTATCTTGCAAATGTACAATGTCATTAATCAAGGGTATTTTTACAGTATCAGATATCATACATACATGCTGGTTCATCAGTCAAGTCTCTCTGTACTCATACATGGATATATTTTTTTTCTCTCTGATATTGACCAGATCATTTAATAAGGAGTAAATGATCTGAAAAATCCTTAGATTTTGATCAAAGAAACATGAGAAAAAAAATCATTCAAGGTTATTGAAACCAGAAAATATCGACCGATACCAGATACATCCAATTAGCATTAGAGCTGAACAAATTTAGAGGCAATTTTTGCATTATTTTTCTGTATTTACATCTATGTGCCTTAGTTTAAACACAAAAATGTGAAATGAAAATGGTTTCATGATTTACACTTGGAGCCCAAGAATATCATTTATTAAGAGAATGTTTTCATTCATAACAAGACTGGAGTTAAAATACATTATTTTATTGTACGTTTTTGACTATTATTTAGGTTCATCTTAATTTTTGATGACTTCTTTGATCACTACTTCAGTAAAGCCATCAATTTATGACAGTCAGTAAACAGCACATATTGGAAGTAATGATTTATGTCTCAGAATAAATGATAGTTTTTCCATTTTTTGTGGGGGATTGGGTAAGAAGTAAGAAAAAAGTATATATATATATATATATATATATATATATATATATATATATATATATATATATATATATATATATATATATATATATATATATATATATATATATATATCTCAATTTAGCTTCGGTGTGATCGACAAACATCTTTTTAGTTTGGACTGGAAACATTACTTGTATAACGTCGCATACAGTTTTACTCTGACTAGTGTCCCCATCTTGATTAGTAGAACATTTCAGCCATTGTACCCTCAAACTATCTTCAGGTGTCTGTCATAGTTGGTAACCTTCAGGGAATTACAAACTGAGCCCTTCATACAGATATTCTGGTTCAGTGAAAGAGGCAGACATGATGTCACTGGGAAGAATTACAGGATATCTCCAAGCATGAACAGCAGACTGAGAACAATCCATCCCTGTGGATTGAATATCAGGTTTGGTTTGAAATTCCTGGAAGGTTACCAATTACAACCAGAAACTTCAACAAACGAAGTAAGGATGCTAGTCAGAGTAAATGATCTTAATTCCAGATCTCAGAAATTAAGATTAGAATAGGAAACAGTTCATTCCTACACTGCATCTGTGTTCCATATACAAACATCAATATAAATGATTGATGATCAAATAAGTAAGCAATGCTAGAAATAGGCAGATTTCATTTTATTGAGACTGAAATTCTATCAATCTGACTATATGTACAAACATGGTTGATCCATACAACGATTTATGTACATATATTACTTGGAGACAAAAGATTGTCAAGTGTGAGTCATAGAGGCAGATGAATATACAGACAGTAGAATAAATATTAGCCTAGAGAGAAAATTTGTTCTTCTAAACTTTACAGCTTCCGATTAAAGTACTGCCATTATTTTATGAATTATTCAGACTTGCATCAGCATTGTTATTTTTATCACAATACTTCGACCTGTCCTACTGAATCTTCTAATGAATTTCAATAGGTCTAAATTCCAAAGCTTAGGCATCAAATGAAAAAAAAATTGTCTCTTATCAGTTAAAGACCATGAGAAAATGGAATGTAAATTATGATACGATACACAGTTATGATTTTTTTAGATTATTTTGGTTAACAAAATAATTCCCCAATATATTTCATTTACAGTAAAGCTACACATGAAAAATCTTTCCGCATATCAATATCATCCATATTGGTTGAGTTATTAGACATCAGTTCCTATCCAATGATATCAGTAAAACCTTAGCATTTGGTGCGGGATTTTGTTTGTAGTTGTTTTGGGCAATTTTTGATGTAACATCCAAGAGATATTTTTATGATTCTTTTTCATGTTAATAACATATACATATATATATATATATATATATATATATATATATATATATATATATATATATATATATACAAATAAGACTTTTTGTCACAAATTTACAAAAGAAGATATCTGTGTAGATGGATCAACATGAAAAGAGGGGTTAATTCAGTTATAGAATTAGAATATACGAAAGAACTATTCTCTCATGGATTATGAAAATTCAACTAGTTTTGATTGATTCGAACATGAGAAGTTTCCATGAAAGTTTTGGTGACTTGTTCAATTAGATTTTGAATGAAACTGAAATCACAGGGTGTTAGCTCGTAACATTTGACAAACAGAACTCAAGATAACAACGTTCCTAGGAAATGTAAAAATGCCAAACAATAATTACCGATATTATCTGCAATTCAAGAAGGCCAATAAAAATGAACACTAAACTTTCAGAATAACATCAGAATGACCTACTCAATTTTTTTGTAAGATTGTTTGTTCATTCTCATAAAGTAATTTCTAGAGAAGCAATTAAAAAAAAAAACAAAAAGCTATCAATTGACTTCCTGAAATTTTGTCCATAATTTGATACTAACCAAAATTACTCAATTTTGGTAGAGACTTGAAATTGTTTAATCATTTTTATACATGTTTTTGTCGTTTTTGTTTTTTTTTTAAACAGTCTTCAAGTTGAATTTTTTTTACCATTTACTGAGTTTGTTATAAATCAATCTAACTCATTGATCCTTCTTGAAAAGCATTTATACAAATCAATAATCCAGATACAGTTAATGTAATATCAGTAAACTTTTCTTTTTTCAAGTATTTTATTATTAAGCAGTTATTTGACATTTATTCCATACAGCACCAAAGAGATTAATTTGCTGAGAATATCTTTGTTCACTTCAATCATGAATAAGAAAAATCAGAATTATCAGTAAAAAAAAAAATCAGATAATGTCTCAATTATATTATCGTTAAAATAATGACTCATTATTTGAATTTTTTTCCACAGGTTGAACCTCACTAACCCGGGATTCATGAGTTTGGTAACCCCTATTGTTTGGGATAAGGATTTGAGTCTGGCTCTCATGAATATCTGAACAAAAAGATTTGGCTAAAAATCAACACGTGAAGGAAAAAAAAAAAACTCAAACTTGTATAAAATTTCATCATCAAAATCTTTGTGCCATTAATAAGGAAGTGTGAGCCTTAACTATATATATATAGGTATCAGTAATACATTACTGCAGATGCATTGCTTCGCCATTTTTTACCCTAAGCTCCACTGGTTTGAAAAATCTGCTATGATACCTGTCTGGTCCCTAGTGAGGCTCAACCTGTATCCAGGAAATCAACCGAAACACAAAACAGCCAACAAATGCTAATCAGAACAGTTAAAATGTCAAGCTACCATTTGAGAAGCATAGAAATTTATTGAAAGTACCAACTTCACCAAGTGACCTATCCTGTTACCCTCACAGTTTTCCACCCACTCTTGAACAATTTATTCAACTATATGAAAAAAAAAAAGAAGTTCTGCTAAAATGCCATTGCTGTTCTTACAGAGGTCCAATTATTTTTAGTCTGTTCTTCAACAACTCATTGTAACAAAGGCAAAAGCATTTTCCCCATTTCTCTCACTCTTCTTAGTCAACTTTCCATGTTTTGCAACATGCCCTACTTGAAGCTGCAAGAGATATCCTAAGGTGTGGCTTATTCTACCCCACTTCCAATAACCTTTCCATCTCCCTACATCTCATCTATCTCGACTAAAACGTACATGGGTGTGGCAGGGTGCAGGTCTTCACCCCCACCATCGTTCAGATTTTCAGACAACAAACTGAACCAAATCCCTATCAATTTCTCTTCCTTTGCTGATAAAATGTTATTCTATGAATGCTGAATCTACAACATCTTCCCAACGTTGAATTAGGGACTTGAAAGCAAAAGGGGGGCAACACAAACAGATACACTTGCTGTCATAGATGTCTCAATGCAGGGGGGAGGGTTTGAAAAAAAAAAAATTGTAACTTGTAAAAGCATAACCCTTTCAATATTAGATACTAGCTAGGCAAAAATAATCTAGGATGCTAAATATTTTTTGTCACTTCTTCATTACCTGTATTGCCACTCATATTTACTTGTTAGCTTCCGTGTTAATCAGAATGAAAAAAAAAGCAATAGCTAATTATGAGTAACTAATAATGTTGTACCATTTTTTTGTACTAATTGTTTGCTAATGAATATAAATTTGTAGAAAGTTAAGGTCATTCTGGCAACACAGCTGTTATTATTTTATTGAGGCTTGTAGGTAGGAGTAGTCAGGGCAATTCACTTTATAAAATCTTTCTATATTGAATTACAGCATTATTAGTTACTTATAATTAGCTGTATTACTATTATTAACAAGGGAGTTGAATATGAGTGACATACTGATAGCAGAGTACTTTTTTTTTTAAAATATAAATTTTGAAATAGTGAACTAGCTCAATGAGAGAATTAGGTATCTATTTCCTTTCCTATCAGCATCAATGTTGAGGATTAGAGCCCACGTAAAGGCCAGAATTTTGAAAGCTTCAAACCTCCCCACTGCTCATTTGATTCTATACTAGATAAGGCTGAGCTAAGTAGATATCTATATACTAGCTATTCAAGTAACCAGATATATTTGGAGTTATTTACTGACCTTTTGAGGGGTCTCTATGACTGCTGGGATATACAAGTCCTATAGATCTCTTTTAGAATTCTACTGGAATATTTCAATTCAGGCTTACTATTTTATTCACTGTAATGATTACATGTACAGCTACACAGCATATTCTGCTGGCAGCAAACAAAAAAACAGCCGTAATAAAGGAAAAAAAACCTCGATTAAACATATTTCATGATTTTTTTTCAACCTTAAACTTGTTATAGTTAGTTTAGACACTTAGTCTGTACGTTGAAGATTGAAAATCAGGAATAGAGGGATTGTCAATGGTCAAGAATTAAAGGTAAGGGCTATCAATAGAATAGGTCTATTATATGTAAATTTGGTAAGAGCTTTGCTTTAGGAACATACTGATATTTTGATAATGGAATAAACTTTTTAAAGAGATTATATTTGTTATAGATTTGGGTACAGTTGACAAATGCTGGTCACTTTTTGTATAATCAAGTATTTTCAAATGCCTGCTACTTTACAAAGAATCAGATTATGCAATTTTTCAACAACAAATTTAGCTGATGAGGGTGAAATATCTTCCAAATGATATCCAATCATTGTTTCGATGAGTTCATTGTACAAATAATCATTAACTTCATCCCAATTCTCCCCACGGGAGCAAAATGAGTTCCAATGGAAAAAGTAAGTATTGAAACACCTTGGCTCAGAAAATGACTTTTAAGCACCAAATTCATTTTTTATAAAATCTTCAGTCAATGGCATAAGAAAAAATAAATCCTCTTTCAGTCTTCAATTTACAATGCTGGCAGCAGTTCTCCATACCATCTGAAAGAATGCCTTTGGAAATATCATGGATCATAGAAATGAGCGGGATGCTTCCTCTTGGAGCATAAACATGCTCAGCAAGTTGTGTAATGATTTATCAATTATTTTTGGAGAGAAGAAACACTAATGAAAAAGACCAAATCAAAAACATAACCTTCTTGGTGGAGGTAATAGAAACGAAAATAATAATCTAACTAATTTTACCAGTGTGTGGATCTTATCATGAAAATTGTAAATTTTATCAAGTGACAATAAAATGAAATAAGACAAAATCAATATTTAGAATTAAAGTTGATCTTACAGTAGCACATGCTGAGATTAAGATGAGATGTTTTCAATCAGTGAAGTGAATACAGAATGAGGTATCATGGGAGAGGGACCACAAAAACAGAAAAAACAAAAATTAAAATTCTATTGTATTCATTTGATTCCACAATTCATTATACATCTGTCAATAACATTGTGAAAGCAGGTGGAGATTGTTGAATGCCTGTCAATGCCATGAAACAAGTTGACCATAATGATGACATTTTTTGTAAGGGGATGATATATTTGTGAAAAGCTATATTAGTAGGGATTCCGATATGTCTGAAAATATGAATTGTAAATTGAGATGGTATATTGGTGGAAATGAGATTTTGTGTTCAAATTAAAACACGACCAATTTGCTGCTCTATCAAGGGGAAAGACAAAATTAATGAATGAAAGTGAAAATTAGAAATAGAAAAAGGAGAAACACTGCAAAAATGGAGAAAATATGAGAAAAATTGAATGAAATCCATTTTAAAGTCATCTGCATGATGATAAACTAACAAGAAAGAGAATAGACGGATCAAAAACAGCAATTTTTGGCAGCATTTGTCAACATATGATTCTGTAATAAATCTATTTCTTTCCAAATGAGTTTTCAAGTTGATCCCTATTGAAATGAATGATCATTGAATCAAGAATAAAGCAAAAAATATTGTCCAAAATATATCATAATTCATCATAAAATGATTATATATATATATATATATATATATATATGTGTGTGTGTGTCTGCGTTAGAAGCGTAAACACCGTATAGTCTCCTTTCTTCCTTGTACTTTGTTTTTTTATCTTGAAAATTGATTTTTAAAAAAATTTCTTTACCTATTACCTATCTTATCTTTTTATCTATACTAACGATCTCTCTCTCTCTCTCTCTCTCTCTCTCTCTCTCTCTCTCTCTCTCTCTCTCTCTCTCTCTCTCTCTCTCTCTCTCTCTCTCTCAAACCACTTCTCAATAAGATAACAGCTCTCTTTCTCTGTGATGAACGCTTTCTTTGACCAACCACTCCTCAGGTCACTCAATTCTTTAAAATTGCCATTTACCTATTTCAGTCTGGTCCCAACACAATTTTCCTCCATTCTTAAAACTGTTGATTGTCAGAGTTAAAAATAAACAAATGAAAGATATACATGAAAGGAGAGAGCTTCAAAGCATTAGAATGATAGAAGGCAAAAAAAAAAAAAAAATGAAGATTAGATAATAAAAAAAAATCCCATGAGCATGATTTTTATGTTGTATTCAAAACTAAACTCGAGCCAGTGAATATCATTCGTGGTACAACCCAAAAGTTCGGGGAATTTAACGATCAAAATAATTCCTCACCATGACACACGTCCGTCTTTCAAAGTAGCGTCATTGTGAGCCAGTAGTTCACTGGATCACGCAGGTAATGAATTCACCGAAGGCGGCGGCCCAGTTCCGTACTACGTTTGGTTTGCACGTGCTGTTCGATTTTCCACTAACTTTTGGGGAGCATCTCGCGCGTGTGTGTGTGTGTGTGTGTGTGTGTATGTATGTTTGTGTTAAGAGTCAGTAAAGGATTTTTCTAGGCATAGAAAAGAAATGTGAGAAATGATAAGATGGATAATTTGTTCACCCACATCTCCAAATCACGGCAGAATGAAAATTATTTTTAAAAATGTATTCCCCTATCAGTGAGACAATCACAAGATCGAGGGGTATCCAGGTGGGCAGATACGTGCAACTGCTCTTCAATAACTAGATGTGTACATGCTGGGTGCCCAGGTAAACATTAAGGCCAAGAAGTAGCCTTTACCAAGTCATATACAGTTATACCTTCATTTCTGGTACACTTCAAAACCGCACTGTTTAAGGCATAGTTACATAAATTTGTACAGCAATACCATAATCATACTACATTAAAAGCCGCACTATTCAAGATTTAGCTGTAGTTGTGTCTTCGACGGTAGGGAGAGACAAAAGGACTCACTGAATAATGCTATAAAGCAAGGTGCATGTAGATAAACATTTACTGAGACAGTGGATGTAATTAACTTGAAAAGTAGATACTAAAGTTCATGATTACTTGAAAGTTGAAATATACGTGCTTACATGGCAAATTGATTGTTCTTCCTGCTTAGAACGGTGATGCGTATTCAAAGTTCTAGCACGAAAGTTAACAGCACTAAAGAGGGGGGGTGCACAGAAACTAAAAGTTTACTCTCTTCTTTCCACCTGTGAGGATGAAGGATCATACCTAGAGAAATTATGGCTAATAATTAAAATCCCTTAGAGTAACCAGCATAAACACTGGATTCTCTAAAAACGAAAGTAAAATGATGTCACACGCTTTTGATTTTGGAGTAGTAGTCAGAGGTGTACTACTAACCTCCACCTTTTTCTAAAACAAATGAAAATCAAACCGTTTTCAAACAAAAACAACCATTGCATGAACACTGATTGGAAACTTTATAGTCATAATCAGTCACTCACTTAAGTTACAAAATTGAATTCAATAAAGATAAAGCTTATTGATCGGGTACAATACTCAAGTAAGGTACACGAGATCACGGGTATATGCAAATTTCAAACTTATTTCCAAGGAAACTTATGTCTGTCAGACCGCCTCTTCAATTTGAACGAAAAGTATGAAATGTTCAACAAAAAATAAATTCAATTTCCTTCGTTGACTGAACTTAATTGAAGGAAATTGAACTTCCTGCATTACCTGTGTAAAATTTGAGTTGCGTTCAGTTGGAACTACAACTGAAACTTTGTATTTACCAAAACCATCAGTTAAATTAAATATGAAGAAATCGATAACAGATGAAACATTCATTGTACATTTTGGGAATCAGCATCATCCTTTACTATAAGTTTCTGATAAACTTGTAGCTATGGACAAAAGAAAAATGAAATCTACGTGGACTTAGTTGGAAAATTGAATTTCCATCCTCAATACAAAATATATAAATGATCGAAATAAACGTAAAAAGACAAAGAATTTCTGAATAAATAAAGACAGCCTATGACAGGTGTAAGATTTCGACGAAGCATTAAGAACTACATATTATGTGTTGTGAATTAATTGGGAGAAAAAATCGGTGCTAAGAGTAACCAGAAGAAATTGTGAAGTTTCTTTATAAATTGAATATATCTTTTTAAAATTAAAAAAACGCGAAAAGGTGAGTAAATATTCAAAAGTACACGTTGATTTTGTATTCGGGCAATGGATATCCAAAAATATCACGTGTAATTTGAAGAGATGCACTGATGATACGCGTACATTAAAAAGACGATACTTACAATAATCATAGCCAAGGTAACAACCAGTTATAGTAGTAGTAATCACATGTAGTAATACATTTCGCCATATGGTTTTGTTTTAGTTTGTTTTGTTTGTTTTTTTTAACGAGCGAGGTCGTACTCCATTCGTGAATATGATTAAAATGATAAATGGAAAGTTTAAGGGACAAATAATGAGGGGAGGCTCAAAATACGGAGGGGTGAAATTATTTAAGTTGGAGGGGTAAAAAAGAGGGAGGAGCGAAAAGGGGACGCTGAAAGAGAATTGAGGTCAGAACAGCAGTGATTTCTTGATCCAAAATGAACTTGTAGCAAAAGCTGCACACGTTTGAATGTGAAAGTTGCGAAGTCGAGAAGGGAGTGGTTGAAAGGAACATTGAGTAAGAGGAGAAAGGAAGGAAGAAGGAGGCTAAGAGGCAACACGGGAAGAGGTGAGTGCGTATGAAAGGAGAGTTTTGAGAAGAGAGAAAAAAGACAGAGGGAAAGCGAATCAGGAGGAGTGAGGTAGAAGTTCGGAATTGGCAACGAATCTCTAAAAGATGAGAAGTTGGTGCCATACTTTAAAAGTTCTAAGCTCTCAAATTCTGATCTTCTGGTGCCAATAACAAGAAAGCATTAAATTCTAAAGCCGGTGAAAGTAAAGGGAGAATTCAAGAGATGCTGAAAGAAAGGGGAATTTACCAAACACCAGAAAGAAAGAGTTGAAGAGAAAGATTGAATTTATCTTTTATTCATTAAAAAACACAATGGTCATAAATCATATTTGTTTTGAGAGTATGAGGAAATTAAGGTTTCATGAGAACATAATAAATTCTCACAGAGTGAGTAGATACAAATAAGAGAATAATACAGTTCTCTTCTTGCCTCGTTTGAAACCAAAAGAAAGAAGTCATTTTTTTAAAACAAACTACATTTGAAAGAGAGGGATACACACACACACACATATATATATATATATATATATATATATATATATATATATATATATATATGTGTGTGTGTGTAATTAAGAACAGACAAAGGGAGAGATAGATTCTAAGCAGTGAAAGGGAGAAATGAAAACAGGCCAAGTGCAGAAAACAAAAACATTCAATGATTAAAAACAATACTGACAACCAAAAAAGGAAGATACAATTAAAATTTAGAAAATTCTCTCAAATGGCTCTTCAACATAAACCTAAGTAGATAATAGATGTTGGATATAGTTAGAGAATACATACTCAGAGGTGAACAACTACAGAGATTTGTGCTGGTTCAAAATATTTTCGGTATGCAGATAAAGAAGTAGGCATACCAAGAACTGCATGATACAGATGTACAAGGGCACAAAGAAATACATACACGATCCCAAGTAAAGGTTCAAGCATTGCACAGCTTTAAATAGCTTCCCAAAAATTTGGTTGGAGGTGTATATGTGTGTATAGATATTATACACACATTCACTCCTTACTCAATCCATGAGGTACAATTTAGATTAGGGTTTCTTACAAAACAAGCATTGCTTGGCCAGCTTCATAGCTGGAATAGTTCTTTATTTCCCAATGGTACTAGTGGTCAGTAAAGAGAGGATTCTGAGTGCTGATTTTCTAGGCAGGCAGTCCCCAGAATCCTTAAAATTGGCATAGCAGTTCTCCTACTCCCATCCCCCCCCCCCATCTGTCTATGTGCTATTTTAAACTTAGTAACATTGCTATTTGTAAATAACTCCTTTGATCTAGTTTGTGATAAAGTAATCTCTGTCCCAAAAACCTCAATATAGGATCTGGCTAATATATTTGACAATAGTAGCAACACTACTTTGCTCTTCAGCAGCAACAGTGAAATGATATATCTTGAATAAATACCATCCACACAGAATTTATAGAAAAATTTTGACCTTCACCAAACTGATTGATTTTTTAACTGAACACTTTTTTAATGGTATGACTACATGCCAACACAGAAAAATAGTGTTATCCTTACAACAACAGATAACGAAATAGACAAAATGACAACCTGAAATTTGCTACTCAAACTGAATCATATATTTGAGAAGTCTTTACTCTACTCTGTATCAGGGGTCCCCAACCTTTTTCATTCCGCAGAGCAGTTTGATATTGACAATATTCTTGAAGCCAGGGAAGAAGGTGGGTGGTTGATCACTACCAGAATATAGGTGATAAGTCAACTATAAATCGCTTATAATTAATTGGCTAATACACTGAATTTTGTTTCCAAAATGGATTATTTAATGAATTTGATACTAAGATATAAAGAAAGGAATTAGTTCTCATTTTAAAAAATATCACCAAACTATATTGTTCACTTAAAGCCTGTTAGCCCATGCTTTGCAACCCCATAATTGGGGAACACTGCTCTAGATGTAGGAGAGTGGGGAAACAATAAATACAAAGGAATAAATAAATGGACAAAGAAGGCCTGTTTGACTCATTTATCATTTAGTACACTGAATAATCCTTCAATTTTTAAAAATTCAAGTGTAATACTTGTAATACTTGTTCTACTTCCAAATGCATATTCCTTTGAATATCAAGTTAATAGTCTGCAGCACTATAGTTAGTGTGTGTGGATTTTGGAAGTATCCAAGACCGATGGTCGATCACAATTCTAATTAGGATTACACAAGGTAAAAATTTAGTTAGAAATCTGAACAGAAAATTAGTATTATTTCTATTAATATTCAGACCCTCCTCATCTTGGTTGTTTTTCCTACAACGTTTCGGCTGTTGTACTCTACGGCCTTCATCAGGTATCATCTGGTAGGTGTAGGGAAGTAACGAACCTACCAGATGATACCTGATGAAGGCTGTAGAGTACAATGGCCGAAACATTGTATGAAAAACAACCAAGATGAGGATGGTCCGAATATTAATAGAAATAATAATAATACCTCATCTCAAAAAATTCAGAGATATAGAAAATTAGTACAAAAGCACTAAATACCACTCCCCAAAATAACTGAAGTGCAAATGACCAAATCAAAGTGGATGTTGATTTTGAAGCATAAATCATAGCCAGGAGTGTCCCAAAAGTGATACTTGATTTTATTTGGGTACAAATGTCCCCAGAGAAAATGGTGTCAGTCAAAGAACACGCTAACCAATTGTGTCTAACCTGAGGAAATTATCAGTCACTGGAATTGTCAGGAGTTGGATGTAAAATGAGAAACTTAGTGAAAAGAAAAAAGAAAAGATTTCTAGTCAATAAAAGAATTTGTTATGAGAAAAATCAAAGTGCTTTCCTTGGAAATGGGATTCCTCCAGGAGGGTGCTAAGATGATAAGATTACTCATCAGCCAATGGTTGGCATAACATGTGAGGTAATCTGTATGGTCCCGCCTATTCAGGGAAATAGTAGGAGGACACTGGCCGAGTTGGGCCCAAGTGTTTTAACTCTTACTAGGGGTTCTTTATATATACACTTGGAAATCAGCCTTGGGATGGCCCTAGAAAGCAGAGACCAGCAGACGGCAACAGCAGGTAGACCTGATGATCCCTTAACTTTATGAGATAAAGTACTGGCAAAATTTGCACTTTCAGCTGAAGTACAGACTCAAAACACTTGACCAGATCCAGAGTTACAGCAAGAAGTACTGACCATAACTTGAGGCTGGACTCTGTTTTTACCAGTCAATGCTAACTTCATTTATCTTTGCCTATTGAGTATTCCTATCTCAGCAGATTAGCCGTAGACCTGAACAATCGACTATCTTTGATTAGAGATTAAGCAGATCGGGGAGGGTCAAATTGAAGTTTATAACCCTAGAGTATCAAATAAAACATTCATTATTAACCTTTAAATGAGCATTCCTATTCATTCCTAGAGTCACCAAGATCTTTGGCAAATTCAATTTGCAGCTGGATCAACCCAAACTCTAAGATGTTTCAACCAATGACTCTTCAGCAGATCTTCAAGCACAACATGAGATAAGACCCAGAGAGGGCAAACTGTCCCATTTTTTTTTTTCTCATTAAAGGGCATGGTACCTGTCAGAAATGAGAGGATTATTTACGTATGGATAAGCATTTCTGCCTAGGATCAAAATGTTTCTCCCCGGCACTCTGCTTAGGATCAAAATGTAGTATCTGAGCAGTCATTGAAAAGTATTACACACACACACACATTAATTATTATATATATATATGATATCATATATAATATAATATTACTGGAAGGGATACTGGATAGTCTATAACCACACTGAGGAGGTGTAATACAATGAAACAGCTGTCTGAGGATGAATCAATTATTAATTATTATCATAATCAACGCTCCCTTCTTTAGGGTACATCACTCTTAGGTAGGGCACTCGTCTATTATAAGCTGCTATGCAATGCTCTTCCAACTCTAGAATGGAGCACTCTGGTGGATGGGGAATTATGCGTGAGTCAATATATCGCTTAATCCAGTTCTACTAACCATAAAGTTCCATGTATGGCAGGAGTAGAGCATCTGCTTGGAGCAAAGATTTCAACCCTACTTAGCGGTACTGGAAGGGACACCAGATAGTCAATAGCCACACTGAAGAGTTGTAATACAACGAAACAGCAGTGCGTTGATGACACGATCATAAATTATTTTTAATATATGATATATACACGAACATACATTATATATATATATATATATATATATATATATATATAGTATTCCAATGGTGGGAATATAATTAAACATTTTGGATAATATCAAGTTTTCTCTTTTTAGGTTGTCCATATTTAGCTGTCTGATAAAAACTCATAAAATGAAGTGGGCTTCCAGGAAAATTGACTCCACACTCAATTTACAATTGAAGTGATTGTACAGGTAATAAATAACATATGAGCAAATGTAGTTTTCACTATAAAAAGGAAAAAAAAAAAAAACTTCAAAATCCAGTTAAATATTAAATTCACTGATTTTATCAAATCTTAATCACATGAATGCTACATTGTTTTTGAGAAGTTTCTCATATTAGAGTTTCAAATTTTCTCTCATCAAAAATAGCGCAACAGGTTTCAAACTTTGCAAAACCACAAACAATAGTTATGTGGATGTATAAAGGGGATCAGTTTGACATTAAATACCAATAGAAAACCAGTTTCCTCTTTATGTCAAGGTATATCTTATGCTAAGATGTATTAATGTAACTTCATGTACCAATATTTCAAAGACTCTAAAATATCAAAGTTTTAACTCATCTAGACACTCGAATGTGAACACAAATTCAGTGTTCAATTCAACAGTTATAATGACAAGAACAACGGTTGATGATACTGTTGTTGTTGGGACTTATAGGTGGGCATTGGGGTAGCCAACAAACAAGGCTTCAGAAAGGATTCAAATTCTAGTTGCCAGCCATTGATTCATATCTATCCAGTGGTCAAATTAAAATCAGCTATTTCAAATGATTTGATTTGCCAAGTTTTCATGTCAGACTGTGATACTATGCAGAGCTTTTAAGCACGAGTTTGGTAGGAGCATAGGCAAAGAAAACATCAAAAAGGCGCACATATGAAACAAAAAAAATTTGCAATAGGTTGTACATGAGCAAATGAAAAATGATCACAGGTTGGCAGAGAGATAAGAATATCAACACACACGCACCAGTGTTATATGAAAATGAAGGTAGCAATGGAAGAGCTTATGAAAATGCAAGGAAAATGAGAAGTAAGAGAGGATTCCACTAATTTTTCTTGCCTCACCTTTTAGCCAGTGGCCAATTCTATTCACACGTGTGCATACAGGCATGTGTTGCACATAATTTTTCTAATGATGATCATAGTATAGCTCCAGGGGGAGCTCACAATTCTCTCTCACTCAGAGTATTTCTTTTCTCTGCCTCCACTTTTTCTTTTCATCATGAAAGTATCGTTATGATTACTGATTGATGAAAGAGCGTATGGGAGGGGGTGAAAGCTGGGATAAAGCATAAATGTAAGGAGAGGAAAGGTGAGATGAAGCAAAGAAAGGGGTTGGAAGAAAAACAGGGAATGAGAAAGGAGAGAGGAGTATTGGAGATTATGAGTGGGTTTCAATCACAAAGGTCCATTTCTTTCATTAAGTGGTCATTCTCAAGTCCTTTTCTGTGAATGGTTCATCTTATTCTACTTCAATAGCAACAACTTTGGCTGCAACAATGTGGTCATTGAAGAGGAAGATAAAAAGAAAAAGAGTGAATAGAGAGATCAAGAGAGAAGGGAGAATTTTAAAAAAGTGGAATCAGAAGTGGAACGGGAAAGAGAGAGAGTACAAAAGTTGGTGACAAATGATGGAGTAGAAATGGATTAGGATTATGGAGGCAAAAAGAAGTAATCTGAGAGAGGGCAAGGGGAGAGAGAAAACAACTAATCCACACAGGAGGAGCAGAGAGAGTGAATTTAATCTGGGTAGGAGGCATGAAGATAGAGAAAGAAAAAGGAACTAACGGAAGTAGGAGAAAGAGAAAGGAACAAATGGAGTGGGAAGAGGAAGTGAGATAAGACAGAAAAAAAAATGAGGATGGAAGTGGAGGACAAATTGAAGAGGAAAAAGTGAAAGGGAGAAATTCTGATGGGAGCTTAGAAAGAGAGTAAGGAAAGAGGGTAAAAGAAAGAATAAGAGAAAGAATGTATCAAAGTAAGAGTAAATGAAGAGAAAAAGAACTGGGGGAAAACGAGTAGGAGAACTGGGGGAAAACGAGTAGGAGAACTGGGGGAAAACGAGTAGGAGAACTGGGGGAAAACGAGTAGGAGAACTGGGGGAAAACGAGTAGGAGAACTGGGGGAAAACGAGTAGGAGAACTGGGGGAAAACGAGTAGGAGAACTGGGGGAAAACGAGTAGGAGAACTGGGGGAAAACGAGTAGGAGAACTGGGGGAAAACGAGTAGGAGAACTGGGGGAAAACGAGTAGGAGAACTGGGGGAAAACGAGTAGGAGAACTGGGGGAAAACGAGTAGGAGAACTGGGGGAAAACGAGTAGGAGAACTGGGGGAAAACGAGTAGGAGAACTGGGGGAAAACGAGTAGGAGAACTGGGGGAAAACGAGTAGGAGAACTGGGGGAAAACGAGTAGGAGAACTGGGGGAAAACGAGTAGGAGAACTGGGGGAAAACGAGTAGGAGAACTGGGGGAAAACGAGTAGGAGAACTGGGGGAAAACGAGTAGGAGAACTGGGGGAAAACGAGTAGGAGAACTGGGGGAAAACGAGTAGGAGAACTGGGGGAAAACGAGTAGGAGAACTGGGGGAAAACGAGTAGGAGAACTGGGGGAAAACGAGTAGGAGATCTGGGGGAAAACGAGTAGGAGAACTGGGGGAAAACGAGTAGGAGAACTGGGGGAAAACGAGTAGGAGAACTGGGGGAAAACGAGTAGGAGAACTGGGGGAAAACGAGTAGGAGAACTGGGGGAAAACGAGTAGGAGAACTGGGGGAAAACGAGTAGGAGAACTGGGGGAAAACGAGTAGGAGAACTGGGGGAAAACGAGTAGGAGAACTGGGGGAAAACGAGTAGGAGAACTGGGGGAAAACGAGTAGGAGAACTGGGGGAAAACGAGTAGGAGAACTGGGGGAAAACGAGTAGGAGATCTGGGGGAAAACGAGAAGAAGATCTGCGAGAAAACAAGAAGAAGATCTGCGAGAAAACGAGAAGAAGATCTGCGAGAAAACGAGAAGAAGATCTGCGAGAAAACGAAATGGGGGAAAAAAAGAAAAAGAAATGGGGGAAAAAGGAAAAAGAAATGGGGGAAAAAGGAAAAAGAAATGGGGGAAAAAGGAAAAAGAAATGGGGGAAAAATGAGAAAAAAACAAAACAAAGAAGAAATGAAAAGAAGACAAGACAGAAAAACATATTTAAAGGATTTAAGGAGGAGTGCATGTGTGTTTCTCAGTGTCTGTATGCCACTCATATTTGGCACAGAAAAATGAATGATGATTGAAAAACAATGAAATGCAATTAATATCAAGATAAAAGAAAATATTAGCCAAAAAATAATGGTTGAGAAAAATATCTATTAGAAAGAAACTTTCTCAGGAAGTTTAGTTTGACATCATTCTTTCTTCTCTAGTAAAGGTTACAATACTGAGGTTTGCAAACCATGCACAACAGTTTGAATTTCAGATCTTTATTCATGCCTGACCACATGGCAATAACACCAAAATGTTTCTGATTGAACTTCCAAGGCATCACAAATTTTAAAGAGTCCTTTGGTGCCAAAGATTTTGTAATGAGTGACAACTGGGAAACAAAGGGTGAACTTTAAATTCTTGTAAGCTCTTCTTTGTCTCATAACAGTGAATATACAATTTCACCTGCATCATCCCTTTTTATGATTTTTTGAAACAGCAATTATATATCTTACCAAAATGCTTCTCCAAAGGTTTGTCAACTTACCTGCAAAGAGAAAAAATAGAATTAAGTTACAAAGCAAAAATCCAGATATGTTTGAATTTCAAAGAGATTATTTTTCAAGAAAAGAAACTACTGAAATCGTTTCTGTGGAAGAGTCCATTGTTTCAACAGTTGGCATGAGATATTTCCATCAGCAGAATTGTTACCATTTAGTGGAAGAGTCTATTTATATGGACAGAAAAACAGGAAAAAAATCACAATATTACGTTAATTATAAAAGTAGATACACGCAAGAACACCATGCTTTTTGCCATTCTTTAACTTTTATGAAAAAAGTCAGCAAAAATAGCGTTCAGCATCTATTTTGTAGTGAGCCATTATAGAGGTAGCACATGTTTAATTTCAATAGTGCAGGAAACACACACACACACACACACATATATGTGTGTCAGGCAGCCTCAATGACAGAGGCTGCGTAAGATAAACCTTAGAGCTGATGCACTTGGGAAAGGCATGATTCCACTTTTCTGCCAATGTTCCATCTCCATATATTTTGACATAATATCTCATTGTTGGTATGCATCCATACACACAGAGGTATGAAGGGGGGGGGGTAAAGGATGAAAGTAAAAGTAACAATTAGTCATACAAGTTTGTAATGAATGTATTATTGATGAAGAACAAATATGGTTGCTCTTGTTCATCACTGCCAATGAAGTTCTTCCCTACATCTTATTTTTCCATCTGTCTGTCCACATGATATCTCCAAAAGTTTTTGATTTCAATTGAATCTTGTGGAATAATGGACCACAGGGTAAGGAAGAACAGAGATTACATTTAGGAATGGATCCAAGAATTATTTCAATTGAGTTAGTGTGCAGATGTATGCACTCTCTGAGTGCTTTCTAATCTCTTAATTAAATATTCATAACTTTAAAGCACATATTTGGAAGTTATCTGTGAATTATGAACACCTGCAATGATGAAGACATCAAAAGAGATCAATGAATACTTCATTTCCACAGGATACTTCAAAAATATGCCCTTGTGCAAAACTTCACAAAATTATGTGCATGTATACAGAGTATACAACCAACCTAACCAAGAGACTGACCCCCAAACTGAGAAGCATGTCGCGTGCGCAGGAGAGAATCATACTCAACCTCACACGGAGAGATCACAAGACAGCAAAATATATCAGAAAGAAAACAAGAGTCCGAGATATCATAGAATCTATTAGAAAACTTGAATGGCAATGGGCTGGCCATGTTGTGAGAATGGCAGACAACCAATGGACATCACGACTCACAACACGGATCCCCAGAGATCATATGCAAAACCGAGGCTGACAAAATACAAGATGGAGAGATGAGCCAAACAAATTCAGAAAATACTGGCTCCGCAATGCCAATGATAGAGAAATGTGGCGGACCAAGGGGAAGATCTATGCCCGACAACGGACATTAAAAAAATGACTGATGATGATGATAGAGAAAAGGATTGGAAGTATACAATATCTACTGTAAATGAACATGTGAGGCTCAAATATCTCTCAAGGTAAAAGGTTGGCTTATGTGTCAAGTAAAAAACATACTTGAATCAAAATTTTCAACTGATTTCTATTGAACAGGCACATTTCAAATTGATGACTTCAATCTTGTGATAACTTTTGTAAAACTCAACCAATTTTAATACAATTTATGTCACCTTTGGGAATAACTCTTAATTTCACTTGCTCTGAAAAACACTAGATACAAAGAAAAAAAAACAAAAACAAAGATTCTTCAATTTATAAACATAACGAGTTTAAGAGGTGGAAATGAGAAAGATTTCAAAAGTCAGATAGAAAAGATTGAAATTTTGAAAATAAATTTCTTTTAGTATACATGTCTCAGTTGGCTAGTTTGATCATTTTGTAATCTAAAGATTGGTGGTTCAAATCCACCCAGGAGCTATTTTTTTTTCTTATTTTTTTTTCCAAATAATAGTTACAGTTGAGGACATCAAATGTACAAATAGTATTAAAGAAAACAGGACCAGTCAGAAAAAAGCATATCAGCACAATAAGAGTAAAAACTTTGAAGATAAGGAAGAATATTTCAACATAAAATAGACCAAAAAAAAAAAAAAAAAAAAAAAATACTAATGCATTGGAAAAATTGAATAATCTTATTTTACACAGTTTAATTATATATGGATACATGCCACTGTAAAAAGCATTACTTTTTTGGCCACAGCATTAATATTTCTCTATTTTATGTTAAAATATTCTTGTTCAGTATTTTTTAAAGTTTCGATAATAATATCAACACATTGTGCAGATACACATTTTTCTTACTGGTTACAACATGAAAGAATGTAAGAAATAAACAACATGTTGGGAGGTTAGATAGTTATGCATATCTTGAATTTCATTTACTTCCTAGAAATTCCAAAGAATTTTCAATCTATAAGACGTTTCCCCACCCCCTGAATCACCCTTGTATTCAGACCTGTGCAGGAAATTCTCAAGTAACAATCATCAACAAGCAGTGATGGGAAACCTAAATGTAAAAAGCAGATTTTACTATAACAATTTTTTTTAAAACTATCCTAAACAAGAATAAATAAAGAAAAAGAAATTGAAGCAATTTCCAAGAGGACTATTGTTCCAAAGTCTCTTCCAATTCTAAAGAGGAAGAGACAAAGGCACAACAGCAGAATCAATGCTCAGAACCGGAGAGGAAGAATATTGGATAAGCAAGGGAATCAGAATTTCAAACTTTCTCTGCTTTAATATTTCTCCATCATTAGAGACCATTGTATGTGTATTCAGCAAGTCTTTCTATATTAACAATTTGACAAGAGAGGTAAAAATATCAGTTGGATCAGTCCCCACTTTTTATGTCCCCATCTAGATTTCTCCCTATCTATATCCAAACCTACACACACATACCTGAATTCCAACACTCACAGGTTTCAATTTACAGCACAATAAACTACTAGTCCTACTTTTCAAACAAGTGTCAAATTCTCGGATATTTCTACCAAGGCCTACTGCTTTCCTTGGATACTATCTTTCAATAACAGATATAAGAGATATGGATAGGGAGAGATCTAGTTGAGGACCAAAAAAAAAAAAAAAAGGGGGATGATCCAACTGATATTTTTACCTCTCTCATTAGTTTTTGTCAAAGATTTTCAGAGGAATCAATGCTTTTTTTTAATTATTTTATTATTATTTTATTTAGTACCTTGCAATATTTTCAATAGCCTTTTATCCATCCATCTTAATCCCATAAGGTTTGTTATTGGTCACTAAGTCAGCAAATAGACAAGTCAACATGGAGATAAAAAAAACAGATTTCAGATTATTTTTTTTTCAAATGTGTCCATACAAGTGAGTTTCATCAAATCAAGCTTTGATTAGTTCTAAAGATTCAACCATAGATGTCATAAGATACAGTTCTATGGATTAAACTATCTTCAACATGAATTCAGTCTCAAAGAATCTTTTTCAGCTCAACTGTTCATTATTACTACTCTGTTCAATATGCAACTAAGCCTGCATGAAGATTGCCTTCAAGTGGCTATTTTTGCTATCATAGATAAGATTTATCATACGAATACATTAGAACCTTCATTAGCACATATATTGATGCTACAAATTCTGATACGAATGGGGGAAATAAAACTACTAAAATTTCCTTTTAGTACCAAATTCATTTAAAGGCAAAGTTTGAGCCTTGATCACTGCTTACTGACATTACAGCTATTTCACTTAGCTGAGGTCATTTTTTTACACAAACTAAATATTTTGGATTGGGGCAGGGGTATATAATGCTCAAGAACCAAATTTTGCAATTTTTGACAAAGAATTTACTTGGACGGTTTTGGCACTCAATCTATAAGTACATTGAAAATCAGGAAGTGACATAAAGCTAATTTGTATCGTGTAAATGCACTGCTAATGATTTTACAATAAAAATTCATTGTAAAACAAATTGAGGTTGTCAGTAGTCAGGAAGTAAGGCAAGCATTATCAGCAATAGAAAATTACAGTAAAAAAATTGGAATCTAAAGGTTCAAGAGACAAAAAATATAATCCAATCAAAAGCAAGCATAAACAATTTAAACCAATCAAAACTCAGCATTACTGAAGTGAGTGCAGCAATCTATTTACCATGCATTTTGCTTGTGACGAGGGGATCGGCAAAATGTAAAAGCAAGGCACAGGAGTGAGTGGCTTACAGATAACAAAGAAGTACACTGAAGACCTGATATAACATCAGAATTACAAATAATGTGGCTTGAGCATGGGCCCCAACTTTCAGAACATCAAATTTAGCTCTCAAAATAATAGCTTCATACAAAAATAGAAAAGACCCCTACTCAATCAGGTTAATATCAAGGAAAAAGGAAATGATTTGAATGAAATCATTTCAGTAATCACATTTTGTTCAGTTTTAAGTCATAGCAAAAATATAAACAGAAAAAGGAAAAACTTGTGATTCTTTCATTATCTTGAAAGGTAGCCAACAGTAACTATCGATATCTTCCCAAACACCTGTTTTCAACAATAACTCAAGTTTGACTTATCCCCAGCCTTATCTTAGAAGTATCACAATATTCTTCAAAATTTATGTATCTTCCTACCGAACTAGCTTCACCCAACACCCATGGTTTTCTATTTATTTCTATGCAAGGGTTTGTCTGGACTTAGATCAGGGTTTGTAAAAATTTTTAATTTGTTACAACACAGACTCACTCATTATGTAGGAGAAAATGATGAACCATGACTTCTGAATTGTACTGATATTTGTGAATATGGGTTTCTTTATCTGTTTCTGCTACTTTTGTAGATTGGTAAAAATTTTAATTTGCAAAAGATGAGTTTCATAGATTTTAAATTTTGGTTCTAGCTCAACAGATCCATCTTCAATTTTTAATAATTCTAAGGATACTTGAAATTTTATATCACATTTACTTGATTAATTTTGAGAAGGAAAATCTTTTTTATTCAAACATCAAGAAAAAGAAGGAATTAAGAAATAAGAATCAAAAGGTTTAAGGAACTGCAAATGTTATGATCCAATCAGAAACAAGTATAACAGTTCAAACCAATTAAAACTCACCATCACTTTTGATGAGTGCAGTTATCTATTTACAATGAATTCTGTGTGGCCTTAATAGAAACTCAATGATTGGTTCAGAAACTCACAAACAAGAGAGTGATGTTCATTATACAAGTGTCTGCAAAACAGACTACCCAGGAAGAAGGACATTCCCTTACTAATCTGAGATGGGATTACATCAATTTCTAATAACATCTCACTCACACATGCACACACAAGGCACTTATATCACTTTAAGTAATTACAGTTCAATATAGGAGTCTACTGAGGCGAAATAAACTGTTTTGCATTAGGCTAATATGTCCAGTAAAATATGACAGCAACCCTTATGATTCATACATTTTAGGTAATTCATCGACTATGGGATTTATAGTATGAAATCCCACAAAAGTACAGAAGGCTCCCCAACATCCTTTTTTCAAGACTCAGGAAAGATGAAAATAACTTTATGAACGGCATTTTCTATCAATTTATTCATCAATTCTTATTCAAATATGAAAATATATGAGAAAGACAGTTTATATGATTATCTTACTTAGGAAGCAATAGTTGGAATAATATCAATGTAATTTTCTATAGCATCAATAACTAGCCGGGTTATGTAACATGGAGAATCATTTCCATTCTGCCTTAGTAAATCCATGGCAAACCAGGCAGTTCCCATATACTTCTTACAAGATAGTGAAAAACAATAGATGAACATTTGGCCACATCTCCGTAACAATATTAGGTAATATCTATAACGTGATGATAACGGGAAAATACATTATTGAGAACAGTATGTATAACATTCCATGCAGTTGTGGAAGAAATACAAATGGAACACAAGATATTCCCGAGAAATGTTGTGGAACATGGGAAAACTAATCGATAGAGACTTCAAAATCATGTATTGATAGAAAAGGGGGCACATAACTCATATGGAATGAGCCAAAATTATATAGAACAACATTAGCAAATAAAGCGATAGAAGGAAGTAGTGCACATGTTATGCTCAAATTATTCAATCAGCAGGTCAAGCATAGAGATGAACACTACATGGAGATACTAAATGAGAAAAACAGATAGATTCAAGGTTCCAAGAAACCACTACCAGAGTGTGATTAAAGCAACAGAGACAAGGTAAATAGCCCAAAAGAAGTAATAACTTTTCTCTGAAATTCCAATAGAAAAATGTACTGTTCAAAAGGCAAAATTTAATTTATGCAAGTTTACAGATGACTTTTCAATAAGGAAGAAAAAAATTATTTTGAAATTGTAGAGAATTAATTGAAAAATGCATTGGAATTATGGTAAATGCAAGGACAAACAAAAGAGAGAAGAAAAGGAGCAAATTTTTCTAAAAAGAATGAATGAAAATTCTTTCTACCTTAAAAGTCACGAAATCAGAGAGACCAGATTTCTAGACAGACCAAATAGTGAAAATACGTTAGCAGAAATCATTTCAGTACCTTAACCTATTTGAGCCTAACCTAATGAAGGGCTTAAGGCCTGAATTGAAATGTCTCAGTAGACTTCTAAAAGAGATCAACAGGACATATAGATTTCAGGAGTCACAGAAATCTCAGGATATAAATATCCCAAGAGTCTTTGGAGGGTTTTTTTCAAAATCCACTACGTAGAAATACATTTGAATTTACCCAAACATGAATAAATGAAAGTGTACAGAAGTTTATTTTTTGTACCTCTTTGTGTGTGTGTGTGTATATATATATATATATATATATATATATATATATATATATATATATATATATATACACTTACACAGTGAGAGCAATCATGATTAGACCTGAGAATGCAAGTGCATGCATATATGCACTCTCACATACATTCCTTAGATATGTGTAGGAAAACCATACTTGAACCTGAGAATGAGTGAGAGAACGCGTGTGTGTGTGTATTCTCCACCACATGTACTTTCATCTGTGTCAGTGAATCTGTATGCATGTGTGAATGAGTCATCCTGTTGGTGCTTAATAACTGTCATATCAGCTTCTCTCATTAACATAACAGTTTATACATACATGTATGAGATAATGCATCGATGATTCTCATAATTACAATAAAGAAATATTCCAAATGGAAATACAAATCCTAACACCGGTCAAAACACTAGAAATGTATGTCTTGACTCTGGGAGAGCAATAAGAACAAAATATCTTGAAATGCTCATACAACGAAGTCCAATCACAAAACAAGCCAAGAGATGGAAAACTAGAACTTATTGCTTCAATCTTTTTTTTGAATAATTGAATCTTAGTAAAGAGAAGCAAAAACTTCAATTTATTCGACTGAAATTCACTTCTGGGGTATAATAGTAATATATTACAAGATTTATAGTCTAATTATTTTAAATTATTTTTCAAAATGAAATCAACTCAGAAACCTTGGATATGTTGCTATTTCTACAAAATTAACAATAGAGACAATAGTTAGCTTTTAGTAACTAATTCTCTTAGCTTCCTCTTAAGTAATAATGAACTTCGAGCAATAATTTTTTTATCATTTTTTTCAATTGTGCACCTACTTATATGATGAACAGTGAGATTTGAATGAGCCCTTCCATTCAATAGTTTCTCCTCAGAGAAAAATGAATTTTTTCACAAGGATAATAATCTAAAAACATTAGTGCACATCATCTCCATACTCACCCAATATTTATATCATTATCAAATTGTTTAAATTATAATTAAAGGTATCTCTAGGAATTAGCGATATTATCTTTCTTTAATGTCAATATGAATGGATCTTGTCAAGATATCTGACTATCAAATCACTAGACTAGCTTTTCTCCTCTGGTATTCTGTGGTTTTTATGCAGGGGATCTTTGAAATACTCAAGTTATTTCAAAGATTCAAGTTGAGAAAGCTGCATGATTTAATGGTAATTGCCTCTAAGCTTAATTCAATTTCATCTTACAAAAAGTTCTTATAGGAACCCTTAACTTAAGGTTATAGGGGGAAATCTATACTTCAGTTACGGTCCATTATAATAAGTTTTCTCACTTTGAGATATTAATGAATAAAAGGAGTAGCAGTCTAATACGATCACCCATGTTTTGCATTTTTCCACAAAATCTTTATGGATTTAAAGGATTATAGGTTTTAGAACACTTGATAATACCTTATCAGCATATGTACCCTGGAGAATCTTGTTGCAAAACTCCTCAAATTCTGCAAATCAAATACTATATTAATCACACAAAAGATGATATTACTATAGAAGTTCATGGGGGATCACAAATGCTCTCATAAAACTCCATAATAGAGGCAAGCTCCTTTCAGAAAGATCATAAACTTCAGGCTTTAGTTAAGGTCAACTAATAAGTATCATTTATCAAACGTCAACTTGCTGCAAGAGAAAATATCATCAGTGTCTGGAAAGGACCATCCATGTTCAAAAGTATAAATCTAAAAATTCTGTATGGTCATTGATTGTTCAATTTTGAGTTCATACTTGTCAGATAGCAAATGGACAGAAAAAGGATATAATAACGACAAATCATAAAGGACTTTTGTTGCTTTGAGGTAGAGATTAGAGAATTTTAAGGAAACCAATTAAAATCTTTGGGAGATTAGTTACGTTAAACCAAGGGTGGATCAAAGATATCATTTGGTAATCTTACACTGCCTTTTGAGTACATTTTGAAAGAACTGCACTGAAAGCAATCCTATTTCAGTGTATATCTGCTTTCTTATAAATGAACTCACGAACACTGAAATGTACTTTGATAAAAACTGATAGATGGATTCCTTGGATGAATATTCAAAAGATCTATATTGGTAGATAAGATCAAAAAATAAGTACTGACGTTTCTCTACAAATGTTATTTCATTATAATGCTGTTTTAGAAACCTCATTTTCACAAGAGTTACTTCCCTTATTTCTAAGGAAATCTTCGATTTTTGAGAATAATTGAATTTTAATCTCATGCCTGAATCACGATTATTAGAAATTTAAATAGCTCAAATTAAAAAAATGCTTCTTTCAAGGCTTATTTACGGTGCACATTTATGCAATTAATCAAGTTTACAGATGCTGGTAATAATACAAGCCACCCATGCATTAAACACTGATTTACTCAGACTAATTTTTTAACCATGGTTGTTATAATCACAACTTTTCAGTAGTTGTGTCCCCGGCCTTATTCAAGTGTCTGTCTAGATCAAATAAAGGGATTGATTCATAATTCCCAGGTTACCAACTACAACAGACACCTGAAGGTTGCAGGAAGGTACAACAGCCAAAAAATGACTAACACAACCAAGATGAGGACACTAGTCCAACTAAATCAGTGTATAATAATAATTTCTTGAGTCAAAAATCAAGGAATAAATAATGTATCCAACAGAGGCCTGCTGGTTTCATTTTTTTTTTTTTTTTCACATTTTTTTAAATGTCCGATTTCTGCTCGAATCCATTACACATTTTATCGTTTTTATGATTCTTCACTTTCTGGAACCATCCTTAAAAGCCTTGCACTTCTTACAAGAATAGATTAAAGGCAACAACCTATCATCCAAAATTAGAACCTTGAATGTAAATCAATTTCAACAGAGGAAAAAGGTCTACACAAATACTGACTACTTAAGAGATACAATCACTTGAAAATTGTGACCAGAAAAGGAAAAATTCTTTCACTTCTTGTAAAAAGGAAAGAACCAAGATAAAAATCTAACAAATGAATTGTAGTCTTAAATTAGCCACGAGTGCAAAGGAGAGAGAGGGGGGGGGAGGTCATAACAGTGCTACTATCAAATACCACAAATGGAGAAACTGCCACATTTCATAGATAAAAAGCATTACAATGATTTGAATTGAACCTAAAAAGAAACTCATGTCTGGCTGACTAAAATACAAAGGAAATAGAAATCACTATTCTAAATATTATCTTGTACTTTACATTGATTCTTATGAATATCTTGATGGGAACATTTATGAAGTTTAGCATAATGCTTAAGTTGTTTGGAGTCAATGCAGACTTCATGCATTGGAAGAAATATCAAACATTGTTCGAGATTCTCCGATTAGATATTGTCATTATCCCATTAACTATTCAGACTGGCACTCTCATCATAGCTGCTTTAATCAAAATGTTTCAGCTGGTACATTCATAGGGCTTACTCAAGTATATGACACATCTAGCAAGAAAAGAGAGATTAGGAGGAATACCCCCTTGAGGATTCCATCGGTAACCCAATTTTTCAATTTTTTTTACAAGAAGTTATATAAAAGATTGCTGCCAATAAGGAAAAACTTGTTTTGCCCTAATTCAGACTGTACTCAAGTTAGATCAATTTTTCATTAGTTATTTTCTTTAACCATCCTTAGGAATTATGCAATAGAATTGGACAGGTTTACAATGCCAAATCAGAAATGATCGGAAATTATTTGGACTGAAAATATTAGTGGTGATGGTAGGGGAGGTTACTGACCAAGGATATTACAGTTATCCCCCAGTTAACAATCTACTTATTTATCGACAAACCATTATGACCGCAACCAAATGTACCGACAACTTTCATATATACGACATTTATATTCTTGGTGGGGGGACTGGATTTTTAAAACCTCATTTAGAAATTTTAAAACAGGGGAGAAAATTAGATTTCCAAGCCTTAGAACAAGGCTTTCATTTTACAATAATGTTGTTATGTGACCTGTTCATTAGAATTGAAGTAACTCATTAACCAGGGGACACGTGTAATTCATAAATAATAGACCTATTTAGCCACAAACTGAGTACACATTACAAACAAACCAAGTAGGTAAACAAAAGCACCCAATCAATATATGATACATACAAACAATGGTAAGAAGAAAAAAAAATGATTATGCAAGGCAAACTAACACACAAATAAGCAATATGTCAATTACTTGATATTTATCTGAAAAAAAAAAATTTGCTTTTTTTGGTTTACTTGATATTTTCTTTCAAATGAAGGACTCTATCCTAAAATTCAGTAGTAGGTTTTGACTAATCTCATCCTTTTTGATTTTCTTTAACTTTCCTATATTCTATTGTTTTTTTATTTATAGCAACTACTTTTTTCCACTCAGAATAAAAGTCAGATAATCTCCCAACAGAAAATCTTATTTTATGACCTGATAAAATTTCCTTATTCAAGACATGAAAATAAGATCACACACACTCACTCAAAAAAAAGAGAAAGACTCTCCTCTAACTACACTGCCTCTTCGGATGACTTAAGGTACAGGGTTCTCTGCCTTACAACAGTGAATTGATGAGTGAATAGGCACCAGAGCAGCATGCAAATAAACATTACCCACAAGACTTGCATAGTTGCTCAAATCAATAGTCTTTGTAATAAAAACAATTGTAACATGAAAAAGAATATACATCGATCGATAATAACAGTACAGGAAGAATTAAGACAATGGAAGAGAGGGCTGTATTCACCAACAAGCTATATCTAGCAAAGGAACTGTTTTTAATAACAACACAGACAAAAAAAATAAGAACATTAAAAATAGCTGCCTCGGACAATTCCAATAATTTGTTTCATGTGAAAAGAGAAGACTTTAAATTTCAACTTGTATACTGTTTGGTTTACAAGACGAAGAACAATTTCATACAATTTCATCACAATAAACATTAGGTCACATTGCCATTAAAAATGAGTTATACTTCTTGAAATCTATCCAACTAGAATTGAAATAATTTACCACAAGAGACACAAGGTAGATAAAATCAGAAAGGAAACTCAAGATTTCAGTGGTTTCACCTGATATTATAAAGATTCATTATCTTATATAATTTCTTCTTTAACACACTGCTTGTGATCAATAGGTTTAGTTATGTCGTTCCTGGCTATTACTCAATGGGTAACCATTTTGGAAAATGAGACCTATGCAGTTCAGCATGCATAGTTATGGGCATCCACTGCTACTCTTCCAGAGAGGGGCAAAAGAATACATTTCAAGAGGGTAGGGGAAAAAGGAACATTTCGAAATAATTTGAAGGCAACCCTGTTACCTGATATTTATATTCTTCTCCAGGTTAAATAAAATAATTGTACTGTAGCAGTATTCTACTTTCAAACCACCTCACCCTCAGCAACAAGGTCTGAACCGTACAACATCATTATCCTCTCTGATTAAGATGTAGCAAAAAGTTAAAAATGCTTTGCTTCATCCACTCTTCAAAATTCAAAACAAGGAGGTAGCTACCAAAACATGGCTTATAGGAAATCAATGTGTTTAATAAGATTTATAGGGGATTTTGTTGACATTTCAATGTTATTTACATCATGCTCAGTGTTCTAAGGATTGTGTGAATAAACAAAAATATCAAAAATTCACTAACAGCTTTTTTTTGTTAATCAAATAATGACTGACAAGCCTGTTTTTTTCAAGTTACCTTTGAGGTTTTAAAAATGTTTATAATTCAAAGTTTATAAAATTTAACATTCTCAGTATAAAACTTTTTTTACATCGGCCACAGACCAAGGTTCCTATGGATTACAAAGTACTAAGAATTATCTCCCTTTAACATTTAATTTTCTTAGCATCAATAAAAAAATTAAAAAAATACAAATATGATTTGTTCTTGTTAACAAGATGTAGCAGAGAAATCTTGATAAATGTTGTGTGGCTGGTGATCAGAGAATTGTGAAGACTTTTGTTGAGCATTAATACATTAAATGAAATGCACAAACCAATAGAAAACAAAATCTTTTTTCTATTTTGAAGTCTTTCAATCACCTGAAATTTTGTGTGTGTGTGTGTGTGTAAAAACATGGATATTTACAAAGATTAGCCAAGTCTGAGTTTAAGTCACAATACTAGCCAGGCACCCTGAGAGATTGAAATCAATGTAATAACTTGTTAACCAGAATTGTATTGTGATTATCCTACAGATATGTGTATTTGGGTTTGTATGTTATCTGAATATGCAGTTATAAAGCCATTTATAGATGCCTGGCTTAGAATGATTGCTAGAAAGTGTTTCTAGCAGATGCAGTGAGGTTGATCCTTACAGCTGCCCCACAATTGTTGCTTTATGTCATACTTAATATAATGAGCTTGATCCTCATTGATTGTCTTATATTTGTGGCTTTGTGTTATGGTGAGCTAAGCTTGGTAAATACTAGTAAAAACACAAACACACACACACACTAAACAGCAATTATATATAATTGCTGTTTAGTCTTACAAGAAAGTAGATAATATATATACAATTGAACTTAGAAGATTACAAGCACCTCAGTTTTTCCTAATTCCTTATGTTCAATCTTAGTAAAGATTTCCTGTCTTAAGTCAGTTTGGATTACTACTTTATTTTCAAGACATGAAATGTTACAATGATAGTAAAGAGAATTATTCATTCCAGTTTTCATTTCTTTCATCACATTCCCAGTGGGTCAAAAGTTTACAAACACTTAGTATTTGTGAGTATTGCCTTTGAATTAACTTGGGTTGAAAATTCCACAAGCTTCTCACAATATGTTGCTGGAATATTGCCCATTCTTCTTCACAGAACTAGTGAAACAGAGTCAGGTTTGTAGGCCTCCATGCTCACACACACTTTTTCAGCTCTACCCACATATTTTCTATCATATTGAGATCAAGATGGACGGTCCAAAACCTTGACATTGTTGTCCATTTCACCACAATTTGGGTAGTATACTTGTGTTTTTTTTTTTGTCCATTTGGAAGACTCATTTGCGAGCAAATTTCTTGGCTGATGTCTTGAGATGTTGCTTCAATATATCCACATAATTTCCCTTCATGATACCATCTATTTTGTGAAGTGCGACAGTCCCTACTGCAACTAAGCACCCCAACAACATGCTGCCCCCTCCGTACTTTGCATTTGGGATTGTGTTCTTCGGCTTGGAAGCCACCTACCTTTTTTCCTCCAAACATAACGATGATCATTATAGCCAAACAGCTCAATTTTTCTCTCATCAGACCAGACAACATTTCTCCAAAGAGCCTTCATCCCTGTGCCCAGTTGCAAACCATAGTCCGCTTCTTTTAGGGCAGATTACAAGCAATGGCTTCTTTGCTGAGCAGCTTTTAAGGTTATGTCAATCTAATACTGATTTTACAGTGGATATAGATACTTTTGTACCTGTTTCCTTCAGCATCTCCACAAGGTTCTTTGCTATCAATCGGGGATTGATTTGTACTATTCACACTAAAATACGTTCATTTGTAGGGAACTGAACACATATCCTACCTGAGTGGTATGGCAGCAGCTTAGTACTATGAAGTTTATATTTATGTACTATTGTTTGTACTGACAAACATGGTAACTTAAGGCATTTGGAAATAGCTCCAAGGATGAACTAGACTTGTAGAGGTCCACAATTTTTTTGAGGTCTTGGTGGTAAAGAGGTACTGAGTTTGAAGGTAAGCCTTAGAATGCATCCAGAGATACACCTTCAATTAACTAACATGGTGTCAATTAGCCAATGAGAAGCTTCTAAAGCCATGACATCATTTTCAGGAATATTCCAAGCTGTTTAAGGAGACAGTCAATTTAATGTATGTTAACTACAGACCCATGGTGGATATGATGAAAGAAATAAAAACTGAAATAAATCATTCCCCCTACTTATTATTCTGACATTTTACATTCTTTAAATTAAGTAGTTATCCTGACTGACCAAAGACAAGGAATTTTTACTAAGATGGAAATTCAGGAATTATGAAAAACTGAGTTTAAAAGTATTTTTTATATGAATATTAGAACACTCATGAAAGAGAGACACAGTTTGTGATGACAAAAGAAGACAAGGTAGAGCAACTGGCTTTTTTGTTGGTGGGTAGAATGCAGTTACTGCATGACTGCATATAAGCAGTCATTGGCTTGGCTTCTTTGGCCGGCAACTGAAGTGCTTATAGGGAAGGTCTGCAGCAACACACAAGCTTATGGGAGGAGACAGTGATGAGATATGAATACAAAGAGGAGGAGGGGGAAAATGTGTCAAGATGGAGTTGAAAGTGTTACTAGTGTTTTCCTTCATTATTTTATTCTCCCCAGACGGACCAAAGTGGGTGTGGCAAGCACCAGAAGTCAAGAATTTGTAGCAATGTAATGAAGAAAGCTGAAAGAGACAGCACTGAGAAGCTCTTGCCACAAGTTGCAGGGGAGAGGCTGAGAGTGCTAAATGTTAAAATAATCAGAAATTTTTTTTTTTTTCCTTTTAAATGAAAAGGAGAAGGAGAAAAAGGAGAAGATGAGAGATGAAAAATTGCCTTGGGTGTGGCTATGAAGAATCTTGTCAAGGTAAGGAGAAAAGCTAGATTATGTCAAGTGAAATACACAACAGTTGACAAGCAGCTAATTAAAAGTCTTCAGAGCTGCTGGACCTACACTACATAAGCATTCCCACCAAATATAGGAGCCTCTGTCTGCCTTTCCTCTGTATACTAGAGACAAGACCATGGTCAAGCTAACTGGACAGAAGAACAAGAAAATCAAGTTAATCAGAAACATTTTTAGAGAATCTCTATTCAACAATCCTGATTTTCAATCTTTGATTTGAAACAAAAGCTCAAAACAGTTTAGCCAAACTGGAGCACTTTTTCTACTTTGATTCATCTTTGAAATTTCTTTTTTACTTATAAGCATATAAATCATATATAAATTGACATTTCTCAAAATATTTGGCTTGTAATGTTGAAAAGCGTTTCTTCATCTAGTTTTATGCAACAAATTCTTCTGAATTTTATATCAATTCAAGTACAAGTATTAAATGGGAACAGGCAGGAATATGTTGTGCATTTTCAACTACTTTCCTGATCCAGAGTCTCAATGATGCTTTTTATTCCAAATTTGTGCTATAAATACATTTGTACTATCTTCAACTTGTATCATTTTTCTAAACATTTTTTTTCCATATTGTTTTACATTCATTTTTTTCTTCAAACAATGCTGTGATCCTCGAGAACATCTTTGTGACCCTCCCTTGGGTCACAACCATAGGTTTGGGAACCAATGATATAAATTGACTTGAAACACCGCAAAATGAAACTTGCATGACATTTCTCAATTAGAAAAATGGGACTAACTGTAAATTCCTGTTTCAAATAATGATTTTTTTTTAAAATTCATAATTGAAATATTTCGTAGTTGATAATAATATAAACAATAATTTTATATTTTTTTTACTGGTTTATGCTTATATGCATAAGTTTGAGAGTAAATACACCACTAAGAAGTAAGAAAACATTGTATATGCCAATATATGAGATTAACACCTAATTTATTTTTAAGTCTATGTAAATATAACGCTATGCCCCCATGTGCTGATATTCTGACAAGGGGGGGGTCTACAATGCTCAATAAGGATAGTTATAGCGCCTGGATAAACTGCAGTATGCAGTCATCCTTCAAATACCCTTGTAAACTATTTGTCTTATTGTCTGGCACATACAGTATCTGATATAGGTTCCTAAAAACAATTTTAATCTCTTGGCAGGATACTAATTAAGCAAGTGGCATTTCATATCCTGAATAATTCAATAACTGAAACAAAATCATATAAAGTCTACCTTTGACATTCCATTCCCACCACACACACAAACTCTGAAGTTGCATTTCTGTGTTTACATCAAAATCTATCAAGTGGAAAAGGCCTGGGAAAGCAATATGAAACTGCATAAACAAGCACTTAAGTCCAGTGTGGGGAAAGGGAGCTGCGAGACAATATCTGGAAGGATTTAGTCTTGTGTCTGACAGAATTGTAGCTTGGGGCCTACAGTGATTTGTGAACGACAACAAGGCAGATTTTGGTTTCTCCTGATGGAATAGGTTCGTCATTGGTCTGATAAATCACAGAATCCGAGATTGTAGAGATACAGCTGATTGCAAAGGAAGGAGTGACAAAATAGTCTCTAAAATTTATATCTGATAAAATAACTAAGTTTTTCCAGATGTTCGTTTTTCTTACCCATCTTTTTTTCCAAGTGAAAGTTCTACAATTTTTGAATCATATAATCAACATTTTACTATTTTCATCAACAAAACTATTATTATCAAAATGCATACAAATGAATGAAAAAAAATCAAATTATAGCAAGGGCATCTGAAAATTTGAAAAAGTAGATATATTTTCAATAGTATAACTTGACCTCAGAAAGTCATGCTGGTATGTACTAATGTTACACGGGGCCAGACAGGGACTGAACATTTACACAGATTAAATACAAATAGAATTTCACTGGCTAACGAGACTGTTGTATATTATTGATGTTGTTTCAAAAACCAGTCTATTATAACTATTACCATGAGACAATCCTCTGAAAATAAGGTGCAATAATCATTTCTGAAGTGTTAATGCAGTCTTAGTCTATTTGACAGATAAGTCATCCCATCCCCAGGTATTACCACTTCCATTATGCTTAAAAAGTAAACTTCTTACTGCATCTCTGATATCAAAATATCATTTTAAAAAGAACAATATGATTGTACGAAGGAAAACAAAAGCAAGCAAAAAAAAAAAAAAATCAGTAACATAAGAAGGGAAAAAAACAAAGAGCAGACAAAAATCTAAAAGTAAATCCATATTTTTCCTTTTTAAAATCCCTATGAAATGAAATTCTAAGCCACAAGTGACATCCTACTAAAAAAATAAGTTTAGATAATAGATTGTAAAATGACCAAGCATAAGAGACTTAAGCGAATAGAAGATCTTATGCATTGGTAATTGGATGGATGAAAAAAATTCACTAAGCCAAAGAAGAAAGAGAAAAAAAATCATCAGATAAGAATCTACATGAACTGTAATCCACAATTAACCTCTTCTCTTCTAAGGTGCCATCTATTAAACAGAATGTAACAAAATGGACATATTTTGAGCTGCAAACATCACTCAAATAAAAAAAAACAACCAATCTTGTGCACATGTTATCTTATTGAGTTTTTTTTCATATTCTTCTTACAGCTAGTCCGAGATTCTTGTTAACCTTTCCTGGCTTGTTCTTCAAAACTTTGATCTCCATTTAATACAGTAGTTAAGTAACCACAAAGTAAGAAAGAACAAATGAAATTAACAAATCAATAGAGCAAGAACCCATTCATTCAAGACTGTTGTCTAAACTGTATACAGCAAAATCCTTTTACCATCATCTTCAACTATCACAGGTCAATGTTATATAGGTTTTTTCCACTCTCAAATGCATATAAAAGGACCAAGACCTTTTAACACAATTGGACAACAAATATACATATGAAAACCTTCTTCTGTCAGTAATACATTAATTCGAGATTTCCAATGCGCAAATAGGAAATTTGTTAGCACAGATAATGACTATGAATCAGCTGGAATAATGGTAGTCAGACAGAAGTGATAAGAAAATCTTAAATCATCCCGTTTCATTTTTTTTGCATAAAGTTTCTCTCTCTCTCTCTCTCCTTATATATATATATTTACATATGTATGATTAAAATGAAAGATTTTGATGTAAATCACACCCATGATACTATGAGTTACATAAACAATCATAGATAATCTAGAAAAGGTTCAAGAGGTAATCTTGTTATCATAGTGTCCTAATGTGGTCAATATTATGCAAGTCAAGGAATTTTCTGCAGAATTTGCACTTCAAAAGTGTCCTAAGGTACAACGAGTTCATGACCATGAAAGTTGTATTTGCCCAGGGGCAACACTGAATATTTTATCCTCAATAAAAATGCTGCTTTATTAAAATAATCTCAGAGAGCAAAAACCAGCTGCTCTTCTCAGTTATTAATCTTTATGTTTGTTATCTTTTCTTTGGAGTATAAGCTGCAATACTTGGGATTCTATAACCCTTGGGTCCCTGAAAATAGAAACTGACAACTGAGTCTACAGGGTGACAAGATAAAGTAATGTAGTGGCAAAGGCATGGCCTACTCGGTAACTAATATAGAATGAAACAAAGGCTGATGGTACAACTGATAATGAAAGATTGGCTACAAAGATAGGATGTGACAAGTGATAAGAATGTATGTAGCAGGTGCAGAAAAAAAGATATACATGGTACTATACTGAAGTGAGATAAAAAGAAAAGATATATGTAGAGCTTCATACATCTCTCGATTTCTGTTAAGAATAGGGATGGAGATGCGTAAAGACAATGCATACACGCCCGCATATTCATATATACATAAGAAAATAGTATACTTAACGGAGTGTAATCGGAGTAAAGAGGTGATTCATGAAAACAAAACAATTATGAAAAAGAATTTTAATATTTCATTCTTCATTTAAGCCCTTATTTAGAATATAGGTTTGCTTTGAAGCTGGCATAGCTGCATACTTCCTCTTCAGCACCAGTGGATGTTGTTTAAGCCCAAGTAAGAGTCAGGATTTCAAAAGGTTGGCAAATGAAAGGTTTATTCGATACAATCCTCCTGATTTGCATTTTCATATATCTTAACCCTGTTCCAAATCAAGTTAAATTTGGTAAATATTAGCTGGGTCCGAGTGAGAAAGAGAGGAAGGGGGAATGAGAGGAGACAAGGATGGAGGGGAGAAGAGGGGAAAGAAAGGAAAGAGAGAGGAGGGAGAGAGGAAAGAGAGGGGACGGATATCACCAGAGAGGAAAGAGAGGGGACGGATATCACCAGAGAGGAAAGAGAGGGGACGGATATCACCAGAGAGGAAAGAGAGGGGACGGATATCACCAGAGAGGAAAGAGAGGGGACGGATATCACCAGAGAGGAAAGAGAGGGGACGGATATCACCAGAGAGGAAAGAGAGGGGACGGATATCACCAGAGAGGAAAGAGAGGGGACGGATATCACCAGAGAGGAAAGAGAGGGGACGGATATCACCAGAGAGGAAAGAGAGGGGACGGATATCACCAGAGAGGAAAGAGAGGGGACGGATATCACCAGAGAGGGGAGAGAGGACGGATATCACCAGAGAGGGGAGAGAGGACGGATATCACCAGAGAGGGAAGAGAGGACGGATATCACCAGAGAGGGGAGAGAGGACGGATATCACCAGAGAGGGGAGAGAGGACGGATATCACCAGAGAGGGGAGAGAGGACGGATATCACCAGAGAAGGGAGAGAGGACGGATATCACCAGAGAAGGGAGAGAGGACGGATATCACCAGAGAGGGGAGAGAGGAGGAAGATCACCAGAGAGGGAGGGAGAGAGAGGAAGATTATCAGAGAGGGAGGGAGAGAGAGGAAGATTATCAGTGAGGGATTGAGAGTTGGAGTTGGATTTGAATTCTGTAATGTATGGCAAGAGACTGATTGAAGAAGTTGCTGAACAAAGCAGATTTTTAAAAAATTTCTCCATACAAAATTTCTAGCACTTTGATATTCAACACAAAATGATACATGAATTACTTCCCTCAAATTGTGGGAAAAACAGTTATCAGCCTGAAGCAATATCACAGCTATGGATTATTCAGCTGCAAATGTCCTAAAATAAAAGACATTTCAAGTTTCTATGATTTTATTTTGCATTTCTTTTAAAAATCTTGATCAACTATGTCATACTTGAATAATTCGTCTAAAGCCTAAAATTCAGAATAGCAATCTTCAACTCTATGTAAAAAAGCTATCTATATTCATAAGCATAATAATTCAATGATGAATACAAATATTAATGTAGGTATACAGTTCGTCTCATTCTCACTCACTATATAGATAGAGATAGAGAGTGATAGGAAGATTTTTTTTTAAATCTCATCAACTGAAAATTAGACACCTCAGGGAAATTTATGTACACGCAAGTATAAATATATATATATTAACAGATAAATAAGTATCTGCATGCACATGGGGATATTAAAATACTTGCGTGTACAACTATATTATAAGTCAACTGGAACCAGCATATGGTTAAATATATAGACAAGGAGTACACTCTCTCTCACACATACCCATAGAATATACACACAAATATTCCCCTCCTCACAAAAATAATTAAAGCTTGGTATTCACCAATTTGTCAAGATAAGTTGAATTGGTAAACCCTGCAAATGGATGAGATCAGAAAAGGATAAATTAACCCATGGAAATTCAACGGCTGTTTAGAACTCAAATAATCCATTATCACAAGTCTCAACACTTCTCTCACCCTTTGCCCATTTAGACTGATTCACTCCCTTATCCCCTCAAATTTTTGTTGCTCATTCAGGTTTCATCCAAACATTATACAAACATGGATTGGTTTCATACACGAAAATCCCCCCCCTCCGCAGTAAACTACCTAACTTTCTTTTCTCATCTCTGGCTTCCTACCCTCTTGTCAAACTACTTGACTTTCATTTTGGTCGAGGCTGTTCACATTCATTTTGCTTAAACTCCCTTCGGAAAGGCATGAATCGACCAGGTTATAGGTAAAATAGTAGGGCAGGCTGGGCTCTCTAGCCTAGCCAACCTTGAAGTCCTTCCAGCAACTCCTGCAGCTAATGCCAAATGCAGCACTCTGCTCTCCTTAGGACTACATCGACTGAGTTTCCCAGGATTTCTATAGTCTTCCCTTTACGTTATTGCTGAAAGCACAACATTCAAACACAGTTTCTGAGTAAAACAAATTAAGGGAATCACAAAATCTGTGTTTATGCATAGATATGTAGGCATACGTATATACAAGTGGAGACTAAGCAGAGCATCGTGAGTAACCATATACATGCTGGTATGTAGGTAGTTTAGTTTAAAACAAAGTTACAAGTGTGGAAGAACCCAGTAAGGATCAAACTCGATACACTGGTATCGATCTATGAGACTAGTTAACTACTACCTGCTCAAATGTTATATGTTGGTAGGTATATACTTGGGTACATCAAAACATCTATAGCCTAATGATGAAAAGATTTTATATAACAAATATTCATTTTCCAACGTAGCCTCCTTTCTTGTCAATGCACTCATTTCATTGGTAAAATTTATCAGATAGAACAAACATTAAACATTGAAAATTTCAAATAAGAAATCAGCTAATGACCATGTGTCAGGCAACAGATTTATTGATAAATCCATTTACGAATATGCACACTTGTATGCATGCAATACACCATGCATACGTGTGTATATGCACACTGCATACGCATGCATTGGAAATGTATTTCTATGAAACAATTCAAGTTATGTTTTTTTTCCCCATCACCATCTTCTTTTATTGGCTATGTTTTCTTATTAACATGAGGGATAATTGATTGTGTACACAGGAGACTGATGTGAATCTGAAAAGATAAGATCTTCATAACATCAGATTTAGAAGATGACGGTAAAGACTGCATGCATCAGTCATATTTTGAGCCTGCCAAAATCTACAGTCAATGTCTGACAACAATGGCAAAGCAGGCATGAAGCAAAGAATTCTTCTTCAATTCCAGATGTTCGTTTTCAAGTCACAATAGATTCTCTCCAAGAAAAGAGAAAGAGAAATAAGTTGAAAATAATATTAAAGAGATCAGCAAAAATAAAGTTGAATAATGAATTTTTTTCAAAATTAAGAATCAATTTTGATTCTTTCCTAATTCCTTTAGAAAAATGAGAGAAAAACTTGAAAAGTAATAAAATTGATTAAATTAACTTTGCTTGACTACTTCTGATAGTGAACAAGCGAGCTATGAACATCTGTAGAGGCAGCAGTAAATATAATGGTAATGTCAGTCTCAGCTGTAATGGTAGCGGCAGTAATAACAGCAATAAAAAGTGCTGGCAATTATTATCAATATTGATAATTATATCATTAATAGTGGTTATATTACATGATCCTTATCTTTAGTATAAAGCAGTTGTGATGAAAGTAATCAGTATCATTGATATAAGTTATAATGCAGCTAGTCCTAGATTGATTATGGAAGCAGTTGTAGCTTTAGTAATTATGCTGACAGTAGTAGTAATAACGGCAACCTTCTAACAGCACCAACACCTGGAAGAAACAGCCTGAAGCATGTTTCTTCCTCCCCAATTTCCTCTCATCACATTTCCCTTTGAAAGCAGCTGCAAAGCTCTACTCTCAACTACTACTACTTATAAACATGAATGGATTCAATAAATCTATACATTTTCTACATTCTCACAATTCTATAAAAACACACACGCATTATATATGTACATGAGAATTCATATAGTTTATGCAAGGCATAGATAGAAATTTTATAGAATACATTCAAATACAGTCAAACGAAATTCTATCCAATAATTTACTGTTGCTTCTTCATGTTCCACACAGTATGAATCTGCCTTCAAAAATGGTATGGCTGTTTCTATCTGTTCATGTGTTTATCTGTGAACAATGATACCGCTGGATTTTCAGGGAATTTACCAAATCTTAGTCATATCTACACTGGCCTTTTTTCTTATTGAAATATGAACTTTCAACCCCCCCCTCCATATACATACGCTTTTACTGGAAAGCAAAAAACAGCAATTATGATCATGTTCTGATCACGTTGCAAATATACATTAAAATACAACCAAAATCAATCATGTTTTGTTTATGAGTCAAATATCGATTTTCTACCAAGAAATTTTCTGGAATTATTTTGACTGAATACACTCACATTTAGGGTGAGTTAAAAATTATATAACACTTAGAATAGATTTTATAACATTGTCCCATGAACAGCAATCACTAACGTTTTCTTACCTATTAACTCTATTTTTACAGTGCTGATACTAGTTGCCATTTATTTTCTAAAGGAAAATGTATATGAAACACAGAGACATTAATAGTTATTGATATCATATCAACAATCCATATAAATTTAAAAGTAGTTTATAGTATATGTCATATACAGGACAGGTATCTAATGGTGTGGGGGGGTAACTAGGCCAATACTACACTTTTTCTTATGCACTGGTATTATGGCTTGGGGGCCATCTACCAAAGCTCTATATGGACTTTGTAAATCATTTGTCATGGTTCAGTGTGTATGGTACTGACTGAAAAAATGAATATTAGTTATTAACAACCAAATTTTAAATATTTTCAAAGAGAATGTCTCTAATGAAAACTGAATCCAAAAGTATTACAGGATAATGAAGCTTCATTTTGATATTACCAAGCTTAGCTCGTTACATAACAAAGGCAAATGGAGATAGGAAGAATGTGTGGTGCCAATCTTCCAAGAGGGTAGAGCTACTTGCCTAGAAAATCAGCATTCTAAATTCTGACTTCTACCTTGGATTTGCAGCAGGAGTAAGACACTAACCTCTGGCATGTGTAAGGAATTTCAGTCACAAGGCAAGCCATAAATAATGTGCTGCCTCAAGTGTTCAAAATGCTTAATGAAGTGCATACTGGTACCTCTCAAAGTTGACAAGGTGGGTAACAATTTTTTTCCACCATTACAGCTAACATAATGAATTATTAATGGAAGAGTGGTTGGCCAAAGTGTTCAGCACTCTTTTTCATCAATCATTTTGACATACCAGTGACAAAACTGTTTTCTTAGGATATCTAGTAATAGGAGAGAGCACAGGGAGGTAGATCCATGCCTTTCTAAGGCTATCAAGTATGAGATGAGCAAGAACAGCTTTCAGACAGTCTTGTGAAAATACCTAATTCAAAAGTGAAAATTTCCAATTCATTCATCATTCTAATTTTGAAAATGAATCATACATGCATTTGGCCTGATCATAAGTTATACACATAGTTACCTTGAGAAAATGGTTTTGAAAAAAGATTAGAATTAACTATTTAGACCAGAGATATCGATCAGTTCATTAACAAGTTCCGAAAAACTTTGAATTCATTGCTAATTTCATTGTTTTATTGGGAATTTTATAGCAATTTTTGTAGAAAAATTTTATTGTTAATACTTTGTTGCATCACCGTTACAATTAATTATTTGAAAAATCCAATCTGGCATGCCTTGAACCAAACGATGGACGGATTCATTAGGAACTCCATTTGAAGCTGCTAAAATGGCAGTTTCCTTGCCACCCTGTACCAGATCAAAATGCCTCCCACCTACAAAAACCTCCATTGCCAACCATCCCCATACGTTTTGAATGATATTGAGATCAATGTTGTTTACTAGCCAGGCCAAAACATATATACCTTCTTCTTGAGGAAAACATTGCACGACTAGAGTGCCATCTTCCCACCATATATTACAACACCCAAAACCATGAGCCTACTTTCCTCATGATTTGAAAAGGTTTCCTTTGGTAATTGTGGGTCATGCCAGTAATACTGGAAGTCATCTGGCCATCAAGGTTGAATCCCTTCTTATCTATGAAGAGGAACCTCCACTATCCCTCATCAGATGACTGATGAAGTCTTGCAGATTCCATTATATTCTATTTATGGACCATTTTCCAAGTTGGACAAGGCAATTATTTTCTGTGCCTAAAACCTGACTTCTTAATTGTCTGACAGTCTCTTTGTGAATTCTAACCTGCTTTCTGTCTTCAGACAAGCCTTGGACTGATTGGAGATTTGCTGCAGTGCTCTGATAACTACCCTCTTCTTACAATCGGACATTTCTACAACATTCAAAATCAGAAAGTTTTAATCTCTTTCCGATACTGTGCAGACTCGACACCATTTTCTAACATAAACAGAAATGGATTCATTGAACTTGGAAACCTTTACATCACATCAATTGTCAACAAGTTCAAAGTTTAGTAGCAATTAACTATTAAGATTCATTGAAATTACCAAAGTTGTGACAACTGCTAAACTTTTTACTATTGGACAATGTTTGGACTAACCTAGAAAATCTCAAACAGAAATGAATCTATTCCAGACAAGTAATATTCAAAGATATTCAAGATGTTCACTTGAATTCCAAGTTTTGTGGATATATATATATATATATATATATTACACGCACATACATGAATGACTCCAATGATAGAGAAAAAAAAACTGTTTTAAAAATAACCTCTATTCAATTCAAATTTCTTTGGGTTTAAAATCCAAGAAGAAAATGGTGGGATAAAAAAAGATCTAGATGAAATGTACACTTAATCAGGATGAAAACTTTCCAATACAATTTTTTTTAATCTAAAATATTACAAAAGATTGAAAAAATTTACTGGTGACATTTTCATTTAGAGCTAGAAAATCAAGAGGAAAAAAAAAATGTTTTCTTTTCCGAGTTTAGAAAGGGAAAAGATGACTTTTTTTTTAGGATCTATTGAAAAAAAGTAAATAAAAAAAGGAGAAAAGTGATAGTTATTAACCTATTTATTAATTCGCCATATTTCCAATCCTTTTTAAGAAACTTGAAAATATTTCCATAGTATTCATTCATAAATTTTATTGGCTATTTGAAGAAAAAAATTTGTTTCCATTCCTAGATATGCATAAAAGTTTTTGTTCATTCTCTTACAAGCAGAATGCCTGGCATTGTTCAGGCTGGTAAGTAGCTATAAATGGCCTAGAATTGTTGTTAATGAAGGCATATTCAACATAATAAAACATTTTTGGAATCCCTGTGATAAGTTCTTTTTCATGTTAGATATCAAATGGCCTTTCCCCTACCATACTCCAGTGTCTCATGCATTCTTTTGAGTTAACGCATTTTAGGGGTACCTCAATTCAGTACCTGTAGCTACAAAACACATTTGGTTGGGATGTTCATACATACACACAAACATTCTCAAATATGTATTAGATATAGATGGATATCTAGATAGAAATCAGATGATTATTTTTGGGGTGAGCAAAAATGCAAACCTCAGACATTTTTTCACCTTCTTCAAGTTAACATATTCTGAGGGTACGATGTACCATTTGGATGATGAGCATAGATGGGCACGAGCTTTTTCAAATATCTATTAGATTGATAATAATGATCCGATTTCCATCTGGTTAAGTGTTAACTCAGACACCAGCACCATAAAGTTTCAAATCACTGATATATATATATATATATATATATATATATATATATATATATATATATATATATATATATATATTTATTTATTTATTTATTTATTGAATTCTTCAAGTTGAGGTATTTTACAGGCAATTCAATAGCTCCAGCTAGAATGCACCCAAACTTTCTCAAATAAATATTAGATTTATCATATTTTGAATTTTTTTCCCTCTTGAACCATCATATCTATTAACATTTTCATTAAAAAAATATTTTGAATACAGTTTTAGAAATTGACATGAAATTATTCTTCACTGAGATATTTTTGTTCATTTAGTTTATTTGTGTGATTTTTTTATAACATTATTTACAAAATATTTTCTTTTTTACTTTTCTTTTAAACAGTTTCATTTATTATTGCCATTTATTTATTTACAAACATGTCTTTTTTTATGGTAACGACAAAAGATGGATACATCAAAATAAATGAATTTAAAGAAAGAAAATATCTCATTACTTAATCTTTTCACTAATGTTCAAAGTTTTGAAAACGATTTCTTAGACTCAGGCAAACATTAAAAATATTTAAGAATTCGGTGAATAGAGTGGAACAGACACTGACAGTAGGGAAAAACGATGAAGGGGAATGATATAATCAAGAGAACCTAATAAAGATAAAAGGGTCTGGTGGAGGTTTACGTTTCAATTAACTACGATTTGATGAGAAGGTTTTAGAACGAAACGGCTTACTGAAGACAAAAAAAAAAATTTTTTCTTTTTTTTTTACTTAGCAGGCGTACGGGCCGACCCCCCCACCACCACCACCCTTTCATACACAGCCACACATACAGAGACACCCACACACTTCAACTAACTAAATAGGCACCTCTGAAATCGACATAGACACGTGCGTGTGCTGAGAAAAACATTTCCAATTGAACGAATGAATCACACGTATAGAAACATAACCACTTTCTTGTATCATTTTTTCTTTTTTTTGCTTCTCCTTCCACCCCCTTCTTTATTTTATCATTTTTCTATATTTTGATTATTATGGAAAGAGAGTTTTACGTACAAAAGGTTATATCTCAAAGCAATTTTTGTTGATCATCACTAGGAAAAATATACTTTTTTAACGGATCCCTCTTCCTGTCATTTTTGCCAGATTTTTCACCACAGATGAATTAATATTAATCTTTTAACAATAATGAAATCATTATTTACCATTGGTTCATGAAAATATCCATTATTTCTGTTCATATGTCGTGGAAGCCTCTTTCAAGAGCATTTATGTCTTAGCAAGCAAAAGTTCCCTCAACACGGAAAAATTAGGGAAATAACATTATTAGTTAATAACTTGGGAAATAACAATATTGGTTAATAACTTGCAAGTATAGCTGAGTGATGAGAGCATGATGCTAAAACTGGTGCAAACAGAAGAAAGGGTTCAAGTGCATTTTTTCTAAATACCTCGTCTACCAGCCCAGTTCCCACGGCCACCTCGTCTACCAGCCCAGTTCCCACGGCCACCTCGTCTACCAGCCCAGTTCCCACGGCCACCTCGTCTACCAGCCCAGTTCCCACGGCCACCTCGTCTACCAGCCCAGTTCCCACGGCCACCTCGTCTACCAGCCCAGTTCCCACGGCCACCTCGTCTACCAGCCCAGTTCCCACGGCCACCTCGTCTACCAGCCCAGTTCCCACGGCCACATCGTCTACCAGCCCAGTTCCCACGGCCACCTCGTCTACCAGCTCCGTTCCTAAACCCATGTTTTAGTAGAAGCACAGAAAACAATTCCACTAGATATAAGCAGCTTGTTTTTCTCATATAAAAAAAAACAAAAGAAATTTTTTGAACAGATTGTGTCGACTCATTGTTTTTGAATTATCAAAAGCAGAAAATATGAAGAGTCGTCAGAAATTGACAGAAAAAAGAAACTATATCAGGTAAGCATTTAGATTTACAATTAATGCAATTATACTACAATTAAGCTATACATTTGTATGATTTCATCCATTTAGTAAATGATCCCTTTATGTTTAACAGGTAATATGCTGGATTTTAAAAGGGTAGAGGGAAGGAACCCAAAAAATGAATTTCTATGAAAAAACATAAAAAATTTACATTTATTCAGATACTTCAAGTAAATTCTTAGGCAAGAATAATATGTGTGTCTTGAAAATATGTTTGCCAATGGCAGATGGGCTTTAGACAGCAACAAAATATATAATTATTTTACATCTTGAGGATAAAGTACTTGAAACTCCAAATTCAACTATCAGGAAAAAAAAAAAAAAAGTCAGGTCAAAAAGAGTGAGAAGGGGGGAAAAACAATCGATGGAGAAGACAATAGCAATTGGTTTTCTGCTTCCGTTAGTCTCTCTAAATCCATCAGGCAGCCATATTTCATTTTGTTAGCATTTTATGATCTTCTTCTGGGTAAATTAGGCCCCTCATTTGGGATAATGACCTCAAAGTACTCTGTACATACAATACAACTGTCAATAATCACCAAGACTAGAATTATATGCTTTTCTTGAAATTTCAGAACAAGAATAGCTGCTGCAATTTGATACATTTGAACTAATGGAATGAATGGGGGGGGGTATAAATAGTTACAACCTCAGGAAACAGAATTAGCAAGCTCAGTTCAAATTTCAAGTTGAGATTTCTTATATTACTTTCACGTTAGAGCAAAACTTAGAATTTTTATGATTATAGTGCTGCTTATAAGTATTTGAAAATAAATTTTGCTTGAATTGACTTGGTTTTCAGAGTGAAAAACAGGAACCTTACACAAAAACAACACGGTTTTATTGGAATCAGTACAAAGCATGTATTTACACATGTTGTTCTAATAGGTAAATTTCTGAAAAATGTTCTTTTGATAGATTTGAATTGTTAAATGAATCAAATCAAGTATTTCCTATCCTGCAAAACCTTGTTCAGATTTGATCAATAAGATTGAGACTGGCAACTCTTTCAAATAGCAAACTAGTTAGTCAATTCCTTCTTTCAAGTCAACCATTACACCACTAAAATATTCTCATTTCAGCCATCACTAGACTGTTATTACAATGTAAATACACTTGTCTGATGTTTTCATCACAATATTTTGGCTAATATTAGGAAACTGGTCTAAAAAACTCAATATAGAATAGTAAACACTATGCATGAGAAATTCAGATGGAAAGAATCTAGAGGGGAGAGCAATCATAACTTACTGATAAAAACAGCAAAGTTGAGGAAACTCAATCAAAAGAATCATCATCATCATCAGTCTTTTAATGTCCATTGTTGAACAAAGACCTTCCCCAGGATTCACTATACTTCTCTATCATAGGCATCGCAGAGCCAGTACTTTCTGAATTTGTCCAGTTCATCTCTCCATCTAGTATTTTGTCGGCCTTGGTTTTGCATGTGATCTCTGGGGATCCATATTGTGAGTCGTGATATCCATCAATTGTCTATCATTCTTGCAACATGGCCTGCCCATTGCCATTCAAGTTTTCTAATAGATTCTCTGATGTCTGACTCCCATTTTCTTCTTTATATACTGTGCTGTCTTGTGATCTCTCCATGTGAGGTTGAGCATGATTTTTGCATGTGCAGGTTGCATGCTTCTCAGTTTGCGAGTCTGTCTCTTGGTTAGGCTCCATGTTTCAGCTCCATAATTGACTATCGGAAGATACATTGGTTGTATACTCTTCTTTTTAGGATTATAGGGATCAACTTGTTTTTGAAGGTTGAGCTTGCTCTGCCAAAGGCTCGCCATCCTAGGGTGATTCTCCGTTTGATCTCTACCTCTTTTGTGAGTTTCATGGAGATTAGTTTCTTCTAAATCCAGCCTGCTCGCATGGTTGGTTTTCATCTAGTGTTCTAGTGATCCGGTTGGTGATGATTTTAGTGAAAAGTTTATAGATGGTGTTTAGTGGGCTTATAGGCCTGTAGTTGTTGAGGTCCTTGGGGTTTCCTTTTTTGTGGAGAAGCATTATGATTGCTGTTTCAGACATGAGTTGAATAAAAAAGCTAGTTTTTTGTTGATGATCTTACCAGCTTTTTTTGAGTAGATCGATGGTGACATCCTCTGATCCAGGACCTTTTCCTTTTTTTGTTCGTTTGATAGGGCTTGTTTCACCTCCCATGATGTAACTTCTGGGAAGTCCTCAAACTGATAGTCTGTGTCTTGCGTATCTTGGTTTTTATTTTGCTGCTCGTGTCTTGAAGAGTAAAGTTCTTGGTAGAATTCTTGGGCACGTTTGACAATTCTATCTCTGTGGGATGTTATGTCTCTGTTTTCTTCGAGTATGCTCATTATCTGTTTCTGTCCTATACTGAGAGCTTTGTTGATTGCTTCAAAGCCCCAACATTTTTCAAAAGTGGTTTCGATGATTGCTGTCGTATAGCTTCTTTCATAAAAACACTGCTTCATCCCAGAAATTATCTTGTCCTAACAAGTCTTGCATGTTTTGTGTACATCAAAATATTTGAATTCCTGTAAAATTTGTCACAGCCAAAACATGACAAACATCAAAATAGTATAAAAAGAAACTCATGAATTCAATGTTGAACAACAAAGAATGGGAATAGAAAGAAAGCGAGAGGAGAAAAAAGAATCGACAATATATAAATGGTACAGTGATCATTGCAAATAAGAGTTTCTATATGATATAATAATTTATAATCTTATATCCATTTCTTGATATATATACTTACATGTACACACAATAAATTGTCTGATATATTAACTTTGTAACAACGGGAAATCATTTCAGATAAGTTTGTATATAAAGATAATACAATTTATAATTCATTCTTTTGGACCAAAATGTCCCTTTCTTAAATACATATACATATATACTAGCATACACCTGTCAAAAATGATGGGATTAAGCATGGATTAACACTGAGGAGCATGAAGCTATTTTACTTGATGATTTATTTTTGATAAGTCAGGTATTCTATTTTTGATTTTCATTTTAAGTCTCAACACAACATTAAACATTTCTTTCAGTCACTAACACACACTTTTTTCTTTTATTTCAGTTTCAAATATCCAGTGATTCTGTGAATCTATAAATGTTATTAGCTATATTGATCTATTCACATGGAATAATTCATTATAACTTTGAGGTTATAACAGGAATCGGACAGGACATACGATCATACAATTAAACATACTAATTGCACATATAGCTTTCTTATAGACATATACATATTTATACATTTGGTTGAAATCTAGCTAATCAAGATACATATACACACACGCGCATATATATATATATATATATATATATATATATAAAAATGGTAGATTGTGGATTCGCTACACAAACTAGCTCATGTATATATATATATATGTATGTATATACACACACACACTTTCGTTTAGGGATAATTTTGCTCATAAAAAGACAATCTGAAACAAGCTCAGTAGTTTCTCCTTTGAAAAATCATTTATTTGAAATTCAAATATATCTATTAATCTTTTCTAGGTGTAACTGGTATACATGTATATTTGTTGCTTAACATTTTCCAATGTGCACACTCTGATTCTGGGCAGAAGTGCTAATCCATACAAAAATATACTTTTTTTTTTTTTTTTTAAAGGTACTCCGCTAATAAAAATTAAAAAATGAAAAAAAATGAAAAAAAATAAAACCCTAAAAGAACAAAAAAAGTTCAAATCAAAAATAGAATGCGAGTCGAGCCTTGAGCAATTCAAGTTCCAATGCATGAAAATGCAAATCTGATGTTTAAGTATGAAGCAACCAAACCAGTATGCAACATAATGCATAACCCTGCAAGCATCCACACGCAGATAATGTTGTTTTCAGAGGCTACAAGTAAAGTACAGAACAAAACAAATATCTATCGGAGGAGAGATACAATGTAAGGAATTTCCTAAAACATTGCAAAAATCTGGGCTTACGTAATGGAAAAAGCAGTGTAAAGATAGATTTCTTTATAAAGGCATGGGAATAGGGAAAGTTAATGGATTTGTGCAGACCTGCAGCAGTCAGGAGCGGAATGACCTTAAACAATACATAAGGTTCTTCCTTACACAATTATATATATACATACATATATAAGCTGAACACTGCCCAATTTTCAAAAATGAATGGGTGGGGGACCAGATGATACAAGTTCTTCCCCTAGGTCCACTAAGTGTGTATACCACATTTGGTTGAACGGCTCAAGTGGGGGCTCAGTGACAAACAGAGTGAAACAATTGTTTTATATAATTATATATATATACGTATATACACTAGCATAAACCCGTCAAAAATGATAGGTAATATTTGTGCTGCATTATAGTACAAGACAAAAAAAAAAAATACAAGTTTTAATCTCAAGGTAAATTCAAAATAAAATTTACTGAGCAAAAGCAGGAACTAGGGCCATTTTTAATGTTTGTGTTAAAGGTTTTTTTAGTTCTTGTGCTTCATGCGTTTTTAAATTTGCAGTGATAAGAGGATAAAATATATTACAGATTTTTAGCTGTGGTCGCATTATATTCAAGATCACATTGTACTCAAGTGAATACAATATTAAATATTACATTGCTGAAATTGGATATTAAATGAAATTAAGGAATATTTCATTATGGTAGCCCATTGTGTGCTTTTAGAATCCATCTGTTATTTGCTTGTCAAAGTGATCTACAATTTTCAGAGATTTTTTTTGTTTTCATTTTTCAAATCTGTCCATTTGTCTAGCGGCACGTGCTGCAGTTATCCACTTTCCCCACCCGAACTGACAGACTAACAATACTCCAAGCTTGAAATTCTGACTCATTTCATCTCTGCAGCAGTAGCTCGTGTGTGTGTCATTAGTCTACAAAGGTCTATGTCAGGCAATGAGGTTGGGGTGCACTCAGACTCAACTCACACACACACAAATTTAAAAAAAAAAAAAAAAATTCTTATATAACAATGCAGGAAAGCAAATCATATTTTATAGAGATTTCATAAAATTATCAATGCAAGGTTCCCCTCACCCATTCAATTTTATGAAATTAACCAAAAAGAAGAGATTCAGTGCACTCTCAATTTTTAATTCTATGAAATCTCTATTTCTGTCTGGTAATATGTTTGCCAGTGCATACTCAATCCCCTCATTGATATTTAGAAGAGTAAGTTAAAAAGCTTTCAATTATACCAATACACATTTTGAAAAGAATGCAATCAATCCATCAATGAGATCGAAAAGGCCAGACAAAAAAAAAATCGGAACCTTGAATGCTGATTTTCAAGACAGGTACAGCCTTCCCACTTGGAAGATTGGTGCGACACAATGTTTCTACTACCATTTCCTCTATATTTAGTGTTGAGACGGATAAGGCTAAGCTTGATATCAAAGATAAAAGCAGTAAGGTGTGCCTTGAGGCTGAAAAACTCACATATTTCCCCACAGGTATCAGGGGCCTTTGTTCAAGCTCAGGCAAAAAAGTCCAGAATTTCAAATGCTGATTTTCAAAGCAGGCACCACCTTCAAACTGGAAAGATTGGTGCAATACACTCTTTCTACCACCATTTCACTCTCATTTGTCTCTGGGATGTGCTAAGCTAAGCTTAATAAATAAGTACATAAAACAAAGACAAAAGTACAATGGAGTGGTTTAAAAAAATTTCTTCTAAAACTGAACAGTCTTTTTTTTTCTCTTCTCATTCCTTGATCTTGATTTACGAGATGAATTGAGCTTCCCATTTTTCCAATGAAAAAACAAAGTAAATGTGGTAAAAACAAAAATTAAAAGAATTAATCAAACATTCTCTAAGCTGATGAGTTGTAACCTGCTGGATATGATTTATGGCAAATTTCTTCATTCTTCCAGAGGAAAACAAGCAACAAAAAGTAGATGGAAATGGATGTAGTTTAAGCAAAGAGTAATGGTACTAATGAATCCCAGTATGTTTATATTAGAAGTAGATTTGTAATTAATGAAACCTGAAATAGTTGGGTTTCTTTTCCCTACTCGCAAGTATCACAACTTTCCAGTTTCTGGAGATGATCCCAATAATAAATGCTACAGAAAGCAATGCATTAATAATGTCACAGATTGAATGTAATCAATCATCTAAAAAGAATTCTTTTTTTTTTTGCATCATTCTGTCTTAGTTTTAAAGAAAAATTTGTAGAAATAGTTCAACCTATTCACTGCCATTGTAACTCCTGTCCCGGGTTTTTCTACAGAGAAAATTAATGACAATGGTTTTATTTTCATACAAATTGACTAAGTACAAGGAGCTTCCCCAAAGTTCCAGTAATTTGAACATTGCAGATGAATAATCTACCCTAGCTCTTAGTTCCTAACATCGCAGTCAAAGTAGTCCCCCTGAGCACGTATACAGCAGCCCCAGAGATTTTTCTGTAATTTCATGCATTCCAGGAAGGCTACAAGTGAGATGGTCTTGAGCACCTCCTGTGATTCTTTCTGGATGACCCTGAAACAATGCCTTTCAGTCAGAAACAGGAAAAGGTCACATTGGTCAAAGTCAGGCAAACACAGTTGGTGGGGAACGACAACCGTGTTATTGAAAGTCAGGAATTGCTGAACAACAAGTGATGGGTCTTGGCCTAGGTTTTGCAGCCATGCCCAACATGTCTGACCAAATGAGTTGAATGCTTCCATACGACAGTCCTATGATACAACACACATCATGGATAGTTTATCTATAATCTGCAAGGATGACCAAGTACAATAATTCTACATTTCCCTGTATAGTTCTTGTCAATGGTCGTCCAGAAAAATCACTTTCTTTGATGGCCGTTCTTCCTTCTTTGAAACGCTTTTACCAGAAAAGCCTTCTGCTTTGAAATATGGTATTATCACCAAAGGCTTCCTGAAGAAACTGGTTAGTTTCTGCAGCTGTCTCGCAGAACTTGATGCAGGTTCTTTACTCTGTGAGATCAACCAGCCAAAATACCCAAACAAGACATTACAAAAGTAAGCGTAACCCAGCAACTCGTCCACTTTCGCACACGCCATTGACACAATGATACACTAAGGGAGCTGCTAGCTCCACCCAACAGCAGAAAGCTGAACTACATACAGTTTGCTCCCACTGTTAAAATTACTGGATCTTTTGTATAGCACCTCATACAGCAGAATATGTAAGCAAATCATAAGACAAATTATCTCATCCATGGTGTTGGACTGATGATTTGTTGAGACAAGTTAGCTTGTACCTGGCAGCAAACAGGTTTAAAGATAGCAAAATAGGTGTTAACATGAAGATTCAGAGAAAAGAGTTTGAATAAATCTATTCATTTCTATGACTTGTTATCAATTATCAAGGCAAGTATATTAAAACTAATAACATTCTTGATAAATAAAAATCATAAAATATTATTATTATTGATAATGAAGAAAAGTATCTAAACACATTTTATATTAAATTTGACTTGTTTTTACCTCCATCTTAATTTTGAATTGTTTTTATACAACTTTCAATTCAATTCAATTATCTCTGATTGTGCTGCTCTTCTTTATCATCCTAATGATGGCCTTAACTGAAAGTTGATAAAAACAACTGAAAATTAAACTAGTCAAATTTAATAAAGATAAAAATCTTTCCATTCTAAATACAAACTGCAGTCTCTTATACTCTATGGTTTATTTTACTTGTTTCTAATTTAAATGCTTCAACTGTAAGTACAACAATTCCCAATATTTTGCTGAACATTTAGTGTTCTGTTATGCAAGATATCCAATTTAGCAACCGGTAATACAGCAACAAATCACACTCTGAGCATATCATTGCAAATTCCACTGAGGAAGGAATCAGCTTCAAAACAGGCACATCCAGAGAGTATATGAACAGACAGAAAACTGTTTCCAAATAAGTTAAAAGCAGAGCAAAGAAAAATGTCCAACCCATGTCTTATCCATTATTAAATAGTTATAGGTTCAACTGAAAACCCATGTAATACAACAACAGCTACCATCTATATCAAAACGATCCAATTCCTGTATGTTTGATCATCTGTTTTTACTGTGTATAGCACAGATAGCAGAAATGTCACATCATAGCAAGATAGATGAAAAAAAGCAATTTCCAGTTCAATTTGTAACTTAACAATAGCATGGTGTCTGCATGCGTACTTACCCAAATAATCTATATCATAATGATCTGATTTCTTAAGGAAGATGAAGGTATATCAAAAGCTAATTATAGAGTAGTTTTCCTTATTCATTCATTTCTAAATAATTATAAATTGAATTCTGAGTGAATGTCAAGCTTAATGGCTGATGAATGCACCTCATGTTGGCCAGAGAGAACATGGTTGATATGTGTCCATAACAAAATCTATAACAACCAAGATAAGACAAACATTTCAAATAAATCAATGCATAATAATGACAATAACCCACAAAAAATTGGACAAATTACTGTGTAGTGAATTCGATTTTTATATATATAAAATTGATTTGTTTGTCTTATAAACATAAACATAAATAGATTGAGAGTGCACAAGACAATAATGAGCATTAAAGAGCCACATTTTTGTACAATCAAGGAAGAAAACCAAGCCGAAATCCTTCATCTCCCTAACCTCTCACCCTACTTGAGTTTAAGGCTGAATGATTCCAACTTTCTGGTCATCAATGATTTCAAAAAGAGATCTATAAATGTTTTTCATTTTAATCATAAATGTTCCAGATGAATGTAACTGCATGCCATAGAATTGCATATAAATATCAAATTTTCATGTGTCAATATTACTTTTAGAGAATACTGATTTTAATATTTATCAAAAAATTTATATAATTATTTGAATATTCAAAATATTTGATATTTATGAATTATTTTAATAATAGCTCAGTTCATGTAAAAAATGACAGGATCATTTATACATCAACTGGCACTTCTGCCCAGGATCTGAGTGTGGTATCTATGCATTTGGGCCAAGGATCAAAAAGCCACTTTTGACTAAGATCAGAGTATAGTACCTGTTAGTTATCTAAAAGTGCTACAAACAGACATACATACACACACACACACACGAATATATGTGTATATATATATATATATATATATATATATATATATATATATATATATAAAGAGAGAGAGAGAGAGAGAGAATTACACTTTATGTATGTGGAATCTCACAATACTTATATTGAATATAATATGATACTTTTAAGCTAAGAAATTTTCAAATTTTCTCTTATAGAAAAAAAAAACAATGACTCAAGGCAAATTTTTAAAAAGCCTCAGTTTTTGGGGGTTTTTTTTTCAAATTTTTCTTCCATCCTATACAAATCAATACAGAGACTTGTAATATTTTCAAGATGACAAAAGTTAATGACGATGCTATTCTACTGGTCTTTCTCCCTTCCCACCCATCTGCCAACTCCAAACACCTAATGTGTTTGTGTCATAAAACTAAATCAATTTCCTGCTGTGATCAATTGGAACTTGAAATGCATTCATTTTAGGAAGTTGTAGAAATACCCCACCCTCCTCAAAGTGTCCCCCTGTTTCTGAACTGTTTGTACCAGTTAAAAGCAAAAATAGTGAAAGAACTTGAAAAGTGGAGAATTGTGTGACTATTGGAAAAAAGCTTTGAAAAAACATTTTTTTCATTTTTTTTTTTAAAATTTTGCTCTTTCTTTTAAATATCTGACCCAGTTACCGGGAAGAAGAAAAACTAATTCTTCTTCAGTATATATGTATATGCTACATTAGTACGAATCAGTAATCCAATATACAATGTGTGATGATTATGTTCATAAAGTGACGAAGCCCAAACAAGGCAGAAACAAACATGTTTGTGTAGCAAATCCTTACTCTATTAAAAGCTCTACTCTAAATTAACTTAATATTCAATTTTTAATGTATCAAGCACTTTATGAAATGGACCCTTCACACATCAGATATTGTATTATATTCCTGATTTGTATTATATATATATATATATATATATATATATATATACACACACACACACACATACATAAAAACACACACGTTTATTATGATCATGGATAATGTTATTAAACAGTTATTAGTATCAAAATCAGGGACCAGATTCTATGAATAAACTATCATAAAAACTCCTTGGTGACTTGTGATAATCCCTCAAAGAATTAATTCAGAAATTGGGACACATGCTTTATTACCTTTCTAAGGAAACTAAGAACAATAAAATATCAGTGAAGTTATATGTCATCCAAGGGACAAATAAAATCAGTTACAATCACTACCAAGATTAGCAGTGTAACCATTGCCCAATAATACACTCTCAAATGAGTTCATTCAGTATTTAAGCATTTTTTTATGGTAATAAATTTTAAAAAATCATTTTGAATCAATTTTCTAAATCCAATCCGGGTACAAAGTTTGTATAAAATGATTACTCTCTCTTTCATCAAAATGATTTGCATTGCATTTCTCTTCCAAGACAGTTTTATCTTAGAATGATTAACTGCTTTCATGAACCAATTTTGTTTCTGATCCCAATCATAAAAAGTGAGCTATCCAATCCAATAATCGGAATTTTTCAAATCATCTCATTTACTATCCGATATTCTCTATCAATCATCTTACACTGAGTGTTACATGATATAAACTTTGTTTTTTCATAATGAAGCAGGATAACATGTTACAGACATAATAATTCAGATTAGAATGACAGAAGTGTCCAGGTCCTTCATTAAATCTTTCCTTATTAAGGCAAGCTGTGTCTAGGTCAGGTATTTATCAGCTCTACAGGCAGCCACAAAGATTTTATCAGTACACAAGTGATTAGAAAGCAAACCGCAGCTATTTATATGGTGCAAATCTACAGCCAAGCAACAGATTTATTCTGCCAAAACATTCTATAAACTTTCATGTCAATTCCTACTTAAGCCATTGTACCAGCAGAGCATTTGAAGATGCAGAGCTAAATTTTTTATCTTTATGGTTGTGTGATGAAAGTAGACATTTTATCTCTTTCATTTGATACATTATTTGTGATAGAGTCGGAGTAGATGAGACTAATACATTCACCATATTTTCCCACAAATTCAAAAAGAGTATTGAAATATCACATCTGATCCTAAGCACTGATACTGTGAAATGGGAAAGGGTGAGAAATAATAAATTGCTGTGATAACCATAAAATGATATCTAATTTATTCAATCTGGATAGACACAATGGGATCTCATTTCAATAATTACAAATGCCACAGAAAAGAAATATTTTTTTTGTCTGAATTTTTGAGACGAAATATTATTATGCACTAATTTATTCAAAATGTTGCCATCTTGGATGTTATAGCATTAAGAATTAATTAATATGAAATATTCCCCGGCATGGACAGCAGAATGAGAGGGGTTCGCCCTCATGGATGGAATGAAGGGTTCAGCATGAAAACCCAAGAACATTACTGAATACAACTGGCACTTGAAGGTTTTTTTTTCAGAGATTGCGACACAATAGCAAAAATCTGCCATAATGAAAAATGGCACTAAAAGTTTCTTGCAACTGATCTGGAATGTTTAACCAAGATACTCTTACTCACTGAAGTATCCCCCAAGTGTGTCCAATTTGTTTCATTTGTCAACTCAAAAATTCTATTACAGCGCCTGGACTATAAATAAATATTTTGTCAAGTGCCATGGAACCCGAGTGTTGATTCGTGAAAATACATGGTAAATTTATCAAGATCTATTTTAAACCACAGGCTAAAACAGTACAGAAGAATGTTAAGGAAGGGTTATGATGAGAAGTATGATTCGAAATTGCCTACATGAAAAAGGTCAAATAATTATTTATTGAGCAGGGCATAGTCTGGCAGTAGGTCACAAGTATAGGGCACCAGTGAAAATCAAACTCACTACGGTAGAAGTGTATCATCAAGGCCAGTAAATAAGTTATTCATTTTCATGTGATGACCTCTCCAATGGAATATGTTCATATATTTAATTGTATGGTGCAATAATTGGTATCATATAATTTTTGGTCTGCAAATAGAGATGCATTGGCCCAATTATTAGCAAACACGAAAATGGAATTATAGAGCAGAGTTCAAATTCTAGCTGGGACAGATTGTGCCCACTTCACACCAATATCCTCAAGAAAACCTCATCTCCACCTAGCAATAGGTAAATAGTAAGAGACTGGGCACTTCAGCCTTGATTGACAAACAGTCTAGGAGATGGACAACCTTTAAATTCCAAACCAGGAATGCCCAGCATCAAAAAACAGTACAGAGAACAATATTTCCAGAATGTACAATTAAGAGGGCTCTAGTGAAGCTATGGCGGGATTAGCAAGCTAGAAGTGAATTATGATAAGAAGCTACACTGTGATTTTTCCTTGTATTGATTTAATTATATTTTATATAAATCCCCAAACATCTAATGATATAATGTGCATGTGTCAGAGTGTGTGAAGAGACATACACATGAAGTGCTGCTCAAAAGTTTGAAGAATTTGAACAGATTGGTAAATCTGTTCATATGTTTTCCATGTCCTGCTGAACATTTCAATCATCTCTCAATATCACTCAACCAGAAAATAATGAACCTCAATTTTTCTATTTCTTTTTCTTTCTGGAAGCCATTAAGTGTCTTAGATAGGAGGGAGCAGGTGTCCGTTAATGCTGATTGTCTGGTATCACCAAATTATGTACAAAAACAAAAAAGCCCTATAACATGAAAATAGCACAAAAGCCTGACTAAGTATATAGATATAAATAACATTGTTTTTTATAAAAATATATATATATATATACATATATATATATATATATATATATATATATATTCACAATAGTGTATGATGTGGAAAAATTAACTCTAAGGTTAGTGAAAAAAGACTTGTCAAATTTCTTCGGTTGAATATGTCAGTAGAAAATCAACTTGAAGATAATATACGTTTGTTTGCATGTAGTCTGAGATTAAAACAGACAACGGATTTAATATTCATGACATTTTATGTTTATTGATCTCATATCAAATACATTTAATAAGTAAGCCCAGTGTTTCAAAAAAAAAAAAACAAAAAAAAAAAAACGAATTGATATGTAGTATGAAATAACATCCATATACAATACATTATGATAATACCCAATATGAAATAACAATGAATAACATATGTATAAACCTCTACATTACTCTTAGCAAGCTGTAGGAATAATCAAAGATATTAGTGACTGATGTGCTGGACAGTTATACTTGAAAAAGTTATATTTAATAGCTCACCTTATAATTTCAGAACTATATTAATAGAAACATTATACATATGATAACCCCATAATGTCAATAAGGCTCACTTTAATTCTTGACTACTGACAAACTCTTTCTCCCTCATTTTCAATGCACGAGGTATACATTTGAATGCCAAAACTTGTGAAGACAAATTTGGGTTCAGAAGTTGCAAAATTCTTTGGCTAAATCATTAATTGCACTTTCAAGTGATTATGCCGATTTTCATCAATTGCCCACAGAACAATCTTCAACTTCTTGCACTCAACAATAGCAGGCTATTATGGATTATTCTGCAGAAGGGGAAAACAGAAAATCCTTTGTAGCCACTAAGCACATCTCTGAAGTTAATATTTTACTTGAGTTTTGTAAAGTAATAGATAAATATTGAATAATCATCTATTTGAATTTTGCATTATATTCATTATATCTGTTCACACCCTGGAAATTTTTACATCTGCTTACTTCCTATACATGCTTTTATTCTTGCTATGTCACTCTATATCTATAATCAATACAGTGAATGAAGGTACATGGGTTTGTCTAATAAATTCTACCTTTCATGGCTTACATCAATATCTAGTTAAAATATAATCATTTTGCTGCAACTTGTTTCAATCAGGGTGGTTGGGAGGAGGGAGGAATTAACTTCCTAGAGAAATCATGGCTGCAGGAAACCCTGACCAGTGACTTCTTCCTGTGGGGATGGGTGGAGGAGGAGATATACCACACTAAGCCAAGAACTCTGGATAACTAGAGGAATGCATTTGACATGTTATGGCCAACATAACATTGGGCTTCTTGCAAAGGTTTCATCAAGGCCATACAGAAATTGGTGGACAACACCAGTGTCTACATTGAATTTCAACAAAGCAAGCAAATTCTACCTGATATGGTCCAAAGTATAGCTATTTTGACTACAATCAACCAATGAATAATGAAGTTATCATTTATTCCAAATAGGGAGTATCTTTTCAACCACCCTATATGTGCAAGACACACAATATGTCAGTAGAATATCTAGCAAATGGACGGAAAAAAAATTTTGTGAAATGAAGTTAAATAAATTTGGAAAAGAAAAAAAAAGGGAAATTATTTGGAACAAAATATATATATGTGTGTAAGATCTTACAATGAGTGCACAGATACTTCATGTATGTGTGTGTATATTAAATTTTTAACAAATAAACATTATGAAAAATATGCAAATGACTTTTCAAGAAAAAGCAAGATTTTTTTTTTAAAGTTCTAAGCAATATTTGGGAAATTCAGTCCAAGAGAACTGAGAGGAGAGAGGAAGATTAAAAAAAAAAACACAAAAAAACAAGAGACCAGGGGAGAGGCATATTTCGAGTTGCACCAGAAGCTCAACAATTTAGATGTCTGGCACCAGCACGACAGCATAAAATCATGGAGTAATAGCAGAGATGGGGGGGAGTGTGGGAAAGAAGATAATGATTACACACCAGAAAGCAAAATTTGAAGGGCGTTGGGTAACATAAGAGGAAAGGATTATTAGGTAGGAAGGCTAAGGAAAGGAAAAATGCACACGGAGGGAGGAGCTAAACTGATTAAGAGAAAAAAAAAAAAAAAAGGGAAAAGAAAAAAAGTGCTGCTTGATCAGAAAAGAGTCATCTAAGAGCCACCAACTGAGCAAAACGCTGCCACAAAAGTGGTGTATCAAACACAGCTGGTGATAGTAATACCCAAGAACATTACTCACTGCAGTATCATAGATGCTAGGTGCAGTCTCTGGTGAGTTATTGATGGAATCGGGTGTGTGCTTGCACAGGAAAGAGGTGCAAAGTTGCCTAACGGTTTCCAGTAAAGAAAACTGAATCGGCAGATTAAGTTTGAGTTTCAGCCAGAGCGGTTGGGAAAGGTATGAATCCACTTCTACTCTCCTATGTATGTGTAAATAGCAGAGCAGCAGGAGCCCTTTGGCCTGGTGAGAGAAGGCTTCTCAGACAAGAAAAACTTACATTTTGGCACTTGCCATAGCTGGTCTGAAGCCAATGTAAGGGATTTGGGTTTGGGGCTAGCAACTTGACCCCATAAAATCTACTTGCTACTGAAACTGCAGCAGAGTGGTTGCAGTCATATGCTGTACAAGGAGTCTACATAAGCAAAAGGGGGAGGGGTAAAGTGAGAAGAGTAATTTAGTCAAGTCAATCAAATAGATAATGTTGGCAAATAGATATCTCTGTGCATCACGTAACATTAGGTAATTCGTTTTATGCCGATGAAAGAAAAGCAAGAGAGCCAAATGGCTATACAGATATACCAACAGTCTTGCTCCTTTATAACCTTGATTTTAAAACTGAAAAATGATTATTTTAGAGGCGTCTCTATAAGAGGCTCTATTCATCAGTCAGTAGGTCTGTTCCCAAATTGTTTCTGAGCTTTGTAAAGTGAGATTTACACAAAATCTATCCCTTGATGATATGCTTCTTACCTAGAAAAATCTTCCAATCAGGATCATGTGATCTGACAATAATGGCGTTTTAACTTAATGTTTTAGAATGGATTCCCTTAGCTGTTACAAGTCAGATTCACTTAAAACTAGATAGAAAGATGTTCCTTGATAAGATGCTTCTTATCCAAAGATATCTTCTACCCAGAGTTACTTGATCTGGCAACAATGACGTTTAGACTTTAGTGGATGCTTAATTGAACTTTCAGTTCTTGTTTTTTGTAATAACATACATTGCATAGACACTCAATAGCAAACAAGACCATTCTTTTAATGCCTTTCACTAAAATAATGAATACCAGCAGAATATAGAAATTCAGGTGCCCCCCCCCCCCTGGAAAAAAAAAAAAATTGCTGAGGGTTTTTTGTGAGTCCCCACCACAAAAATGAAAACAGCAAAATTTAAATCTGGGTCTTGGGAGGACTAATAAAATGAACTCAACATATCAATTCCCATTGGTTATAGAAAGAGAATATTCTCATTCACGTTTCTGTAGTTGATAAATCATGGACATCAGCTTTTGGTTGCAGCTAACAAAAAGGCCCTCAAAACCCTTTTTCTGGAGGTTTTCAATACAACATCACTCATCCTTTCACTTGAGTAGGTTACAATATTGAAGCTTACCAATGAACCATCTATGTTTGAATTTCAGATCTTTATTCATGCCTGACCACTTAGCCATAACACCAAAATGTTTCTCAATATATTTCCAAGGCATCGCAAATTTTGGAGGCCAAGAATTTTGTAATGAGTGACAACTTAGAAATAAAGGATGAACTTCAAATCTTATGACCACTTCTTGAATATAAAGCTCATAACAGTGAAAATATGACTTCACTTGGATCATTTCTTTGTATGACTTTTAAAAAGGTTAAACAGTAATTATATATCTTACCTAAATGCCTCCAAATACAAATATGTGTGTCAATCAGAAACTTACCTGCAAAGATAAGAGAAAAAATTAAAATTAAATGAGAATGCAAAAATAAAAGGATTTCAAAATCATTTCATGATGAGATAAAAATTCAAATTAATCAAGGGAGTTTTGGACAGAGCCAGACTCAGCAGTGTTAGAGGTTACCACAACTTTTAAATGTACATGCATTTCAAGAATTGGACTTGTCAGCCACATTCTGTCAATGATTGTACAGATTTAAAAAGTGCCACTTGATCTTACAAATAGAGAGAATGGTAGTTTTGATATTTTTGTTTAATACATTTTTTCCATGATTTCATGGGTTACAAAAACTGCTAGTATCTAATATTATTCACTGCACTAGTTATTAAATAACGATAACAGGGACTATAGCCTCCTTATCAGAAAAAAAAAAAGGTCAAAGTTCAAAATAAGCCAAGGGTAATCGAAATAAAAATTTCAAAGAAATTTACTTTATCCGAATGAATAAGAAGTGACTACAATACATCAGTTAGGAAGACACGCTTATCTATCTCTTGAAAGTCTACTACATCATTTTCAAATTGCCTTTACTTGAATGTACCACAAGATAAAGATTTACAAAAGAATATTTCAAGTTTTATTATTTGCATAAATTTACTCAAATAAAACTTGTGGTTCAGAGATTTGGGGGAAAGGAAAAAAAAAAGAATTATAGCTCTACATATACAATATTGCTCTGTGGGTTTGTTCCTGAATCAAATGAATTTCTCTAGTTCTGAATGCTATTTTATCTTTATATTCTTTTTTATGATTTGAAGCATTGTCAACCATAACAAATTCTTTACTAGTATTTTCTTTCATTTTAATTAGTAATTGCTTTTCATTGCAACTTTACTCAGGCCATCAGTTAACACCAGTAAGCAAATAGTGCATATCAGAATCAAAAGCTCAAGAAAAGAAAGTTCAATGAGGTGTCCACGTATGAAGTCTAAAGGCCTTTACTGCCAGATCACACGACCCTGAATGGAAGATTTTTTTAGGTAAGAAACATCTTAACAAGAGACATCTTCCTACCATGTTTCAAATAAATCTGACTTGAAATAGCTGAGAAACAATACAAGGACAAACCTACCAAATGACCAAAAGATAGATGGATAAAACCTCATATAAAGAGGCAAGGAAAAATGGATAAGTTCTTTGAGATAAACTTGCATCCTTTTTTTGCAATAGGGCAGCTTGGCTATCCATACCAGCTGTTCTTGCAATCTGAGCTAAAAGAACTATACAGTTGGCAGAAAGTCAAATCTAACCTTTGACTTAATCTAATAAGAAATAAATACAGATAATATACAAAACATTACTCTACTTGGAAATGATACCAAATAATCAGAAATTAGCTTTTCTCCCTTTCTCACATTCACACACTTACTACAAAATTGTAAATGTAAAAAAAATTGAGAGTATACATCTCCCTTTCTCTCTCATTACTTGGAAAGCAATTAAGGATCAAGAAATGGATCTGTATTTTTCATTGGACTATTACCTCTATTCTTGACCCACCAAGTAATTTTTGCATTCTTAATGTTCCTAATACAAAACTAACAAGTCCATCCCGCACCAACAGTTTGATATCATCAAATATTGTTCATGACCCATTAACTGCAAATGACTAAAGTTTAAGTCATTGCAGTGAGTATAATATTACTCTTAACCACCTGCTGCAGTAATTAGGATAGCAGCATTTCAGCCAGTTCATTCTTCAGCATTCTTTAGATGGGAATATAAACCTTTTCCTTTATGACCCTTTCCTACAATAAAATTGTTCACACCAAGGGAAAGCTAAAGAATGGACCAACTTCAAGCATGTTAAGAACAGCAATAGTTCAGATGAGATTAGTCTGAATTACTATTGATATAATAACGCATCTAGAAATTTCATATTATATCTTTCAAATCAATAAGGGTCTTGCAATATGAGCAGCTGTTAATTTCTGATAACAAATTAGGATAATCATTTGATTTACATAAGAATATCAATAAGTTCACAGCCAATTAATAGAAAAAAGCACTCATTTTACACAACAAATAATGATTATCGATATAATGTCCTTTGTCAATACACTCAACTCAATGCCTCTCGATAATCGCATATATCAAACATTATACAGTGAAAATTTCAGATTTTAATCCAGCTAATAAATGTATATAAGGCTACAGATTTAAGAAAGCTAATAGAAACAATCCAAATCCTGCTCTAAGTAGAAAAATTAATGTTGCTCTGCATTTTCTTGTTGATGTGCAATCAGAATTAACCCAGATCTTTTACACTTTTGCAAAAATATTTAATAAGGGAGATTACTCTATAATTAACATTCAATAGTTATCTGCATTAAAAATGTTACAGACAAAAAATATAGACACATACATGGCATATCATATAAACTGATTACAATGAGGTAAAAAGGAGAAGCGAAATACAGATTTTCAAAAATTCAGTTTCTATGCCAACAAATTATCTCCTGTCAAAATTAAATCAGCAAAATTTTGATATCCAGAAGAAATTATCACAGCGAAATTTAATGAAAATTCTATACATTAAAAGATGAAGAAAATGTTTTTAAAAAGTTTCTTTCACTCATTCATACCTATATCAATATACATATAGACATATATTTGGATAAACAATACAGAGATGCCAATTAGACGAGCGGAGTAAAGGGAGAAACAAGAGGCCAAGTGAAGATCCCTACATTAAGAAATCCATTTGACAAAGCAAAGCCATCAGTAAAAGATATGTTCAATTTAAAATGTAAATATCTGCTAAAGTGGACATTGACTTTGTGGCTGCCTTTTTTCCAATGCAAAATATACATAAATGCAAACATCAACCCTAACTCTAAAAATCCAAGTTTATCAAAAGCATTAAAATTTGAGAATTTTTTCAGTTTCTTTTCGCATTATCTTTCAAACCAAATGGGATATAATTCATATGAGCCATTTCTATTTAGTAAATATTTACATTGTAAACTGAACATCTGGTGTCAGGAGAAAAAGACAGAGTTAACATTCAGTTTTACATTATACATAGATTGTTTATCGATAACCCACTTCAGAGGCAATTCACTCACTTCCCCCATAAAAGTTACTTTTATTCAAAAATTAGAAATTTCTTGAAGAATTTAGCTGAAGCAGTTCACATTGCACAGTAAAAATATCTATTCATCATTTTCTTTTTTTACATAATTTAGTAAAAAGAATTTTTACCAAATAGTCTTACCCTGAAATTATCAAGATACTATAACAAAAAATCTTTTTTGAACATCTAATTATCAACAGAGCCTTCATGGAGTACTTTTAAGCTTTAACATTTTTATACTGAATGAATTAAGCCAGCATAACAATTCTTCTGTCATCTCTCATAAATCATACATACAAAATGAAGCTAACATTACTGTTTGTTGGTATTGTTACAAATCATATGTACAAAGTAGAGCAGACCAAACTATTCATCTTAAGGTTGACTGAATTTCTTAGAATTGTTGTCAGTATTAATTTTTTTTCTTTCATCGCTTTTTTTTTCACCTTTGAAAGATGGAAGAAGAACTAGTCAAAATTGATAGTGAAACTTTTCATGGTATCATCTCTCACAAATCATGCATATCCTTCGATCCAAAATGAAACTTCACTCAACTTCTATAATGCAAAAATAATCATCAAGTCACAGACAATAAGGATTATTTCCTCTTCAACATTTTGGTTGGAAAAAAAAATTGTTAGTAATGAAGATTACAAAAATATCAAATGAGCAACAAGATTATTCAATTACTTTCTCTACAGATTCATTACATTAAAAGTTTGGACAGGTGCAAATACAATTAAACCAAACCTCAGACAATCAGTCAACTGATAAACACAGTCAATAAAGATAAGTATTACTGTGTGTACACATCTATATTTACCTTTATACCCGGTAGCCAAGAGTATGCAAGTGCATATGCAGGTTAAATACCAAAATAAGTCCAAAGGTTCTTTAATCATCCACTTGAAAATAAAGTTATTTATTTTCTAGGCAGTGTTCACATCCAAAGTATAGATGATATCAAGGTTAGTTATATATGTCAGGCCCTAGTTTGAGGGTACCCCACCTCTGCTCATGTGTGAGAAGAACTTTCAGGTAGTCCTAGAAGCCACCACCAGCACCTGTCAGATCAGAAAGCCCCTGAATAACTACAAGCTTGATGGTACCCACTTTGTGCTTTACTGTGCTAGAGACCCACCTTCACTGGTTGGTTGGATAGCAGGCTGGCAGAGGGTGAAAGAATTTGGCAAGTAAGTTCTCATCACATTTTTTGAAGTCACTGATGATTTCTTAACAGGAATCAGAAAGGGTGAACAACTCTTCTTCAACCAGTGAGGGGTGATGGAATTTGGAATTTCAAAGACATTTTTTTTCTTACTATTTACCACATTGGAGAAAAAATGGATGAAAAAAATTTTTAGGAATAAAAAAAATAAATAATTTTAAATCAACTATTACGCCAGCAGTAATTAAACTCAGACAAAAAAAAAACTTGAAAGTTATCCAAACCAACTTCTGCTAAATAGACATAAGTAAGAAATTCTAATGAACTTCTAGATTCATAAGTGGCTGATGTGCAAGAATATTTCCATTTCTATAATGACTAAGGAAAGAAAGAACAAGAACAGAAAGAAAGAACAAGAACAGAAAGAAAGAACAAGAACAGAAAGAAAGAATGGGAAAAAGACCAAAAAGGGAAAGAAGAAAAAAAGGGAAAAAAGAAAAAAAGGAAAAAAAGGAAAAAAAGGAAAAACAGAGAAAGAAAGAGTAAACTCCACCATGAAATTATTGATTTTTTTTTAATAACTTGACTAAAAACTTCAAGGTATAATTCCTAACCAAATGCAAAGGCAATAAAAGGTTTAGTAACCTTCAAAATGCAAGTGGATTTGAATATTTATTACAGATGTTTGTTTTTTTTCATTTTGAAATCATTGTGTATGATAGTAGCTCAACAACAACAAAATTACTTTCCTTACTGCAGTCAAATTACCTCTAATTCCATTTATTTTGGTTTTAATACAAAATAGTTGAGATATGAAAAAGTTTTCGTTGTAATGGTTTTACAATTTCCTGGAGAAAGTATTGTTAATCATCACTAATTATTGACTAGTATTTCATTCGTCTTCTTTCTGTTTCTTTCCATTGTAACTCTCAGTTGGTTATTCTATTTAGCAGTAGAGATCAGAATTCATGACTTCTGATCCATGCTGCTTACGTAATGGTTATAGAGTAACAACCCAAAATGAAAAGCAACTGAAATGAGACGAATGAAATACTAGTCAAAAGGTGATAATTTCTTCTTTTTTTTTTTCAAATTACCAAATAAAATTTAAAATTTTCAAAATCGAAATGATGTATACTGTTTCAGTACCTGCACTACAGAAATGGTTAGCAAGCTAGTATTGAGGAACATCAGTGAGTTCAATCCTTACTAGGTGCCCAACTACTGTAGTTTTGTGCCAGACAAAGCTACAAATAGCAAATCTTTAAACTACAGGGGGTGACCTAATGATCAAGGGCATGGAGAATTAAATCAACAAATAGTTCAAACTCTGGCTATGACCGGGTTCACTTTGCACTAATGCCATTGGGAAAGTCAGGAATCCATTTCTCCCCTTAGCTATGGCTAAATAGCAGGGCAGTTGGCGCCCCTTAGTCCAGTAAGGTAGTCCATCTTGGACATAGAGCCATCACCTAGGCATCCTTGAAAAACCCACAACTGCTACAAACAATTATTGAGTCACCACAAATCATTTAAGAAATCGAGACAAAATCATTGCCTCATGAAGTATGCAACATGGGAAGCAACTCAACTCAGTAAGACAGGTTACCATCTACTCAAAAATAATTTTTACACAGTATCAACACAATTTTCATAAGTGGTATTGTACTACTAATAAAAATGTACCAGAGGTTCTTGAACATACAAGCAATCCAACCAAGTACTGCTCCATTCCATCTCTTCCCTTATCAGTACCATCGACAGATATGATTTCTCTTCTTGCCCTACTTTCTCTTACCCAGATACTGAGAGGAAAGGAAAAAGAAAAAAACCCATTCCATTCCCAAGAACTCAACAACTGCCAGAAATATCTAAGCACTATGCCTTTATTTCTTCACTGTTATCTTGGAAGTCTTCAGCACCCTTGGTAGCGTCTTTTATGGTAAAGTCTACAAATAGAGAATATTTTTTGTTCATTTGTTTGATCCAGGGGTTTGTCCTTAGACACTGACAGGAAGGTAAAGAAAGAGGGAAAGGAATAGAGAGAAAAGAAAAAGGGTTTGACTTATGGAATTTACAGAGTATTGCTATCACAGAATGCAAAGAGGGAATGGATACACATCTCATTTTTTTTTTTTTATATACATATGCATGCACACACACACACAGATATTTATTAGGCATAGTGTAATACAGCACAAGGCTACAGGTATGGAGCACCCAGAGAAGATTGGACTCACTACAGTGAGCACTAAAATTATGTATTAAAAATAACTTAGTCTAGTACAAAGCTTCAAATAAGGGGTGGCACCCAATGAAGACCAGACTCACAACAGTAGTGTCTGTGAGACTAGCTTATTAATCATTGCTCCACAATGAGTACCAAAAATTATGTATTTACTAGGCTTAGATTAGTTTGGCATAAGATTATAATTGTAGGTCACCAAGTTAAGATTGTACTCACTAAAGCAGGGACTGGGCAACAAGTTTGCAGGTGAGTGCAAATAATTGGTTTTTATGCAAATCCATTTCAAACAGACCAGAATGTTACATGGTAAAGAATGATGAGCAGTGATGGAAATGGGTTTGGGGAATAAGTATACAGTAAAGCTTCGTTCCGGGAACTGAGTATACAGTAAAGCTTCGTTCCGGGAACTGAGTATACAGTAAAGCTTCGTTCCGGGAACTGAGTATACAGTAAAGCTTCGTTCCGGGAACTGAGTATACAGTAAAGCTTCGTTCCGGGAACTGAGTATACAGTAAAGCTTCGTTCCGGGAACTGAGTATACAGTAAAGCTTCGTTCCGGGAACTGAGTATACAGTAAAGCTTCGTTCCGGGAACTGAGTATACAGTAAAGCTTCGTTCCGGGAACTGAGTATACAGTAAAGCTTCGTTCCGGGAACTAAGTATACAGTGAAGCTTCGTTCCGGGAACTAAGTATACAGTGAAGCTTCGTTCCGGGAACTAAGTACATGTTAATGCCTCTATTAGTAGACATGGAACATACAAAGAATTTGAGAAGTTGGTATATACCATACACCTGTCTACCCCATCCCCTTTTTTACCACTGATAATTCTGATGGTATTTTTTTTTCAAGTCTTGAATAATGTTGTTCCTGCTCATAGAACTGAAGTTAACAACTTGAGATTTTACACAAACATTGTCAATAATCCTGATGCTGTACAGATAAAACAATTACCTATCTGTACATTAGAGATAATCTATGTACTAATTGAATATATCAACAATGGACAATCCACAACCAATATCAAGATTACAGAGACTCTTTTCAAGTACTTATTCAAGAGAAAATGATAATACTGTTGCATCAGAGAATTCTGATCACAAATATATTGTATTGTAGATTCCACAAATAGAGATTGGTTTTTTTTTTTTTGAATACAGCGGAGCAGAATATTTGATTCCAATTCTGAGTCCTTGACAAATAAAGAAGAGGTAGTAAGTATACTGATTGAACAAAACCATTCACAATTCCATATTTTATACATGGAGTTATTCCGTTGTATTGTTACTTGTAATTGTCTGCTCGCTATCCAACAAATACATAGCTAGCCAGCTTAAAAGGAATATAAAATCTGGACTTGGGAATTGTGCAAACAACCTGAGTTTGCCAACATAAATAAATGGTATCTGCAAAAACCAGAAGATCCCTTTGAAAAAATAAAAAATAATTTTTTTTAAATAAAGAAAAGAGAACGAAAACATACTCTGACTCAAGCACACCATCCAAGCGAGAAAACCGGATTAAATAGTTGTAGATCACAAGGTAAAGATGAAAAAGAAAAATACAAGGACCTTACTTAAGGAACTTAGGAAGCTAAGCTCATAACAAATAATTGGCATACTTGGAACCAAACACTAGAAGCCAGATGGGATGCTGTAGATTCAAAGAAGAGTTGAGACTGTTTAGACTCCAGCAGTACTGGAGGTTTTGTTGGATAGTGGAATGAAGACTACTTTCACTGCTATGGTGATGTCACTCCCTTCCACTTCTGTTTGGCTGAAGTTCAAAGTATATAAATGATTTGATTTTGAGAGTTGTCAGATGGTCAATTTGGAAAGTCAAGTTATGGTGAGTGACACAGAGTGGTAGACAAGAATTGCAATTTGAGTAACCAGAAGCTTTTGTTATTTATAACATTTTGCTGCTATAATATGGAGTTAAATCACATATTTTCCATTATTGCAGAAAATTACTGAAGCTAAGAAGCACCCTAGTAAGTCGACTCTGATGGTGTAATAGCATGTCACACACAGAAGGATAGCAGCAGGTTAGAGAAAAGCCCTGAAGTCACCTCCAATATATAAGGTGGGACCAATATGCAGTCAGCACTAAAATATAACCATCATAATAGTTTTTATTTCAAAATTTCATTTCAACTCTACATGATATTATTCATTTAAACCAATAGCATTTGCTGTGTCACTATAAATGTACTTATTAGAAAGAATAAAAGAAAGCAGCTATTTATCACACAGCATTTTTCCTTCTCACAAGTCACTGTGGAATCACTATGAATACTGATAGGAATATATATATATATATATATATATATATACATATATTGGTTTTTCTATAATTTGAGAAAGAGAATAATAAAGCACTGCCTATATATTCCCTACTTATCCCCTCAATAATAAATAGGTTATAATACTTTCTTTAGAGGATAGCAAGTGGAGAGCTATCCGCCATAGAGATATATTTGTATGCAAAGGAAGGTAACTTTGTACAAGCATGAATGCAAGAAATGAATGACGCTGATAACCCAGTAATTAACACGACAAGGAAGTACATTAGTAATGAATCAATGACATGTCATTTGATGCAAGCAAAAATTAATCACACGTCTTTTCCTATATTTGCATATCGATTTATGTAAAGTTGTTATTACAAGGTGTCATGATACGTGATGGAAATTCAAAAGTCAGAACAAAAATTCCCCCTGGAATAGACTTTCCTCAATATCTTATAAGATAGAAAAAGCATCCAGTTTGTCTTTAATTCTCAGGCAAGCTAAAGGGAGAATTTCAGTTTGATTATAATTATATTGCAAAAAGACATCCATTTTACTCTTGTTAAGATTCTGAGACCTTCCAATCACAAAGCGAATGCACTTTAAATGAGATGCTACAAAAATGCACAGCATTTGATTTATTATAACAAGCAAGGAATTTGAAAGGTTCCACCATGAATTTGTGATAAAAATAACATCTTAAAACTCTTATATTGAGCCAAGTCAAAGGAGGTAATTAATCTTCATCTGCCTTTTTCTATTACTTCAAAATCAATCTAAAGATACACGTTTTATACATACTCTCTTATACATATACGAGGTATAGATATACAGAGAAAGAGAGGGATGCATTACAAACCCAAATACATACACTGGATGGATCAATAAATCTGTAGCCTCACATAGTTAACAACTGAATTTTGATTTGAAATTTTCACTCTATAATGTTCTATCTATGTGATTAATATTCATAACTGAATCAGGTGTTTTGACAAAGAAGGTGATTATATCATTACAGACATTGATTTATAAACATGTATACACATAAAATGGATAACCTCAATCAAAAATGTTTGAAGTAACTGAGTAACAGACTGGCCTGAATTTGTAGTTTCATAATACGAGATGTATCATAAGGTTAAAATGTTGCAAAGAGAATATATAGAAGGGAGAATTGCAGAGAATTCATCACTGAAATAGGAACATTGGAATAGAATATTGCAAAATGAAATTCCACCTCACCACGATACTACAGGGAGGGAGAAAGAAGTGGAGGGGAGTAACAGCATTCAAATTTACAACCATGACAGACACTAGAAATATTTTCATACCTAAATATCTTTATATTCATAGACAGCAGTATTTGGTAGTCAGACATCTCAGATGAAGAGGAGAAAAAAAAACTAAAATCTGTCAAAATTCAAGTTGAAGAACCTACTGATCTTGAAAGAATAATGTTGAAACTACTTTGCAACCCTTACAATATCACATGTTAAATGTCCACTAAACTCTTTTGACTGCTATCCCCCCAAAAAACTCACTTCCCATTATCACAAAATGTAAGACTTGCTAAAACTTTTTTCAAAATTTTTTCTCTTTTGAAATTTTAATAAAAATAATTATTTAAAATTTATTTTCATAAATTTTTGTTAAAGTTTAAGTGTCTTAGCAATATTTAAAGGAAAGATTTTTGGAATAGAACAATGGGAATAAGTTCATGATTATTGTAAAAATAGACGATTGAAAAATGTTTCCAGTGCGTGATTAACAACTAAATTCTTTGGTTTCATTTTTGGGTGTTCTTGTTTCAATATAAAATTACACCAAAAAATTACACGCGTATTATTGATAGCAGCTGTGGTTATTACATGAAAATGAAATATCTTCATAATAAAGACTGAATACTGTAATAAAACAGAAGTGTGTCGTGGCATAGGAGTTAACAGCATAGGGATGGAATCAGCGAACCTAGTTCGAGTTATAATTGAGGTTACTCACACTTGATCCAGACCAATGTGCTAGGGAAAGGTATGAATCCTCCCCCCTGCTACCAGTTACAGGTAAATAGCAGGGAAGTTAGAGCCCTTATGCCATGTAAGACAGTTAATTTTGTATGTGAGGCTATCAACTCTATCCAGTAAAACCTACTGAAACGTGGCCCTATGTTCCACCAGATGGGGGAAGGGGTGTAATAAAGTTTTTGAAAAAAATTTTTTTTAAAAACATTAATTGTTTATGCTTAACTGGCACATCAAGTGTTCAGAAAAAGAAAGTTCTAAAGCTGGTAAAGTGAGCATGCATTTTTCTTTTCAGCTGAAGAGAATTTTTGCACTATAACAAGAAATACATTGGTGCTGGGATTCTTAACCTGAGGTATCTATATCCTCAAGGGTACAGAAAGCAAATTCTGAAGGTATGGGATGTGATGGAGGGGGTCGAAAAATTATTATTATTATCATTCTGGAATATGCATAAGTTGCAGTGAATCAGCAAAATTGCCTTTTTTGAGAAGAATGCATAATATTGCCCAATTCTTGAAATAGGCAAGATTGCTACCCAACTCACAAACTATTTATTGTAGTCACTTATTTTGTTTTGTTTTTAATATTGAAATAATTTGAAAATTGGTGAAGAACCCTCCCAGTACTTTTACTGTGGTTTGTGGAATTTATCAATCAACAATACTTTCATACAAAATCCAAGTTACTTTTTGTTCAAATACTTTTAATTCAATTTAATTCAAGGAAACACTGAAGAGTGGGGTCCTTTTGATGAATATGTTGGTGTAGAACAAGATGCGTGGTGAGGTTGAGATATTTCAGTTGATTTTATTCAATGAATAATTATAAATCATATTTTATTAACTTTTATGACTACTTTTTACCTTCGACTAGATTTTTCACCAGCCTGAATTAAAGTTATGATCCACGTAAGCCAATGTTTATATGCATTGAAAATGAATTTTCAAATCAATCTGAAGGTAAAAAGTAGTTATACAGAGTATCTAAAAGTTTTGATTAAAAAGTATAATGATTGAACATATTTATCAAAAATTGATAATATAATGAAATTAAAGCATGTCTATATTTCAACTAATAGTGAAATCAGAAGGGTGAGTGGGCATTTTGTTCATGGACTGTTCAAATTGGACATTTTTGCTGCAAATTTTCTACCCCACACAAATTGGTCATGTTTTGTCTTTCAAGTCAAAAACTGCTATAGAAGGGATTTTGAATGATCAAACGCAATTTACAAGAAGTTAATCCATGTTGGTTGTTTAGTTTTATAAAAGCTTGTTTCAACTTTTTATATCTGATTTTTGTTTATTTTCTCAAATAATAATACCTTCACTCCGGATTTTTGTATGGCTGTTATTTAAGCTTTTTTGATTTAATTAAAATGTTTTGTGTTAAGATCCTGCACAAAATAGGCAAAAACAAACGCAATTAGGGAACAGAGTTGATTGCAACTGATCAAGGATTAAAATAAATTAGTGTTGTAATTCAACAAGTAAAATTTAATGTTTTTATTTACTTATATTATTTATCAATATTTAACATTTATTATCAGAGAAAAAAAATCAACAAAAAACAGACTCAAGATGTATATAAACAGGTAAGTCAGCCTCAAGTACTTCCTTTTGATGAGTTGAATGCATCAGTTATGGATAAGAAGAAAGATTTGTGCAACTTTGATAAAGGTCAAATTGTATAGCCAAAAGACTAGGTCAGAGCATTTCCAAAATGGCATGTTTAGTTGTGGCAAGTACCTATGGGCAGTAGTCTGAGAGGGGAGAAAATCTCTGATGACCAAAAAGGCATACGCTGACCAAGACAGATATAAGCCAACAAAAGGGCTATAATGGCACCAATTGCAGATGGCTTCAATCAAGGAATGTGTTACAACAGAGTACATTGATCCTGGTTGCATATAGGAGTGTGTAGCCAGAGGCCAATAGAGGTAGCCATGGCACCAGATCCCAGAGGAAAACTTTGGAGGACCGGCAGAATCCATGCCTGATTGGGTAAGAACTATTTTGTGGGTACATAGAGGACCAACACCTTATTGGGCAGGTGGTCATAAAGTTTTGGCTCATCAGTGTATGTATACAAGAGTTTTTGAATGGGGAGGAAAATGGGAAGGTGATTCCTGCCACTTGAAAGACAGGATCATATGATCATTTAATCAACTAATCAATCTCATCATCACAAAGTTTCCTCTTCTTATTTCAGTGACTGAAAAAGACTGAAAACGGCCAACGCAAAAAGTCATCTTCAAAATCTTTTATCTTACATATATGTTCAACAACATTTATTTTTGTTTCTTTAATTGTTCCTTTGAGTGAATATATTTCACTTCCTGTCCTTCAGATTCAAAATTACTCAGTACATAGTTCTATTAAATTTAATTCTATAAACACAGGTAAAAATTTTTTTAAAAAAGCTAGAGTTATTCTGACAATCCTGGGTTATATATATCATTCATTTTTCCCGCTCAAAATAGATCAATTCTTTGTTATAAGAGGTGCAGCTTGGTGATTAAAACCTTGAACTATGCACTTGGGGGAGGTTCAAATGCTTACACAACTTCAGCTGATATTGGTGATTCTAAACACAATGATTCAACCAATCAATTCTACAACCTTCTTTAGGTGCACAATCCATAACAAAAAGGAGTCCCTTCTTTAAAAAAAAAAAAAAAAAAAAAAAAAAATCGCCAGGGAACAGGAAAGAAATCTGGCTAACATGCCAATCAACAAAGTTCATTCCCAGCAATGTATGCTTCACAAGCAATTTCATCCACAGCAAATTATGACATACAGATGACTCCACATTTAAACACATACATGCTCTCCAATTCATTCTCTATCAAGCAAAAAAGACAGAGTTCAATAGCCCAAACAACTCATGGGATTATAATGACTTCTCAAAATAAGGTAAAATTGACAATCTAATATTGTGTTCCTTGCCATTGACCAGTGGTTCACAAACAAGTGTTACAGTTTCATTAATGATGCGAGAGATCCTAACTGGGTGCTCTACACCAAACACCTTGTGCCAGACTATACTGATCTTACAAAATATCAATTTGTGATTCCTTACTATGTTGAATTAAATAAAGACAGTTTTAATTTAAAAACAAGATAACATGCCCTTTCTACTGCATTCGTTTGGTAATCATAAAATCTACGATACTCTTGAAAAAGGAGAAAAGAAAAGGGTAGGAAATTCCAGTTGGGCTTTTGCTGCAATATAGAATTTTGCATGAGGTAATCAATCAATAATGGGTGCAACCTTAGATGTTATCCACAACCCCCACCCAGAATCTCCCACATCCTGCTCTCACCTCAACTCAGTCACTTCAACTTCTCCTCACCTTGCTCAGATCATGAAGACACTCCCTAAAATCAGGATGCATCATTTTGACACCAAATATGCCACAACTCCACAAGCTATACATGAAGAGAAAAATGCCAGTGGTAAAATGTGTCAGGTCTTGGGGATCTCTGGTTACTTTTGGTTGGAGGTGAGGGTCGGAATGGAAATGTTGTTGAGAAGTCAGATATTATTGGATGCACCAACAAGATTAAGTCTCAAGAAAATGGAATTACTTAGCACTATGTGCATCCAAACATTCATATGTATTTGCACATAACAGTGGAATACAAAGACTATTACACACAGATCATTTTTCCTTCTCCAATTTTCCTTATAGAAGAAGAACACTGCATGATTTATTTTGATTTATTCATTTTTGATTAGTCTAGTTTCCATAGGAAAACTATTGTTTGAAAATATTTGACATTAATGAGTACACACAACCTTTTATATACTTGAATGTATGTGTACACATGTAGATCTCATATCCAGATAGTTGTATACATGCATCATATTATGTATGATGGCCAAATAATTCCATTTCCTTGGGACCTAATCTTATTTACACATTCAATAACTTTGGACTCCTCAAGATTTTTTTCCTGAATCATGACAGATCATTTCAATAATGCAATTTTTATATACATATAAATATATATATATCTGTCCAGAAAAAGTCCTTTCTTCTCCAACGTCTCACTTGAATGAGCCGATTGTGCAGTGTAACATTGTACAGTAACAGTTTTTCCATTAATTCATAACAAAGAATTCCTTTTGAATTGCATCAAACAGAGGAGAACTCTTCCATTCAATAGATTCCATTTGATGTTGGAGGCTATTTTTGATCTAGCAACAATTATTTCAATTCTTATAATAGATCCATTTTCTATCACCAGTGACTACCTTGCCCAAATGTGATTTTTTTTTCTGTGTCAAACCAGAAGAGGAATGCTGAACAATGTTTGTTTCCATAAATCAACAAGCAACCTATTTTCCTAGCTTCAGAATTTTTCCCAAAGCTTGTTTGCAAATGACATACTTCAGTCAACTAATTGCATGAGCAATAAAGAACTGTTAACTTCAAAAAACATTTCTGTTTTCCTAAATATTGTACTAAAGATGATGCTAGGAACTGTTTGCATCAACTTTTATATATATATATATATATATATATATATATATATATATATATCTCACAATCAGCTTGGTGGTTCAGGTGGTTGCATATTTTGTAATGGCACCAATGGTCAAGGTTTCAGCAGGGGTTTTAGGTTTTCAACATGGCAAGCAATTCCACTTGGAAGATTGGTATATTACACTCATCTTAATCGCACTGCCCAGATTGAGACTTGAGGCAGACTAATAAAAACTTGGTACAAACGAGTGAAAGAAAGCGAATGTAAAAAATTATCTGCTGTTACCTAGATCTAAGTAGGTCTCATTATTTATCTTATTGCAGAGAAAGAGAGCAGAACGAAGAGAGATAGCGAGTATGTTAGTATGGAAGAACAGAAGAGTTATTGAGAAAAAGGCAAAGGAAAATTAATTCTAATGAAAAAAAGACCAAACAATTGTAATGAAAAATATAAAGAATACATACTCATTTCTTTATAGTTCACCATGTTCTACCCTTCATTCTTACCTACCCTTTTCAAGCAGCAGGTAGAATGGATTGGCTGCTCCTTCAGATGTAAGAGCAGCAGTTAAGTAGGGAAAGGATTGAACAGTTATCTATAGTTCAATATCACTTCTTCAATTTCCAATTCTTAAAATAATTCTATCTTCCCAGAAATTGATTATAACAAAATCCCAGAGAGAAAATTTGCTAATGTTTGTATCAGTATTAGTTCAGTAAAGCATAAAAGCATATGCACACACACACACACACACACAAGTACAAGGGTAGATCAATAAGTCCATAGCCTGATGCAGTTACAAGCTGAAATCATGTTCAAGCTATGTAGTTAATGTGGCAGCTTTTTAGCTCAACAGTAAGAGCAACGGTACATTGAAGTGGCTAACCATATCAGTCAGTTTCAATTCCTGTAGCAGCCTTATTTTCTTTCATTGTTTATTCCATTTACATTGTCCAGGCCAAGTGATATATCAACTGTGTAATGATGGGAGATCATTTCAAATAAGAGTTTCAATATAACAATGCTATTTGTGATCATGAATGTATATACAAACTTTCTGTGTTACTATGTCATATATGTGTGTGTGTATATATATATATATATATATAAACAAGAAGACAGAAACTGTATAACCATGCTGTAAAATTAATGGCTTCAGAACAGAGCCTTCCAAAAATTTTGCATTGACAACGCACTTTTTAAAGTCTTTGCGACACATCACTTTAGTTCCATTAGCCAAGCCAAATATATAATGTCATCACAGTAGTTCAATTGACTCAAGAAATGTTATCTTTTGAAATATATATGAAATTACACTTATTTTCATGACACACCGAGAGATTATCAGCAACATACTAAAGTGTTTGGAAAGCTCTGCTTTAGAACAGTGAAAACTAATAAATAAAAAGATCAAGCCATCATCTCAAACAGTATAACTCAACTACAACAATCATAATGATTAAAAGAAATAGTTCTAAGTTTAAAAACAAGTAAACCCATTAATGATGATAAAACCATAATTGTCAAACTATCATTTCTAATAAATCTCCAAGAGTTAATAGCGATAATAATCCCAAACTAGTAAGCTTGCATTTATACCTTTTGCATTGAAATAAACAAAACTAAGGAGTCTGTTCTTTTTTTTTTCTCTTAAAAAGGGTTTGTTAGAATCTCATATTTGAAACTTATTCAATAAACTTTATACGTCAAAATGAAAAAGCAATTAGCCCTTTCTGACAAGAAATCACAAAAGATTTGAATAAAATTTGGTAAAAAAAAAGTTTTGGTCATTCATTATAAGAAATAAGCTTTTGGAATAGAGACAGACAATAATCTAATTTAATAAACAGATTTTTCATCCAATTAAGTATTTTTAACAAAAATTACCTCTCAACTTCTTGAGGTCCTGATGAAAACTAAGCTGCTTAAATCCAGGAAGTCATAGCAACACATCTTGTATTTGCTATTGGAAAAGAAAGAGTCCCAAAAAGGAGGCTTCCGAATCAAAGGCAAAATAAGGAACTTTTGGATGTACCTTGTGAGTCATCTGCTCTCAAATATTTATGGATGGTACCAATCACAGGAAAAATGCAAGTAGGAGGTTATTTCAAAGGTTTCACACACAATCTAGGCTTTGACTGCACAAGCCATCCATTCCAATAACAATAACTAATCATTCTTGGAATTTATGCTATGTACATTGTTTAGAAGGGGTTGGGTTAGGTTTGGAACTCTTTTTTTCTTTTAGAGGGAAGCCGATTTTCTGATTCTGATCAATTACAGTGATTCTATTCTAAAGGAATATCCTGAGATAGTCATGCTCTAAAAATATTGCTTATTTACAAAATTCCACTTTAACAGACAGCCAATTTTCCAAGTAAAGTTTAATAAATCTAACTAACACATGGAACATAAACTTACGGCCCAATAATGTTTAGGGGGACTCAAATTTGATTCACCCCAAAAAATAGATAATTGGAGCATGACACTTTTATACTCAGAATCAAGGGACCCTCCCCAACCCCTAATCTTTTGGATGCATCCAATTTTTATCCCTGAAAACGTTATTGTATTGAACTTTCTTCTCATAGTGAAAATAGAATGAGGCAACTGGACTGCCTTTGGATTTACCAAACAATGTTCATTAAATGCAGCAAATGAGGGGCAACCATAAGATATTACAAATCTCTGGCTATAACGAACAACCCACAACTCCCAATTAGTTCTCTATAGTGAAGGTTTACAGTATAATAGTCGACATAATGTGTAATCATTTTTGTACATGTAAACAAACCATAAACTTGAAAATATATTTTCCAAAATTTCAAAAATTATTATTCAACCCTAATGACATATTATTGAAACATTACTGATGGCCTATGGCAATGTTTTGTTTTGTTTTTCTTCTTTTTGAAAACACATACCAAGTGGGAGATGATATTATATCATGGAGACATGTCTGGAACAAATTATGATTTCAAAGTTGATACCCCCAAAATTAATTTCTAATTTCAGAAATTCAAAATATGTTTGTGAATAATTCAAGTTGATTGACTTTTTATTTTATTTTGTTTGATTTTGAATCAAGAGAATGATTTAAATTTTACATTTTTGCCAACAGAATGAAAATAGAACATGAAATAAAAGCTCAAATCATAAACTGTAAAATAAGTCACAAAATATTTTATACAAATTGATAATTGCACAAGAAAAATTAAATCTATGTCTATCACGAATACCATTCCCTCGGATGAGCTAATACTTGAAGCATCCAAAAACACCGCCCTAAAAATGGGGTTGTCCTATAGACCAGATACAAAAACAGTGGCTAAACACCAAGCTAAAACCATGTAATTCAAACTATAATCTGGATCTCATCTTATCTAAAGGTTGAGTTATCCAAAACATGGTAATTCATCTTCAAAGAAACTAGGGCAATGCTCATTCCAAATGTACGTGTTCAGAGGGGTTCTAACTATATGATGTGTAGAGCATAATTGTCATTTAAAATAATTGTTAGGCCATCATAGGAAACTACAGCTTCAAAGTATTTCAATTTCTTCAGATAATTCTTCAATTTTTTTTTAATCTTATAAGATTTCTCGAGAACCACTGATCCAAAAAGCTTTTGTTTACCTTATGTGCTGACTAATATATCACCTTCAGACAATGGCCAGTTATTAAATAATGGCTATGTTCAAATACGCTGACTTCTCCAATCATAGTTAAATAACAGTGAAATTTTTAAATATAACTCAGCTATTATTAAGTAATAGAACAGAGACGACAGAGAGAATCAGAGAAGAAGTGATGACAGGTTCCCTATGGTATGGGATGAGAGTTCATGTCTTGTGGACAGATACTTCTTGATTGCACACATTTCCTTGACCAATCAAATGAGTATCAACCCAGGGTTGTGATTAAAAGCAACAACAATAAGATTAAAGAGTAAAACTAGCAAAATAAAACAAAATCATCCCTTGACCTCGTTGATCGGTAGAGTACCATGCTGGGTACTTCATAACTATATAATTGAAAAAGATAGTAATGTCTTTATTCTTCATTGTGTATTTGTTTTTTTTATAATAGATGGCCAAATAATTAATAAGTTCTCAACAAATTTCAAAGGAATTTTATGGAAGGGTGTGCCACCTTATAAAAAAGATTTGATTGATATTCTGGCATTTGAAAAAAAAATCTTTTTTTGTATTAGTTCCATGTCTATTCATATAATATCTGTATAAAAATTCTGCACAAATTTTGATGAAATTTTGTTGAACAGTACAGCACTGGATAAGGAAGAAATCAAAGAATCTCTAAGCAGACCTAGGAATTCATTTTAGATTTAGAAATATTTTTCCATTTTTATATCTTATACATTTATGTATTTGCTTGTGTCTGTCTGCACAATATCTCCAAAAGTTCTCAATGAAATTTAAAAGAAAATCAAGTAAGATGTGATTAAATTTGGGGCTGGATTCAGGTATTTGTTTTTGATTTGATTAGTTTTTTTTTTTGTTTTTTACTTTTTGAAATTTCTGTACTTCTGGCTGTCCATAAAATATCTCCAAACGCTTTCAATGAATTTCAATTATATCTTATGGAAGGGTGCAACACATTACGTAATATGTGATTCATTTCTGGAACGGATCCAGGAACTTGATTGAGAGATTACATTTTTTTCTCTTCCTACATTTCTGGTACACTTCTGTCTGTCCAAGGGATATCTCCAAAAGTTTTCCAATAAATGTGAACAAAATTTCATGGAAAAGCATACCACCGGATAAGGAAGAAGCAATTAAATTTGTTTTTGATTGAGATATTTTCCATTTTTTTTTTCTTCTATAGATTTCTTTCTCAACATATCTCCAAAATTTCTCAATAGATTCTGATGAAATTTTGTCGAAAAGGTGAATCACATGAAAGAAAGAAGTGATTAAATTTGGGCTGAATTCAGGAATATGCTTTCGATCGAGAGATATTTCCATGTTTTTATTCATACATTCTTGTATTAAGCTTTCCATGAACCCCGAATTGTGATTTTTGAACATGAAATATCTGCAAAGAGTCATTCAACGTTGGATATTCATTGTAGTCTACTCATATATTGGTGTGAGAGCAATATTTGAATTATCATTGATGATTTTGTTTTTCAACTGAATAGCCAAACCTGACTGAAAATACTACAATTTTGAATGTACTATTAAAAATTTCCCCAAAACATTCAAGTCTTGTTTTTTTTCTCTGTTATTTTACATGAAATGATTCAAATTTTTCTGCAAAAAATGCTAATGGTGTATTTACTTCCAGGTCCAACTTTAATTTGACAGGACTGATATTATATTGGCTTAATCCTGGTTGGCTGATTATCAAATATATTTGAGTTCTGGCTGTTCTCCTGTTGCAAGTAACAAAGTAACAAAGAACTTCTGGTTATTTGAATTGTAAATTCACTTCACCGTGTGTTGTGCACCAGAAACTTCATTAATTCCTGTACACAACAACTTCAGCCTCTGCTTTTGGAATAAAGCTCTTCACAAGATGCGAATTCCCACAAAAGCGAGAGCTAAAGATCTAAATGAGACTTAACTGAAGTCTCATCAACTACTTTACTATACTCTTGGTAATCTGTTGAATAACAAGTGGTAGAAGGTGACATCATACAATAGTGAGAGTACCTAACAGAAACATTAATTAAAAATTCCTGAGTATGTTTCCACCATGAAAGATTTGACAAATTTTGCCTAGCAGATTTCACACGATTTAGATATCAAAGACAACCCAAATCTACAAACTAATCTTAGAAAATATAAAACTTGAAGCTCTTTTAACTCTCAAGCATAAGACCAAGCCAGTCATATCACAATCAATAAACTTACTAAAACCATGTAATCACACAACACAATAAAGATCAAAGAATGAGAAAAATTATTCATGTATAAAGTCAGTTTATCTATACTACTAAGTTCTTTGTAAGTCAAATTTTTTAGGTTTCATTTGAATGGATACAATATAGATTAAAACTTTTTTTAAATTAAACTGCAGAAACCTGTAAAAACTAACAATTGATTGAAGTTTATTTGTTGGCAAAAACATTGAAGAATAATTAAAAAATATCACTAATTAGTCTTATCAACCCAAACACCCAACCTATCGGTGTCTCTAAAGAACTGCACCTGGAAAATTGAAACAATTCTCATGAGCACGTTCTTTAATATGTTATCAACTTTTTTTCTTTTTTATTTTTTTAAATCAAATGTTCAGTAAGATACCAACATTTGCATGAGAAATGGGAAGATAAGTAAATTGATAATTATATGTCAAATATTTGCTTTGTATTTATTCCATTAGAATGCTAAAATATATGATTGTTGTTATCTATTCAATGGAATTCGAATGCTTTTATAGTGACCCTAATTTTAAAATCTCATGAAGTTTCAAGTCATTTTTTATAATGACTTCACAGGTAGATATCTTTTACAGATTAGATTAGGGTATTCATTCTCTCCCAACATGGGCCAATTTCACACAGAATCAGGTTTATTGGAAGAGTCTTCTCAACCAGTGTCATGAAGGCATTAGGATATCTCTTGGCCTTTCCTTTATAGTGCAATGGAGAAATGCTTCCCTGGGGTAACAGATAAGAACAGGGATGTATATAATTGACCTAACTTGTGATTTTTTTATTCTTCCTCCCCTCATATTCCCCCACTGTACCATATTTCCTTCCTTTTCCAAAAAGTTTTGTTGAAATATACATTAGGCACCCTTGATAGGAGTTTGGATAAACTCATATTGTAACAGCTAACCAACTATTTAGCAATATAGCAGGTTCAAGCCTAGAGGTTCACTCCAACCCTTATTCCTGTAAAATTGCATATTTTTACTTCTCTAAATTCTCTACCCCTCTTTCATCCTTTCCTTCATAGATTTTCTTCCCCTTTAGTTTTTTCTTTGCCTCCTCCTGTGAGTACATGTGCAGGTGTGTCAACTTTATACTCCCATGGATTAGAATAAAATCAGACTCGGATGACAATCATGCAAGATTGATCAGTTAATGCTAAATAATGTTGATAGTATCAAATAGATGTACATCACATTGATAAATAAGGTAAACAAACAAAATGAAAATCTCATCCAATAAGTAAAATATTAATATAATGATTTAATAGAGTAAAAGACAAAATTGTTACGAAATGGTTACACTCCGTGTTCAAGTAGTTGGTGGTCAAACTAACAACAGACAATCAATAGTAACAAGATCCTATCAAGTACTAAGAACTACCTGAGCTGTTCCAAAGAAGAAATCCTAGTAAATCAAGTAGCCTCCTTCCGATGACCTTTCACAACAGCTAGAGATCCGCATTTGGTTAGTTTAGGCTAACACTGACCTTCACGAGAATGTAGCTAAATCATCACAAGAAAGCAAAAGACAGAAGTGTAAGGCCAACCCTCAAATGACAAATTCCAGAACCAGACACAGGTTACATACATTCAAACAGCGACATAAATAATTCCACTGGTAGAACCTTATGTTGTTTTTTCCTCCACACACTGATACAACAGAATGGCAAAAAGATCAGTGACCACACCACAGAGACTGGCTGAATCAAAGACAGTAAAAAAGTTAATTCCTTTGGACAAAACAAAGGAAGGGACAAATGAAAAACAAAGTGGAATTGGCACAGATCCAAAAATTGCAGAAAATAAGGCACACACAGAGACATATTCTAGATACAGAAAGAAAACAACTTTAGAAACATCTTCAGGGTCAATTGATATTGCACAATAGTGATATTTCATACAGGAATACATATTTTAATATATTGATTAAGGAAAATTACATATTATATTGATGACTTGATTTATGTATGTTTGAATGTTTGTTACCGTAATACAGCAAAAACAGCTCATTGTAGTAAGATTTTTGTTAGCAGAAAACCATTACAATGCTTTAACTTGGACAATAAACAATTCTCTAGTTCAATTTGCAACACCAATAATCTATATTATAATGAGCCAATATCTCAAAGGAGATAATTCCAGTCTTATTAAATACTAATCATAGAGTAGTTTCCTTTATTTATTTTTTGCAAATAACTATAATTCTATGAATAGGAAGTGACTTGATATCACGCTTGGTCACCAAAGGCAGACTTTAAATGAGCACCAATAAAATTCTAATTAGCCAAAATGGTGCTGAGCCAAAATAACGAACCAACTGACATTGAGTACACTTTATTAAATTGAGTAATTGTGTGATGTTGCCATTTTCCACCTTATTAGTTAAATGTCAAGAATAAAGGAAAAAAAAATCTGACTCTCAAAAACCTCAGATACAACATTAAAACACTGAATCCTTCATTTGATACATTGTGTCAATGCTATTTTCCTCCTCAGTTTTTCCAAAGTATATTAACAGTAAAAATGTACAAAGGTGGGCCCTAAGGGCACCTTGAAAAATGTGACGGTTAACAAACTTGTCTCGTTTGGCCATCCACTGAAGTAGTAAATTTTATCCGTGTCAGATCATGCTTACTAAATGTCTACAAATACTGTTCAGTCATTAGGCTGTGTACAAACCTAAATAATTCATTATGTAAGAAGCCTGTAAGAATAAGCTAATTGAAATTTTAATTACCAAAACCATTATTAAAAAACGAAAGTAATCAATAGGAGAGAAAGAATTTATATTTAATAAACATAATGAGCATTTTTCTGGTTCGCCGAGTCAAAGTACAACAAAAATTTTTCCACAATGAGCATTAAAGATTTTATAAGTAAAAGATAGAAAAGGAGAAAAAAGTTGGGATGTTTTTTGCCTCGATTTGAAATGTAGATTTTTATCACATTATACAAATAGATGGTAACAAGTATCATCAAACAAAACTCCAAGGATGAAATTGTTTGATCATGCATTCTGTTCACAGACACATTACACAATAATATTGGGCAATAATATTGATTGGGATAGGCCGACTTCGACTTCACTTCGAAGGATTTCCACAATGGAATGAAACAGCTGGTAAGGGAAAGCCAACACCTGGTACATCCTGTCCCCTTCCTTTCTGGCTGACATTTCTATTGCTATTTTAATGGTGTCTATTATCTTCATTCCCTTCTTTGAACCCTTTTCAGGTTTAACCTCTGAATTCCTCTCTCTTATTTAGGTTATGGTTAGCTGGCAGATTCTGTCTGGCTAGGACTTTTTTCCTTTTTCCACCCTGTTAAACCTTTTGCTTGCTTTCCAGACTTAATGTCCCTTTCCTTCTTTACAAACATCACAAGACATTGCATCCCCCCATAATGCATCTGGACATAAATGTTATATATATATATATATATATATATATATATATATATATATATCACACAGATGAACAAAAACAACCATTCATACATGAGCACACATGTATATAAAGTGGTATCCATGCAGATAGAGGTCGCCGACCACTTTTCAAATTTCACTTCATGCCATTTTTTTGCTTTTACAGAAAAAAAGTAAAAAGTGGAAGTAGTGTTTAGCATTTGGTTTGCAGCAATCTGTTGTAGAGGCAACACAAACCCTCTTTTTCTCTCCCCTACACACCAGTCTCCTATACCTCCAACCATCCGAACCTCCTAAAACTCTAACAGACCATCATCACATTTTTTGGGACTAGGAATGCTTAAAAAAAATTTCCCATACAAATCAATGGTAATTGGTTCTTCGCTTAATGCTTTTTGAGCTTATGAGAGATTTTTTATGGGAACACTCTACTTTCAGCAAGCAGGGGGAAACCTGTAAACTTGTTTAAATGCATGCATACATGTGTGGCTATGTGCACATGGATGCAGGTATATCAGACATACATAGAAAGATAATAAATACACCACTCTATGAACACAAATGCACATATCTCGAATTACGATTCTTAACAATCATTTTCATTCGAGATACATTATCAAGGAATAGCTAAGTCCAGTAAACTGTAAAAATAGCAATTGGGGGAGAGATGATTTACATAGATAAACTATTCCCATCCACTCCACAGGAGGTAGATGCAGTTGCAGAACAGAAGCATACATACACATGCACACAAAAATCAATCAACATTCACTCACATGCAAACCAATTATCTTGCACATACGTACACACATCCCAACTACCTACCTCATATATATGCACATACATATACATCAACTATCCACCTTGCACATCTGTATATATACACATACAAAAGTACATCAGCAACTAACCCAGTATGTATGTACAAGCACACCAACCACCTTGTATACATACCAATCGCTTGTCTTGAGTGCATGTACTCAAATGCTCTAACAATTCCACATATATAATTACCTCTAACCTATACATACAAACACTTCCCATACTTGTGCTAGACTAATTTGAGCTTACCAATCTTACTTACATGCCAACAAGATGTGATAAAGTCAGTTATTTGATGCATGTGCATCTATAGTTTTCTATGTCATACAGAATCCAACACAAATCTTCAAAATAGGCATTGAAGAAAAATCATGAGGCTTCTTGGTAACATCACAGACAACCCTGACCCAACCCAAAGCACAGGTGATGTCCCAAGGAATAATTCCTACCACGAAGACAAATTTATTAAGAGATTTTCACTCCAGAGTGAGCATCAAAATCAACAATGAACAGTGTTATAACTATAAATGAATAAAAAAAAGTGCATACAAACATTGAATTATACTTTGCCTAATAAAAGAAAAAGTATGTCAAGACTGAAATCATAGTTTCTTCAAACCAGTGGTTCTCAATCTTTTTTCCCCACAGACCACTTAATGGGCTCAAAAACTTGGATTTTTTTCCAAGAGCTTTATGTTGATCAGGTGATTATAGTAAAAATAAGCCATCACAACTTTTCAGTAACTACATTTGTTTCAAAATGATTTCTTGTTTTTTTTTTTGCCGACATTTTACAGGAGAATTGTAAATCACACTTGTAGAATTGCTGCCTTAAAGGATGTAATGGAGATGTCAAACTTAGATCAGTAAGTAGCAATAAGCTCTCTCAAACATTAAGTCTATTCCAAAACAAAAATTGTACACACAGGGGTGGGGAAAGCTCGCAACAGAAGCTGAAATGTGAGTTTTCTGATCTTGAACCTACTTCTATAATGATCGAGTAAAATTTCAAGTGAAACAAGGCAAACATGTGAAGAGCAGAAACTTGCAAACATCAAAGAACAAGCAAGCATTTTCATTGGTTGATTAATTGACTAGAGTGCCATTTGTGGAAAAAAAAAGTTTAGCCAAAAGGTGAAAAACAATACATACTTTTGAATAGATATATAAAAGGGGATTTAAATAGAAAAGAACAACATCTGTTCCACTGAGAAAATTCTGTCAGGAAATAAATACATTGAGAACACACAAAAAAGTCAATACTCTGCTAATTGAATTCTACTTGAACCTTCAGTCATAAAAAATTGGTAATATTGGTTCCTACTTCATCAGAAGCAATGCAAGGCGTAATGAGAACCAAATGTCTCCTCTGTTCTTTGACAAGATAAAAACTATATATATATATATTTTTAGATTAGGTTACATTGAAACTATATCTGAAATAATTTCCGTTATTAAGCAGTGAATGCATCATTTGGCTTAGACAACATAAAAAGAATAAACGATTAAAGATAGTGGGGCAGCTGCAGGAATCTAACCTTCATCAATATAATATATAATATTTATAATCATTCTGTCGGATCATATATCCATTTCTTAATAGCATAATTGTCGTGTTGAAAGAAACAAAGAGCAGATATAGAACATGAATAAACAAGATGAGAATTTGGGCCTTTGCATTACCGATAGCTGTTTAGCTAAATGGTAAAGGTAACGCTTTGGTTGGAGGTTTGATTTCTGCAGCAAACCAATTTTCTTTAAATGTTTATTCTATTTATGTTGTCTAGACCAAATGATACATTCACCGTGTGATAACAGGAAATCTTTTGAAATATAGTTTCGACAGAATATAACACAATCTATAATCATTCTGTTTAATCATATATCCATTTCTTTATAACACATGAACACACACACACACACACACGTATATATATATATACATACATACATACATACATACATACATACAGAGTAATGCTTATTAGTATTTGAACAAACAGAAATTTCACTTGAATGGCTTGGTTTTGAGAATTTAGAACTGGAATTTCACAGAAGAGATACATTTTATTTCAATCAGTACAACAAGGTATGCAATAAGTCTTGTTATGTGATTCTGAATACTGAATTTCTAGAAAATATTTTTTTAGTAAGTTTAAATAGTTGAATGAATCAAACCAAGTATTCTTTCCTATCTTGTTGAAATCTTGTTCTGAATCGATCAAGGAGACTGAAAAGGTTAAACATTGCTATTTGTATAAGTTATAAAACTAGTAAGTTAAATAGCCTTTATCTAGACCAAAACAGATTTTGGAAAGAATGACTCATAGGCAAGAAACAAAGTTTGTGCTTATTCAAATACATATGAACATTATAGTATGTATGTGCTATATAAATAGAAGATGGTACTGCTTTACATATACACACATATACATACACCATATGAGAAGTACTTTTTATGAAAAATAAACCATTGTTTATATAAAAAGTGCTGCTTTTAATTTCTTTTTCGCTTTTACTCTTTTTTTCATATAAAAAAAAATCACAACACCTCAAAAAATCTGTTAAGAGTCTCCTCAACAATTTTATTTGATTAAATAAATAGCATATTTAAAAACTCTACTTTTGTAGGAGGCTATATTTCCCTGTAAAGGCAGTAATACAATCATCAAAAATGTGCCACAAGCCTTTCTCTACAAAGATCTGCAGCGTTGGTCGTTCTAATAGAAAATGATAATATCAGTTCTGTGGAAACCCCGGAATCAGGGGAAGAAGAAAAAATGAAAATGGTAGAGACGAGAAATTAGGGAAAAAATTCATTTCTTGGCTAATAAGATTCCATTCCATTACCCAACATAAACAGAAAGAAGATATAAGATTCTGGCAATGAGCGGAAGATTCCATTTCCAATCCTCTAGACTGGCACCTTATCTACAGCTTAGCTAGAAGAACATTATTGTGCAAAAACACTGATACCACAGCTGTTATCATTGCTGAGGATGAAATCATTTGAAAAGATCTATAATAATTAGGACAAATCAGCAAAGAAAAAATATTTGCACGTCTGAGCCCTCCTCCAAGTGGTACTGACAGAAAAAAGGAAAAAAAAAAAATACTTATTGCCAAAACCAAGTCAAAGGAACATCATACACATGCCTAATGAAGTAAGCATTTTGTTAATCATTCTGAGCATCTGAGACAGGGTGAATTAAAAAAATAAATAAAACTGAATGCAAAGAACAGAGGTAAAAGAGAAGCTAAAATGAGAAGTTTAGAAATAGAGCTGTGTCTCGGCCAACAAGAAGAAAAACTAATTGACATCCATTGCTCAAGATTTTCTGATTTTTGGAAGCTGGAGCTGTACAGTGATTTGTCTGTGTTCGAGCCAAGGAAGTATTTTGTGATTCATGAATGGAGGGAAAATAAATATAAAAAAATATGATAAAGACATGATTTAGTGCCAAGCATCAAGCAGAACAAAATGAAGTGAGTATGGGACAAAGACTAAAAGGACATTTCAACTGTGGAGGGAATAGAGGGGAAAGATGGGTGGCGAACCTGAGTTGCTAAGAGAAGAAAACACCACACCCAACGGTATCTGAGAGTGACAGAAAAGATTAAGAGTTTGTAGTACAAAACAGGTTTAGAATAAACGTGGAAAGGGCTTTTTTAATTAGGAAAAAAAAAAGGGAATATGAAAAGATACTGAAAAATACTCATCATTTCATTTATCTACCTGGTATATCCGAATAGGCAATTTATCTATATCGCCACTCCATACAAAAACACCAGTTATTTCTTAAGCAGGTGGTTCTCAACCTTTTTGCTTAGGCACCCTTTTCATCATCAAATATAATTGCCCCCTTCCAGGTCTAACTCAAAAGGTGGATTTGATATAATATGCATATAATATTGAAATTTTAACATTTTTTCTGTATTAGTATATATAAATTTACTTGGATTGTTTTTTTAAAAAGGAAAGTAATTCAACTAGACCAGCAGAGCTAAAAGATCAATATTTGACCAATATAATCTGCTAATATATGGTCCCAATTTCCCCCCTAAAATTCCATCATCATCCCCCACAGGGGGGGGCAACCCTGGCTGAGACTTTGTTCTAGCAATTCAGAGTCAACTACAAACTCCAGAGAATATTCTGACCTTTCTGGAGGAAAACTCTCCATTGTCTAAATTAACGACTGAACAAGAGATGAAATTCCAAGACAGGAATTTTTAGGGTTAAAATTGAAAAAATCTAAAAGAAAAGAGAAAAATTACTTTCTTTTTAACCTTAGTATTTTTCAAGTAGACAATGATATTTGAACAAGTTACAGGTATAAAAGCCAAGAAAATTTCAGAATTATACCACATTATTCAGAATGTTCAAGTTCATTGTATATATTAACAAAAGGATGAGTCAGAAGTTGGATAATTCAACAATAATTAGAAAAAGATTGTCCAGCATATTTCTATGATACACTTCTGTGAATATCAGAAAGAGAGAATAAAAATCAGGAATGAGAAAAGAGACAGAGGTAGAAAGAGGCATTAATAGAAAGAGACATTGCCAGGGATATAAGTAGAAAAGGACTGAAGGTTTTGATGCAGAGACAGAGAAAGAGAAATTAAACACGGCAGAAAAGAAAGCCAAATGACTCTTACTAATTGATTGTCAATTTCCACTTAAGCGGGCCAATTCAACAAGAGACTGTCAGCTACATTCTGCACATTCCTTCTCTTTCCAATCAACAAAAGATTCAATTATAAAATCCAAATGATTCGATTTCAAAGAAATCCATTCTGTAATCCAGAAACTGAATAAAGAAATGTAGAGAAGCAAATTCAGCAGCTATAGATTCACTACTGCACAACACCAGTCTCCCGACGTGAACCATTAAGGCTTACAGCAGGTTATATACATCATCCATCATTCTTAGTTATTCCAAGAGATTTTTGTAATCACAATATTCTCTCCATAACGAGATACTCCACTTTGGGAGTGACAAGCGCTTACAATAATCTACAAAGATATTTTCTGCATTATTACATTAACTAGCACAGTATCCATAAGAAATGATTGGATTACCTAAGCATGCATTAGCTCTTCTGCATAGAGACAGAGTCATCTATATGCTCTACCTTAGATCAAAGAATCGATCTCCAGCCCCAGGATCAGAGCATAGTATCTGCATGCTCACGCATGTGGATACACATTCATTTTATATCTGTGGATGATGATTTTCATTTTAATTGCAGATCCATGTCTTAAATCATGAGCTCGCATAGATATTTACAAATCTTAACTTTGTATTGCAACCTAGGAAGGATGAAACACACAAGCAATGGCCAGCTAGAAGACCAACTTCCTAACAACCGCTTTGAGATAGAAATCCTCATATCTTCAGTTATGTTCATATTGTCTAAAGCCATGTTAGTGGAGCACTCAGTGTAAATAGAACTAAAAATGACCAACAAGAATTAGCCAAAGATTTTCTAAAAATTGTAAACAAGTACACACTATCAGATAGGTCATATTGATTTTCTACATAACATTTCAGTTTTAATTAAAAATTGAAAAGTAAATTTACTATGTTACAAAAAAGAATCCTTCTTCCACTCCATTAATTACAGTGTCCAAGTTATCTATTTTTGCCATCTCTGAAAATGCCATAACAATTATTGGTTTATTTATGTATAAGGCCAGCACTGGGAGAAGCTATGTGATACTTAGCCTGTACTGAAATAGTAACATCACTTATAAATCCACTGAGCCCTCCATTACCTCAAAGTGCCTATTTTCTGGCTTAACTTATCTGCATTGCAAATATTGATGAGTAGCAAGTCTTACAAACCATATTTTTCTCTTTGGAACAACCAGTGAGGACTGAACTCTAGCGAATAGCTAATGAGATTTGCTAACCATCATGCTACCATAGGCAACACATTTGGATATTCTGCATATGTGCATGCATGTGTGTAAAATCAACTGTGGTAGAATGATTCTATTTCATCACTTCACAGAAAGATTAAATTAACAGAGTTTCATTGATTTTCTTACATTGGCAAGTAAATCCAATTATTTTTTAACAAGTTCTTCTGAAATGAATTTTAGAAGAGCAAAGAATAGTATGCCATAAAAATATAAATAAAAAAATATTGTATTAAACAGAATGAATTATTGTTCATATTTTTTTTTCTCAGCTAATTTTGTAGAAGGTCTGTCCAGAATGAGATAGATAACTGGATAATTTTTCCATGGCAAATTACCACCTGACTTATAAGTCAGTAAGCATTTTTTAACATTCAAATCTGAAATCTAATTTGGTGATAAATATATTCAATGCCATAGTAAAAAGAATAAACTGAATGAGACTTGCCTCAAATTCTTAAGCTACTTTTTATAATGGAGTATAATAATAATGACTATGGCCAACCTAGTGGCTGAAGTAGTTGCTAATATCCCATTCATGTCAGAAGTAGATGGTTGAGCTAAGAAATGAACCAGGATTTCAAATGCTAATTTTCATAGCAAAGAAAATCTCCTTACTCGGAAGATTAGCATAACAGAATTTTCCTACCTGCGAATTTTTCACCAATTAGCTTTGTGCAGTATTAAGCTTTGTTAGTAAACATCAATAATGATATTTCCTTTTAAAAGGAGCTTGCTTTATGATAATTGTATATATATTTACCCTTACCAGAATTTGTTTTAGCCCCAGTAAAAGCCAGGATTTTGATTTTCATAGCAGGCAGGCTCTCCTCTCTAAAGATTAGCACAACACAATCTTCCTGCCTCTCAGCCCTGTTTTGTACAGAACTCAGTTTAGTAAATATTAATAGTAATGTTCTCTTTACAAAGGGTGACTATCCTGTGGCTGAGAGAGAAAGCTGTATATTTCCACCAAAATATGTCAAAAGCCGAGATTTCAATTGCTGATTTTCAAAGCAAAGAGTCCCACCCCGTTTGAAAGATTAGCACAACACAATCTTCCTACCCACCTCATGTCTTTCATTTGGTCAAGTGTCACAGAGACAAACTTAGTGAACACTGAAACCCCTCTTACTAACAGTCTAATAAGGGGAGCAGGTGCCTATTAATGCTAATTGTCCAGTATTACCTAATTATCGTTAAAAAAAACCAAAAACAACTCAGTAGCTGAAAAAAAAAAAAAAAAAAAAATATAATTGAATTTATTGACTGGTACATAGATATGATTAACCTTGTAAGAAAATATCAAATAACAATAAAGTAAATAAAACAAATTTTATCTACAGTGTACTTTTTGTCTCTAGTTTTACACTGTATTTTCCAAAATTGATATCACCACCCATTTCTTGGTAATGCTAGTATCAACTCATTGTTTGAAAGCCATTAAAAACAGGGGTCATAAAGAAAACAATCAAGTAAAACACCGCTTCAAATTAAAGTGTAAATAAAGATGATAGGGTGAGGTTCCAGACTAGGTAAGTTTGTTCAAAATCAGATGCATATATTCCAATAATCTTACAAAATTAGACAGTGTGAACGTGCGTTAAAAATATTTTCCTATGTAGTATGAACTGCTTCAACTGAATCTAACCTTTATTTCTTCCATAATTTTTTAGTTTTTGAGAAAAAGTAACTTTCGTAGGGGAAACAAGTTTAGTGCAGGTGATTATTTTGATTCTAATGTGCTCCTACAATAAGGTCATTTATATTGTAATTCGAATGTATCAACCTTTCTATTTTGTAAACAAACAAAAATTAATAGTTAAGTATAATTAATGAACCAAAATTACTGAAATTTTCTGAAGGATGGTTTGTAAACAGAACTTTCGATTCAGGAAATCAAAATATTACCTCACGTGGGGCCTTGAATCAAATAATTTTGGATGTACAGTTGATTTGAATTCTAGATAGATACTAAAGGCTAAAAACTGACAATGTCCAAAATTGGACATATCTGCAACCCTGGCCAGAAAGCCATGCCATGTCTCCCATCCACCAGTCACATCTTGCACTTATAGATGAGACCAGTAATTTCAAATACCAGTATTCCTGTAATGGACAAAATCTTCTCGATGAACAGATTTTGTTCGGTATTTCTGAAATCTGGTGATAAGAGGTCCGTTAATAAGAGGTTTTACAGTATCTCTAAAGATATGACTGAACATAGAAAGAAACACAGTAAATAAATACAAAGGCAATGTAGTCAGTAAATCGTTAAACCCAATAATACAAACCAACACAATCTTTTTCCTTTGATTTCAGCATCCTTATTCTAATACTAGTGAATATTCAAGAGCAGCCACGTCATCCTTATCCCATTTATTCTATATCATCTATGTTCCTGGTGACCTACTCTATCTGGCAGCATGTAACCAGATACATCCCATTTTTCCTCTTCCATTTCCAGAGCTGACATTGAGTTAATGTAAAGCCAGCACTTGCCATACCTCAAAAAGATGGAAAGATATCTTAGCCTTACTTCAAAGTAAATCAAAACACATCAATAACAAATTCTGTGCCTTTTTATCTCTTCAACACCCCCCCTCTAGATCCTAAAATTGAAATAGTGACTCTTTCGCCCTGTGTGCATTGTGTATATCCTTTAAAAAACTTACAAAGTATAGCCTAGTAAGGCAGAAGGCACAAATAAGGAAGCATCCAAAGTAGATTACATATACTAGTAATGGATCTTGACCAAGACCCACTTTCTAACCAATGCACTAATGTAGACACTTGCAGTATGTCTTTTCCTAAACCTTTTGACAGCGTTTAAAATTCTTTGGCTTCATATAATAAACCAACTCATGATCAATGCAAACCAGTCAAGTTCCAGGGTAAAGAATGAAATTTTCCAGGCACATAAAGAATATTGGGAGAGGGAGTCCCGGACATATTCCCTGAGAAAATGATATCTCCAAAACAGGCTAAAATTGCATTTTAAGGCTGATCAGCAACTGGAATTTAGTGTTGTTTAGAAGCCTATTTAAAACCGGGAGTAAAAGTTTTGGACCTTTTGAAATAATGTGAATTCAAAAAGTTCTGCCAAAAAAAGATATTTTTTTCATTTCAGGTGTTATAAGTTATGATTTTCATCGGAAATGTAAACCAATCTAATATTAATAATATTTTTATAATGCGTAAGAATTTTCTTTACCAGCATTTGAGCGTGAGAATGTATCACAATGAGTGTGTCTCATAAAGAATACATTATGAGCCAGGAGCTTAATACAAAAATGAATTGTAACTTGCTATCTTAGTCAATGATTTAACAACAGTAGCATCAAAATTTGAAATAAAAATTCCATCAACAAATAATTTGGGGGAAGGTCTATGTTCGATGATAGACACTAGAAGGCTGATGATTAAATCCACAAATAGAAAGACAATGACTTTGGGTAGGGCGATTTTGAGATGTAGTTTATATATATATATAAAAACACAATCATACTCTGGATCTCTAGAGAAGAGAAACAAGGAGATAAATTTTCAAGGAAGAAACAAAAATTGTGCTCTAAATTTAAGCTCAAGGAAAAGCTAAGTGTAATTCCTTCTCCTCAGTCAGCGCTGGCTGTTCGAAATTGAAAAGAGCCCAAACCTTAATCCATCCGGTGAGTTATGGAAACAGGTTAATCTCTCTTCTTTAAAGCTATTGTTGGATAGAGGATGAAAGAGAAAGGCATAACTCAGAGCTGAAACCCCAAGCCTGAAAACAGGAAGTGCAGGTTTCCATAGAAGCTAGCAGTCAAACTCCTGAGGCATTTAGAACAAAATACCTATTTGAGAAACAATGTCTCTCTCCAAACAGGAAACACATGGTAATTATATTGCATTGTGTGCCAAGAAATTGTAAATCAATATTGGCGGAAATCTGTTCAATGAAAATCAAACAAGAATAGGAGAGAAAAAATAACATTGCAGTTTCAATATTAACCATATCAGTACCAATACATATAACTTTTTGTATTAGTCAACAAGTTACTTCTTACTACTGTATATGTACAGCTCTATGGCAGGCAAAGCTAAACTTGGTGAATGCACCAGCGGAATTTTGTACATAAATCGGTGCAAAAATTATCGCAGTTTTTCACCATCAAATTTAATAATAATAATTATTATTTTGTATCTAAGTATATCTCAGCTTAGAATAAGAATTATCAATCAAACCTTCAGAATCTATACATTTTTGCCAACAAGAAACAATTCCATTTGTTTCGGAAGCATAGAATTCTGGGGTCATAGAACTAATGAATTCATTGGAGGCATTTTGAGTTGCTGCTTGGTTGTTGAAGACCTTCCCTATCAGGAAGTGGTCAAAATTCTTGAAAATGAAGTAAAAAAAAAAAAAAAATAAAAATAAAAAAAAGGTCTGGTGAGTAAACTGGGTGTAGAAGAGTTTTGTAGTCTAGTTTAATTTCAGCAGGGTTATTCACATAACATGTGGTCAGGTATTGTCATGGACAAGAACTGGTCTTTTTGATTCACCAATATTGGATGTAAACATTGCAGTTCTTGTGCATTTTGTCTTCTTAGCTATGATGGTTTTGCTAAGATTTGAGAGGTTGTAATAAATGATTCCATGTGCCAACCACCAAGCTGTGACTAAAATCTTTTCTCTGATGCAGGATTACTTGGGGGAAGTGTTTTGGTGCTTCACCTTTGCACAGCCAAATCACAGAACACAACCAATTGTTGTACAGAATCCATTCTGGGTCACACCTCACAATGTGATCAAAAAATAGATCATTCTTGTTGAACAAAAGGAGTGCAACTATGTTTTGTTTTCAATCAGCTTCTGCGGTATCCATTTGTCCAGCATTTTTGCTCTTCCAATTTGGTGCTAATTGGAAACAGCTGTTTAATGGTCAACCTCTGCAATCTCTCGAGTTGTTTTGCATCAGTCTACCTCAATAATAACTCTCATTTGGATGTCATCAATCACAGGACATCCATGACCCTCATCATCTTCAAGGCTCTCATTTCCATTTCAAAATTTTAGGAATCAATCTTGAGCTGTACTTTCTTGATGGTCCCCTGGCCAAATACTTGGTTGATATAGTGAGTAGTCTCTGCTACTGGGTCCCATTTGGAATTCATACAACAAAAAAATTGCTCAAATTTTCTGTCTTTGATTTGAGAGCCTCAAATAAACCAGAACAAATAATGAAAAGATATCATCCCGCTTGAATGAATAGAGCAAAATTCATGCTTTAAAATGTTACATTCCATGAACATAGTTTATTCTAAAATAAGCATCAGAGCTTAAAATTTATAAAATGCAACATTATATATATATATATATATATATATATATATATATATATATATATATAGTGAGAAAGAGACATAGATAAACACAGAACACATCTCTGTGTGATGTGCTGAATGCCACAGCTATGGGTTAGAAAAAGATTTGAGTAACTTTGATGAGGGCCAAATTGTTATGGGCAGAGGACTAAGCAACTGGGCATTTCCAAGACGGCGCAACTTGTTGAGTGCTCCCGTACAGATTTGGTCCAAGTGGTAGTGGTCCAAGGAACTAAAAATCGCTGACCGCCTACAGTGCACTGGACGGCTAAACTTATTTGAGCATAAAGTGAATGGCGGCTTCCTCTAAAAGTATGCACCAACAGAAGAACTAAAGTGGCACAAATTGCAGATAGCTTAAATCAAGATGAAGTAAGGAATGAGTCACAATACACAGTACATTGATCCTAGTTGCATGTAGGGCTGCATAGCCACAGGCCAGTCAGAGTACCATGCAAACCAATTCACTCACTTGAAGCAATTATAGGCTTGGAAAAATGAGAGCTCATTTCGATTAACAGCTTGGTCGAGAAAGATGTCCACACAATACACTACTTTTCATTGCATCATAACACATGAAAATAGTGAACGCCTATCTTGGTTTTATACAACTACACAACATACGTACAGAATCTTCAATTATATGTTCGAATAAGAGCTAGAGTCAATTTTACTAGGCTGGGCATAACTTTTGACTGCCCTCATGTGTGTGGATTTTTTTTACAACTATAAACAACAGTTAATAGCTTTATGCGTTTGTTATTTTTTTTTTTACATTTATCTGCAATGGTTTGAGCATCCATTAGTTTTATTCTATTCTGAATGTTTTGTATTTTCCATAGAAATATACTACAAATCATTTACTATCCAACTTATCTAGGGTAAAATTAAAATGTTTGCAGATAAAGAAAGTTTTCTTTAAAATCATAGTTGACATTTAATGGAGATGAAGAGAATGAATTTCTAGTTCTACATTTTAGTTTCTTAGCAATAATTTTTGTTGTCACTTAATGATACCCTCACAGCAATCTGGTTACTTTTTTTCCAACCTTAAAATGATTAATACTGTCAAAATCTTTTGAAACATCTTTTACAAAACCTATTTGTGAGAGTATTGAATAGAAAATCTTCATATCTTAGGGCATAAATTTTCTACCTAGTTTTAATATTTTTGAGGAATTTCTACCTGATAATATGAATGTAATTCAATTTAAATCCCAAAACTTCTCAGCTTTAATCCTTCAATGAAAATATTTTTCATCAGAGAAATATTTTAATTAAACAAAAGTTAAACTTGGAATTTTGCTTCAGGTAAAAATCTCACTTGGAAATTTGCCAAGTCCGATTACATTGTTCTTTCTGTTGATCTTTCTATTTTTTTGAAGAACTTATACTTTTCTTTCAGTTTCACAAATGCATTTCAAAGTTGGCATCTTGTCAAAATGTAACAATGTTAGAAAATAATTCTAACCAGATTTTTGATGATATTCTGGTATAAAAAGAATATTTTTTGATATTCATGTTTCACATTGCAGTTTCATAATTTCAGAAATACGTTACAGCTTTTTTATACATTACAGATTACATATTCTAACAAAGTCTTACACATTGTATTCTGCTTGTCATAAGTGTTCGAAAAAAAGAGGATAAGAGAAGTTAGCCCTTAAAAGACTATCAATACACTAATTCATCGATGTTAATTTTAGTTATTTTCAACTCGGTTTACCCCTTTCAAGAACTTCTATATTTGATAATTTTAGAATTTTTTTCTGGTAGTGTAAAGCAGAAGAGCGTTCAAAATTAAAGGTTAGCACACTTGAAAAAGGCTATAGAATTGATCAGCTGGAATTTTATGAGAGCAGCTTGACACAATGAATTCAACAGCCTGAATAACTCCTGGAATGAGGTAAGGTAGGTTTTCCTGGTGAAATTTCAAGCAAGGGATTTATGTCATAGAATTTCATTATTTAACAATAATAAAGGTTCAAGAAGCTATATGCTTTTTATATTGTATAAACTATCCCACCACATTTACTATGCATACTATGCCTAATTAGTAAAAATCTGCAGCAAAAGATCAGGTACAAGGTGTGAAAATAGGGAAAAATCTCAGCCTAGTCTCAATGCAATATTGAAGGAGAAAGGTGTCAAATATATTAGCATTAGAGGTACTTGGAAATTTTGGGTCCTCAAAGGATACATAACCAATGTTCCGAGTGTGTGTGCATGTATGTATGAATGAATGAATCCTTATATGGGCATTCAGATATCAACATTCCACAGCTAATGAGACACATTAAGCCAAACAAAAGTTATTTAGTTAATTAGAGCTTATTTTCATAGTAATTGCCAACAGCTAGTTTGCTTGGGAGGCCAAGAGATGAGGGCTCCAAATCTGGACTAAATTAATCAAAAGACAAAAAATACCAGTAACTTGTAGATGTTCTGGACTCGATTTTTTCTGATTTACAGCAGTTGTAATACTGAAGACGGACTGTAATACCTGTGTAAGCAAGGTTGAATATTTAAGGGGTTGAAAAAAAAAAAAAAAAGGACACCATTTCACATTACTTAACTTTGTGCTAGCAGCATTATAACTGCCCTGACAGGCTAAGGAGCCCGGTCTACTTAGCTATTTTACCCATAACACATCAAGTTTCTAGTGCAAATGTTTGGTTTTATAGCATATTCATATTAAAAAAAAAGCATATCCAACCAAGTGTAGAAGTAAATTGAAACAGTTTTATAACTTATTCTTACAAAAAAAAAAAAAAGTAAAAAGCATGTCTGACCAGGCGTAAATTCAAATGGGCAAGTTTTTTTTTTGTCCCTTATATCAGTTAATCTTTTCTCTTTATATAATTTCTGCTGATGAGAAGTTAAAATTTAATCACTCCTCCCATAAATGCTGTGGAAAATACTTCTACCAAACTTCTTGGAACAAATGAAACATACAAAAAAATAAATGAAACACTTCTGCAATTTTTTCTGGGGCTTAAAAAAGTGTAAGAGTTTCAAAAGTAGTTGTTTTTTTTGTTTTTTTATTCACAGCACATATTGACATGGATTAGTATTGTTTTCGTAGTTGTTTTGGTTATTAAAATAAAAGCAGATGGTAATTTTCCAATCATTTTTTTGAATTACTGATTTGATACTGTTAAGAAATTCATTTTCAAAAACTCCAAATACCAATGCTTCATGATGTCACCTCTTTGAGAATTGACTAAAAGAAAAGAAGAAAAATCCAATAGATTTCCAAACACCTAAAAATTGTGAAATTTGAAAGATATAAAATGATTATCTTTAAAATACTAATTTAATGGTTTATTGTAGATATAACCTGACATTGTTGATTGTTTTGTAGTTCATGAGTGGGTTTTTATGGGCCATTGTTTGGGGCCTTCCTAAATTTGAACAGAAAGAGGATCAAAAGCATAGTGGAAAAATGGTGCAAATTTGCTTGCCTATGATTTTTTTTTCTTAAAAGGGGACAAAAAAAATCAGCTGCTGCTGAGCAAAATGCAGACATAGTACGGGAACGGTCATATGACAATTTACCCCTTTTTTTTGGCTGTACAGGAATGGTCATGTGACAATTTAACCCTTTTTTTGGCTAACTGGACTCAAGCCAAGAACCATTTACATTTTAGCGAGCACTCAAACAATTTTTTAAAAGCGCATGGTAATATTTGTCAGCACTGTGATCAACAAAAAAATAATCAACAAATAGAATTCTAAGATGAAACCATTCTCCTCTCCAACAGAACTTTACTATAATACTTCGGTCTCCTTAAACAGTGAAATCTTGTAAGAAACTCTTCTACACAGACATTCAATCACAATTTTCTATGGTTTGTTAACTGGAAACATAAATTGATTTCCTACAGAAGCGCTAAATTTTGCAAACCCCTTTCTTCCTCTGCTATCTGTCAGTTAAATAAAAGATCAAGATTTATTGGAAAAACTGAGGTCTTCATGTCTTTTGTTCCATTCGTACTGTTCCAGGCCAAGCTGTATTTTTGACAGGTAGGTATTAATGGGTATTATTCAAAATAATCCCAACATTATGTAAAATTAAAATTTCAACATTTTACAAAGAATAATAATGCAACAAAGACATTATAATACCTTTCACTTATATATACTAAAAATGATTACATTTGCTATAGTCATTCAGATGGGACAATACTTAAAACATTGTTCTAATGAAACAAAGCCAAGAAAATAGAATAGAAAGAAGGAATGAATAAGTGAGAGTGGAGATGAATGATGAAGAATAGACATTTTGGCACATCAACATCTATGTGAGTGATGTTGTGCATCATTTGCTTTAGAAAATTTACCTAGTTTATAAGAACATGGGGGGGTGCCTTTAAATTGACTTCTCCAACATGATATGAATATTTGGATATTTTGATGCAGTAATATTATAGATAAATTTCTTCAACAAAGCTAATTATCAACAATACCAGAACCCATTTAAAGGTATACAAAAGAATATGGATTATAATCCGTAAAGCCAATTAATTTCTGACATTGAAACCACACATTATATATATATATATATATATATATATATATATATATATATATATATATATAAAAAGTAAGTACTGGTGAAACTGAACTTACCTATCTCAGTCAACAAGACTTTCATCAAATTAGTAATGGAGAGAATACAATCCATGGAAAAAAAACAAGGTGCACACTTACCTGAAAGAAAAGAAAAAAAAAAGGTAATTTTATTATGTCAAGGAAAATGAGCTTTTTTTTTCAAAAGCACAAAATTTTATAAATTCCATAGGTAATTGGCTGTGAACTGTCAACTATTTATTAGCTGGAGTTCTAATTAGAAAAATAACATTTCCAACTTCCATTTCACCATAAACTGAAGTGAAATATAATCAAACAATTTTTCACTAGTACCAAGTCAACTTTGAAGGTTTGAAGTGGCATAATGGTAACCAGAACAGAAAACTCAATTGGCGGACCAACTTTGTGTTTAAGCCAAGGCAGTTCATATTCTCTTTGCATGAATGCCCTTAGGAAAGGCATGAATTCACCCTGCCCCCACCTATGGGTAAATAGCAGGGTAGTTGGAGCCCTCTATTCCTGTAAGACACCATTTACTCAGACACCCTATTACTTGAGAGAGCCTAGAACAAGGATAGTAATGTGCAGCTGTAGTTGGGGGAAACCAAAAAATGAAATTACACACCATCCAGGTGAGCAGAGTTCATCCCTAGCAGCAAACAACTAAGTTTTAAATTTCATTAAATGAACCCCCAGGCTGCAGTTATCTAGTAGAGGGAAAACTTGGATCTTTTGGAATATGATATTTAAAAGTAGTGATTTGACCTTGAAAAATACTTACATGTGCTGAATTTTACAGGCAATAACTAACCCCTTCCACAATATTTTTTTTCTCCTCATTCGTTCCCTCTCTCATTCCCACCTCCAACGTTTCATTTTGTCATTTGTTCCACTACTTCATTTACCCTCTCTCTCTTCCCTTCTCCTTTTCCCTTAATTTCTTTAGAATAAGGTTCAAATATTAAAATTTGGGCACCTCATCATAAAGTAATGATTAGCACCCAAGACTAGCAGTGTATTCTCACAGCCATGAGTTCAATTCTCTGTAGATGCCCGAAACTTAAATAAAAAGTTCAGCTCTGCTGTTTTACTGCAGCCATCTTTTTTGCTTCTTCATTCAGAATACAGAGAATTCTCTTTCATTATCATTTGTCTTCCTTCATTCTTTACTATCTCTTACTTCTATAAATTGATAGGCATGTGTACAAATGAGATAACCTTCAATTGATGGTTTTGTCCTTGGCACAGTCAGCCAATAACCAATGCTAAAGAGTAGCTATCACTTTCTTTTCAAAATGGCTCCTCATGTAAATAATGGTTTAATTTTAACAAAATGAACTCACAGGTACACAATAGAACAATTGCAAAAACCAATGAAAATGTCTTATTTTTACTCAACATTGTTCTCTTTCATAGAAGCCAGCATATTTTATTCATTAGTTTATTAATAAATACTCAACTGAAGATAATCAATAGTGCAGAAATATTCTTTATATCTCAGCTGGACATATATTTTTGGTCTCATTATGAACATGTTAATAATGACAAACATGTGGATACTGATGTTAGAAGTAGTTAAAAAAAAAAAAAAAATCTTTTATGCCTTATACTAACAAAATCCATAATAACTGAAGTAAATAATTTGGATAACTTTTTTCAAGAGGATAACAGATTATTAGTCTGAAGCCCAACCTTTGCCTCCTTGGAAAAAAAAAAGGATTAATCAGCTTATTAGACCTTGTGAGAATCTTGTCAGAATAAAGATTATCAACTCATTTCTTGGTATTCCTTATGGTGGCTCGCTTGCACTATTCTCAAGCACTACTTCACAGGTCAACATCCAGGCACACTTAAGAGTTAATTATTAGCTAATTTTTACTGCAATAATTTCTGGGAGAGTTCCAAGTTTGTGGTGTGTGCTTCAGTAAAGGGGTATTTTCAATCAGTTGAAGAACTCCTTAAAGGCAAGGAAAAGTAAGTTAACATCACTTGATTAAATTAAAAACCAATATTTCTAACTTCTTATAATAGGGATGAGATGGCCTAAAGGAAAGACTGTCAGTGTTATTAACTATCACCCATGCTATTTTGGGTGGGGAAAAGGCATGTACCTTAAGAAAACACTCATACAAACAAGTACATTCTACCATGAATATACATTTGGATAGAAATTAAAGTTGGTTTTGCAGAGGACATTGTCCTTTTTACAAAGAACCTCCACAACTCCCAGCTAATGCTAGATGAACTGTACAAAGAAAGCAAGAAAGTTGGAAATAAACTTACAATGATCAAAATCAAAAATGCAAAGCTGGATAAAGTAGATCACTACATTTACCTAGGATAACAAGTCTCCATGAAATCCTCAAAAGAAGAAATCAAGCAAAGAATCACTCTAGGATGGCAAGCCTACAGTAGAGCAAACTTAATCTTCAAGAACAAGAAGATCCCATTAGACCAAAAAAGAAGAGTATACAACCAATGTAACCTCCAAATAGTCACCTATGGAGCTGGAACGTGAAACCCAACCAAGAGACTGACCCATAAACAGAGAATCATGTAACATGCACATGGGAGAATCATGCTCAACATCACATGGAGAGACCACAAGACAGCACAGTATATTAAGGGAAAAACAGGAGTCTGAGACATCATGGAAAATTAGAAAACTCAAATGGTAATGGGCTGGCAATGTTGCAAGAATAGCAGACAACTGATGGAATTCGTGACTCACAACGTGGATCTCCAGAGATTACATGTGGAACCAAAGCCGGCAGAATATGAGATGGCAAGACTAACTGGACAGGTTCAGAAAATATTGGCTCTGCAATGCCCACAATAGAAAGATATGGCAAATCCTGCGGAAGTTCTATATCCAACAATGAAGGATAAAAGACTGATGATGATGATGAACGCCAAGAAGAATTGCTTATTCCCGCAAGAAAGGTAGGATATCAAATTAACATTTGGTGATGGAAGGATGGGGGGAAAAGAAAAAAAACGAACGAACGGTTAACCAATCACTCTTCCAGAGTTACTTAGATGCCATGAGATGAAGATCAACTGATACATCATGCACAAAGGAAGCTGTTTATTATACTCATGGATAATATTGTCATATGTATATTGTTATCAAAATCAATTAGTCCCAAACACTTTATTTGAGATGAATTAAAAATTCATTTCATTTCAATTTTTTACCATGGTCAATGAAGTTGAAAAGTAGTATATAAATTTTGTCGCATCTGTTTTTCTATCCACACAAAATCTCCGAAGGTTTGAATGGATTTCAATAAAGTTTTGTGGAAGGGCAGGCAATGAAGTAAGAAGGAGGTGATAAGATTTGGGGGTGAATCCAGAAATTTTCTTCCAATTACGAGACATTGGAGCCTTTTTTTTTTTCTTCTTTTTCAGTAACATTCATGTATACACACATGACTGTCAACACAATATCTTCCGAAGTACTCAAAAAATATCGATGAAATTCAGTGGGAAGGCGGGCTATGAAAGAACCGATGAGGATTTTCATGCACATTTACCTTGATTGAGATCTTATCATAGCCCAATGAAATTTGCTGTAACCTTACTATGATCAATTTTTTTTTTTAAATTTACACTGAAGTCATTATTTCTCTATTCAATATATACATTTCCAAAAGTTCTCAATGAATTTCAATGGCATTTTATGGAGAGTGGGCCATAGGCCAAGGATCAATTGATTAAAATGAAACAAATTTCCTTCCCAGATGTAACTTGAAACACATACACAAGTCACTTATTTCTTTTTTTTTTTTAATTGCAATTTCTCAGGATCAAAATAATGAACACTTTCTATCTATCTTCACAGAAATAATATTGAATTTTAAATGCAGGAATTATGAAGACACCTCGAGCAAAACTACTAAGCTATTTCCCAAGTTTATATTTCATCATAATTTGCGGTTTTTTTTGTTTTTTTTTACAGAAGTAAATTTTGTATTACATTATTATAGCCAATTAAGATTTTCTATCATACAAAACAACTGCCAAACTCCTCAATTTTTAATTGTTTGTGTTGGTTATATAATCTAAAGACCACCACAAGCTACTGAAGACAAAAAGATTAGAATGCATCGAAATGGTTTTCAGTTGCATCAACTCAAATATAATCACCATATAGTGCCAAGCAACATTCATTACCTTAGATTCTCACCGTGGTAACTGCTTCTTTATGCAATTTTAGCTTATGAAAAGGTTTTTATAGGAACACTACTTTCAGATAGCAGGGGAAACCTGTATTTACAATATATGTGTACAATGCAGAACTTGTGTAGAAATGTGATCCCCCATTTTTTGTATTTAAAAACTGAAAAAAAATTTTTTTTCAAAGCAAAAAGCATGAATATTTTATTTTCATGTACAATGTGATCTCCACTTGGCTATGCATGGATGGTGTAAAACAATCGGTTTTCAGTTTGTTCATTGCATCAGCTTTCTAACATGAATAGAAACAAGTGTAAATCCCAGACTTGGAAATTTTTTAGTGCAGGTTTTGATGTAGTATGGTTATGATGTTGTATAAATTAATGTAACTAAATATAAGCTGGAACCCCCCCCCCAAAAAAAAAAACAAACACTATATTATTATAAGAATCTGAACAGTACAGTTTTGAACAGTATAGGAAATTCTGGCCCGTATTAACTGCACTAATCAAGGTATATCTGTTAAGCATTAAGATAAGTTTAGTATAGCCTGATAGAGGAGAATTTAGGGGGAAAAGATTATGTTGAACCAATCTTTGAAATGTGGAGAGTCTGCCAACCTAGAAAATCAACATATGAAATACAGGCTTTTACATGAGCTTGAACTGCACTATTGACAAACTACTAATATACATACTCAATGAGGGGTTGAACTTTCTCAGTATGAATTCAGAGTTGTCAGTCTCCAAGGCTGGTTGCCAACCATTGTTGTGAAGCCCAATCTGCTGCTATTTATCCATAACAGGGTGGAGGAAAAAAAGCAATCACTAATTCCCTGGGAAAAGGCATGAATCCAAGAAATGGATTTATGCACCTTTTTCAAGGTCATTTGTGCTGTCAACCATAAAGCCACCTACACCTCCACCATGAAGATTTATCTTATGGAGAAAAACAAAAAAAACCTAGTACACACTTCTTAAATTTCAATATCTTAAGGGTTATTGTTTAAACACGGACTATAATTTCAAAGGGAGTCGTTATCATTCCATGACTTTTCCAGACTGTTGAACTCATTTTTTTGTGACAACAATCCAACGTTTTGGCTGATCCATTCTCTTGCCCTTTTCAGGTGTGTAATCATTAAAAAGAGAAAGAGTGGGAGGAGGAGGTGTTTTTTTTTTTCACACACAGGTTATTGAGAATGATTTTGTCTGCTTGGCTCATGTTACTGGGAATGAGCCAGCCAAGCCAGAGGGTATATTAGCCACCATTTCTTTTCGCCAACTTTTTTCCATAAACTTATCGTGCGTAAATAAACCTATCCATCCATGTCTTATTCTTTCAACAGATAAATTAACTGGGTAAACTAATCTTTCTGATCTTCTTCTCTTTCCTCTTCAAGGAAATATCTAATATAGATAGAGCTATTCACAAAAGAACACATTAAAGAGCAATTTTAAATCCTGATACAAACAAAAAAAATTTATAATTTTTAAAACTAAATGTTCCGTATAAACGATTCAGCAACATTAAACATTATTTAAACAAAAAAAATGTCTGCTACTTGGAAAACCAACTAAAATCATACTCTTTGCTGAACATATCATATCCTGATCATTTTTTATATCCACAAAATGAATGCAGGGCCATTAAAGCACCACAGATGATGTGTCAAGGATGAGAAAGCCTGACAGAGCCCATTCCTATACAGGCTGGTTTGCAAGCCTAACGGTCAATCACAGCTAGAGTCCAATCTGTCCCGTTATCTACCCATCGTAGGAGTGATATGAGATGGACTCATGCTTTTCGCAAGGGCATTAGTGTGAAGTGAATACAAACTGTCTCACCAGGAGTTTGAACTCTGCTTGAAGATTCCACCCTCTTTACTGTTCGGACACTCCACACTTCATATTGATTAAGTCTATTTTTCAAGCTATTGTTATGTATGATTTTCTAGGATTTCTATTCAAGAAAAAAGATTTTCACCCTGTTTATCAGACAATATGCAGATTTTCAAAGAAATGATCTGCATCACAACATGAGGTGGCTCAATACATTTTTTTTTTTTTTCTTTTTAAATATTTCCCTTCCTACTGTTTTTTAACGTATCAATTTTCTTTTTGAATCTTTTCCAGTAGGAAACTTCTCTTCTCTCTTTCATCTATGCATTATCAATCAAAATTTTCAGATCTTCAGAAATGTTCGTTGACACTAATTAGCATGTGTCTGATGTTAACAGAGTTAGAGAAAATTTGCTTTTCTTTTTTCTTTTTTACAAGATGCAAACAATTTACCATGAAACCAAGTTTATGAATAGTTCTCCCAAGACATTTTCCTTTTGGTTAATTTTCTGATTGAAATCATATTTCAGCATAAAATTATAATTTTTAATCATGTACAGGTTGTTGATGCTGGTTTTCTACACGAGAAGCTAACATCAAGTGCATAAGTCAATAAATATGTATTCAGATGATGAAAAAAAGCATTTATTTTACATCTCCTTGCTCATCAAGTCACTCCACACACATTTCTCTCTAATTCACTCGATTTGATATTCATCATCAGTCTTTTAATGTCAGTCATTGGATATAAACCTTCCCCAGGATTTGCCACATTTCTCTATTGTGGGTATTGCGGAGTCAGTACTTTCTGAATTAGTCTAGCTCATCTCTCCATCTAATACTCTGCCAGCCTCAGTTGCGCATGTGATCTCTGGGGAACTTTGCTAGGCTATGCTATGCTATGATGTCAGTAATCCGCTTGTGTGTGTATATATATATATATATATATATATATATATATATTGCCAAGGAATTTTTATAGCTTTAAACACTAAACATATTAAAAACTTTTCCAGAATTTCATTTGTGTCACTTCAGTCTGTTAATGTGATTTATGCAATTTTCTTCAGTGTTTTTTCATATTTTACATATACTTTGATCCTATGGTAGTATGCATGATTTTTTTTCTTGTTGGGCTCATCAGTTGTTAACTATGTAGCCGTTTCGGGAATTTGAAAACAGAACAGTTCTATTAACATGGAACCCCAGCAGTGTTGATCACGCACCATCTCCCTTTCAGCTATGATTTTAATATATAGCTTATGTCATAATACATGTACTTTGTTATTCCATCTAATGTATTATATATGGATGTTATTTTATACTATACGTTATTCAATTTTTTTGAAACACAGGGCTTACTTACGTAGTTTACCAATAAAAATAACATCAGACATGACTCCTTTGTGTCACTTCTATTAAGCGTTTACCCATGCGAATATTAAATGTTGTCCATTTCAATCTCATCAAAACCAACTCATAACACTTTCCACATATACATGCTTATAGCTCAATATAAACAAAATTATTGAATACTTAATCTATTTTTTTATTGGTTGTTCATGGAAAAATGATTTTTTGAATTCAATATTCCTAACCATTGGGTCTTCTTTTTCTTGGGAGAGTTGGTTTACAGATATTTATTCAGAAAATTATAAGAATTTAATTTTAGAAATAAGTTAAAAGAGCATAGGAAAACAAGGAGCAGCTGAATGCCAATTAACTGGTGAATGTTAAACTGTGGCTGGATTTTTATCCATTTCTTACCCTAGAACGAAGCAAATGTCAGAGAAAATTACGTTTTAATTAAAGGATCAGCTGCATGCTGACATTTGAAAAGGAATTCTTATTGCTTAAAAGAATGATTAACAGAGAATAGTGATTGAAAGAAAAAAATGTCCTAACAATCAAGATTTTACACAATAGTCATTTTCTATTTTAAACATGACGTCTTTGTTGTTTTCAAAGTCAACTATCATATTTTATCACTAGCATAGAACCAGTCAAAATGATAGGATTATTTACATATGGATCAGCACTTCTGCCCAGAATCAGTGTAGTATCTGTGCACTTATCTAAAGGAGTTATACACAAATAAAATTATATAACACGTTGCACTTTACATGTAGAGGATCAAAGTTCATTATCTATTAGATTTACAAAGGAAATCCACTTCCCATAAACAGAAGAATGCTTTGAACTTGAAGATCAGACACTCATACACAGATTAAGACAGTATCACCATCATGACATCATATACAAATAAAATCAGAAAAAAATCAGAAGTAAGATATAAATTTATATGATTGACGAATCCAGCCATAACAGTGAAATCTGTTCAGAGTAAGCCGTCTGCCATATTGTTTTCAACACTGTTCAACGGCTCTATTTTGATAGAAATTTTTTTTTTTTTCAATTCTTAAATATAAAGCAATAGAAATAGTGGGAAATGAAGATTATGTACTTGTTTTTAAAACCAAGAACATACTAATAAAAAAGAGGTTATATGTTTAGCCTTTGCATTCCTTTATAAGAAAGATAAAAGCTGCTTTGTCTATATTTATTTGCTTATGACAGCACACATAATTTCTCTTCATTTTACTCCTTTTCTCTTCTTCTGTGAACATGTTCTAGATATGTGCACTCACACATATCATCAATAACCACACAGATGTATATAGAGACATGTGAATGCTAGAAAAAGAGTAATTAGGGCTGAGGAAAACTTTAGAATTTGAACTTCAAAGACCAATGCTGTTTTTCAGAGTTCCACAGAATTTTAGAAACAAAATTACAGTTATGCTGAACAATCATAAACTGGTCAGTTCCATAATGCGTAATGATATAAAAATTGTCCCAGCAACCAGCAAGAAAAAAAAAAGAATCAATTAAATAAATATAAGCTAGACAAGCCGCTTGAGCAAACTCAGCATAATTAGATAAACACCAGTACAGAATGGAAAATTCATTTATTTATCCACAAAGGTCTGAAACATTGATTTTGCAAAGTATCTGAAAAAGTCATTTCAGTTAGGAGAAAAGGTGAGATGAAAGGTGTCAGACAAACCATCAGGGGAAAGATCAGAATTATGCAGAAGGTCATTGAACATGCCCTTCAGCAGGAGGGAGTTGACATCCAGGAGTGATAGGGTGTGGTTTGTGTGCAGATGACAATGGCCTGCAGACAAAAGCAACCAGTCCTGGCACGGTCAGTGAATGCTGTACACAATAGGGAGCAACAATTGATGCTATTATGAAAAGGTGGACAGCCAAACAAAATTTATTTAATTGGTTTCCATGTTACATAATATAATACAATAGTCATTGGTCAGACCATGTAACTGATCATGAATATATTGAAAAGGTTACAGTCAAGCCACTAATAGTTTTGTACAGAATCATTATAAGATCCATTACATGATTACACATTTTCATAGATGCCTTTTTGAAAAGTTGTCAACTGCATTTATTGTCTTCTTGAGATTCTAACTAACATATCTAGGATTTAAACAAAAATAAAATCAACATCTATTTAACATATACAAATAAAGTGATAAATATAACTCTCCTCATTTTTTTAAATAGCTTTTCAAGAAACTTTTAGGAGCATTTTTCTTCATGAGTAGAGCAAATATTGTTAAAAGCAATTTTGAGAAAAAAATAATCTCCAGTCAGTAAAATACTTTAAGTTATTTATAATTGTGCAATATTTCATGAGAAGAGCACTTGAGGGGGCCGTGTTTAAGAATGGCAGATTTAAATCTACAAATAACATTTGATCTGGAATTGATATTTTACTTTTATACACATAAGTCAGATATTCTTTTCTCTCATGAGGGTGGATCAATAAGTCTATAGCCTGAGAAGTACTTGAATGAATATTGATAGGAATTTTTTAATGGTCAATATATATGATCAGTATCAATCACTGGATTAAGTGCATTGAGAAGGAAGAAAATTATGTTGAAAACGAAATATCTGTAAAATAAATGCTTTTTTATTATCAAGCCACAGATTTATTGAATCTACACATATATAATACAAATACTTATCATTTCACAAAAGTTTTCCTATTTTCTTTAATACTGTTTTTCTCTGCTGATGAGCATTTGTTACGGAGAGCAAAAAAAATTCTCATTGATCTACAATATGAATCAATCAATTCTTCAACAACTGAAATGGTTCTAAGACCTCAAAGTAAGTGAACAAGACAAAATGAACTCCTTGGAACAGATACATCAGGGAAAGTTGTTTTTTTTTCTTACAAAGCTTCTTTCATTATATACATATTTTGTCATTTACTTTCTCAACTGCCCCATCTCCGACTCCTATCACCAACATTATAATGAAGACAATTTCACCATCAATTGAATTATCTCCTTTCCAATATACCTGTGCCTTGAAAATCATATGTAAAGGGGTTGAGTGAAAGGAGAGAGCAAATAATGTGCCATGAGTTCACAAGTCAGAATAACAATGGTACATACAGATTGGAATAAGGACACCTACTCTTTGAGTAATGCTTAACAAACCTGTCTCTCAGATAGATACTACTCTAGCAAGTTTGATTAACATTGGGTGTCTCACAATTATGGCTTTGTGTTAGACTAAGCTAAACAAAATAGATATCCAGAGTGCCTTGCAGTGGAGCAATGGTTAGCTAACTATTTCCACAGACCATTTCTCACGTAGTAAGGTTGGTCTCTACTAGATGCCCCACATCTATGGCCCTATACCAGATTAAGCTAAATATCCAGAGTGTCTCACACTGGAACAATGGTTAGCAAACTAGTCCCACAGAGCAAAGAATAGATAGGAACAGAAAAGTCATAGAGTTTCAAGTTGTGAAGTACTATTACAATTATGAGCACAGAAAATGGAATAGGAAAACCAAATTCAAATTCCAGCTAATGTTCTTAGGGAAGGTAGAAATCCATATCCCTGCACCCCATGGCCTGTTATCTTAAGAGAAAAAAAAAAAATAAAAAAATGCAGGGATGGTCAACAGGAAAAAGAGTGGGTGAGGAGGGATTATGAAAAATCAGTCTTGCATAACTATCAAATTGCTCAAGTAGGAGTATCAGTAAAAAGCTCTTACAATCATTGATAACCTTCTCAAGGTTCAGTCAGTCAATGATCAGTTATTAGGTGTTAAATATTTTGAAGAACATAAAAAAAAAAAAAAATCACTTTCTTGATAGAGGGATTAGGATGAGAAAATTTATTGATGGGTAATTTCCCATATATAATCTGCTACCATAGAAAATCCCCATCCCAACGATTGCACCCCGATTCTGAATGAAAAATGCATGTTCTGTGTATACTCCACACCCCTTTCTTAGATCTAATCAGCATTTCCTAAATGTTTGCCACAAAGTAGGAAAATTTGAATTCTAATCTAAGCCTTCCTTAGTAGTAAATATTATTCATCCTCAAATGTACACTAGTTATAAATGAGTACTGTTACTATGGAAACATAAATAGTCGTTGTCAATGGTGTAAATGGATATAGTGAAGAGTTGAGAAGGGTGAAGTCAACAAATCAGTTCAATGTTTTGTTTTTTTTTCAAAACTTTGAAAACTCAAGACCTTCTATAAAAGAAATATTCTGGCAGACTTTATTTTTAACATTTAGATTGTAATCAATGAATGGCAATGATAAACAATTTAGGCTTTTGAAGATCATACATAATCGATTATACTTATTCGAATTCTGATATATGCTACATGTCTGTGTACAATGTTTTTTTCCGATAGCTGTGCAATGGATGAGATAATTTCTCTGTCACAAGAATCGCAGTCAGGTCTAGAGGGAACACTGCTGTGGAACCCTGGAGATTATTTGGCAGTTTATGGATCCCAATTCAAAAAGCACTGAAGTTGAATTTTCATACTTTTTGTTGAAAAAATTTAAAAAGATTAAAAAAAAAGGTAATTTTAGCCAAACCTACAATTTTATTATTTTAATTACCTGAAAAGATCTGACTGAAAGAGCATTTCTATTGTAAATTACAGCCACACCTGCCAAGTATGTTTTCAGTTTTCTATACTTTCAATCATCATCAGTGCAATAACAGTACCAAACAAACAGTGCTAGAAAAAAGTTCCACAATTTTTTCTATAAATAATACGCACCTTGATTTTTTTTAGCTCAAGATTTTTTTAAAAAGTGCTAATAATACATGGGGAATTAAAGTACATAAAACAATGCATATCCATACACACACACGTACATTATATATATATATATATATATATATATATATATATATATTTTAGTGTATGTGATATTTTTTTTTAATGAGCAAACAGATACTAAACTTTCATCCTAGGCAGAGCCTACTATACTCTGATCTTAAACTGAAGCTGCTGATCCGTATGTAAATAATCTAGTCATTTTTGACAGGTACTTTGCTAGTCAAAAAAAAAATGAGTAATCAAAAATAAGCATAACATGTCAGAAAAATAGATAAGAAGATGAGAGGAAATTTAAACTATAGAATATCAGATTTTTCAAGCACATTCATGGACAAATCACAGCAAACACAAAAACTGAAGCAGTAGGCCAAATCCCATCAAAATTTCTACCTCAAGCCTGAATTTCAATTGTCTATATCCTAATCACGGCATCCATATTTTTTTAATCAGATGAGCCAAGACACATATGCTATAATTGAATAGAAATAATAAGCAAGAAGAAAAATGAAGTCGGTACAGTTGTTGTGCTAATATCACCATTGGTGAAAGTCTATCCTGATAATGCAAGTTCCATGGGCGCCAATCTGGTTCAAGCAAAGAGAAACCAAAGAGATATTTTATTGATTTGTAAATAAGGCTGTACAGCTATTGGCTGTAATGGCTTTCCTACACTGTTCAGTTGTTAGAGCACCCTATTCCAGGCAGTGTCTGCCAAGATTGATGAGACTTTTGGTTCTTGGCCAGACAGGCACCATATATATATATATATATATATATATATATATATATACACACATAAATAGAGAGAGAGATATACACATACATCAATAAATGCATTCCTTTCTCAAGCCCAATGAGAAAGTCCTTGCAGAAAAATACCTTCAAATAGATGTTCTCTGATTGGCCAAAAATAAGTATATTATAAAATATCAGAAAGCCATCATACTGGCCACTGTCAGGTTAACTTTAAAGGTAACAGCTTTTTGCTGCAACTGCCAAGGCATGAAACTGAACATTCATCCACTCTTCTCTATTAACCTTCATGGCATACTAGTGACAAGACATTTTGTCAAAATATCTGGTGATAGGACAGAATACAGGGACAACAGGATCCATACCTTTCACAATGGCATCAGTATGAAGTAAATAGTTTGTTTTTTTTTTTTCAGATTTTCTTTGATGCTAACCATCATGCCACTCCCACAAATCACAAAATGAATTGTCTGGACTGAATTCCCTCAGTTGATCTCTTTTAATGAGTGCCTCTTATAGATGAATGTTGAGCAGACTTGTCTAACTAAGCCTAGCAAGAGTGGTTGTTCTTCATGGGATGCTCCAGGAATATGTCTTTGTACAAGAGTGGGTGGCCTAATGATTAACAGCATGGATAATGGAATCAGTGGACCAGGTTCAAAATCTGGCTATGACAGTTGGCATTCACTTTGTACTATTGCCCTTGTGAAAGGCAATAATCTATTTCTTCTCCCCCAAGCTATGGGTAAATACCAGGACAAACTGAGCTCTTCTGCTTTGGTTAGCAACCTCTTTAGGAGACAACTGATTCAAGAACAGGAGAGTTATTTTTCCTTATCGAGCACCATGAGAGACAGGCAATGGACAGAGTAAGGTACATGTTCCTGAAATGTACAGTTAACAGGGCACTGGTGACTACCTAATCAAAAGCAGATTAAGATAAATTGCCCAAGTGAAATAAAGGAGAAAATCAAAGAGGAGAATAAAAACAGACTGGACAAAAAAGAAAAAAAAAACACAACCAATGTCTCCATGCCGCCTCAGCACCCTGAAAACAAGAGTGGAAGACTGAATAAGATATTTCTTTAAACTTGAAAATAGAACATCTCTTTAGTTTAAAGTGTTAAAAATATTACTGTTTGATCCAATGCCAAAAGGATTTTCCCCTCTGTATAATTATGTAGTAGAGTTTCTATTGTGAAAGGCATCAAGAGTTTTCACCAGCCAAGTATACCAAAAATCCATGCTTATTTTATTGAACTATTCTAATTTTAGCTATCTGAACCTTGGCATCCTTTTCATGGATTTAAGTATGTCTTCCCAGTACCTCTGACCATTTCAATATTGTTTCAAGTCATATATATCGTTCTCTCTTGACCTGATGAGAGATAGGCATGTACCTGCTTCCTCTATAGGTAAGCAGGCAGGCACCAACCAATTTATGTAGGTCTTTGATTTTTTTTTTCAATTCTTCCAATTCATTCTTATTATTGGATAAAGTATCGTAACATTAATTTTGACTAGTTTTTACCTCCATCCTAACTTTAAGTTGCTTCTTATCACAATGAAGACTCAGGCTGTAATTCAATGGCAATGATTAGACAGTGTAATTGGAAATAAAAAGTAAACCCACCATGAGAATCAAACTCACATCCTGTAGCCAGGTAGAGTCCAGTATATGCCTGGCTGCTTCCAAATGGTGAGCCACCAGAACTTCAAAGTTACAAAAAGAAGATGATTTTTCACCTAAAACCCAACTCCTTACGATCAATATTCAATGCTTGTTGATGTTTATATTTGAGACCTAGTTGTCTTTAATACAACATTTATTTTTTTTCAATTTATTATCATTATTGGATAAAGTAATTGTAACATCATTTTTCACTAGTTGTAATAAGCAACTGAAACTAAGGATGAAGGTAAAATAAAACTAGACAAAATTGATAATTGTTTTTCTTTGTTTATAGATAACTCAGTTTTTGTCACAAGAAGTCGCCAACCCATATGAAAAAAAATAGAGTGATGAAAACAAATATCAGTGGATCCTGAGAATACATCTTTGATTATTATTTAAAACTAAATCCAACTTCAGCCAAGATTGTTTTTAAATTGATCATCATGATACTCCTGTGCCAATTCAGCTAAATTGTTATACAAGTGCTTTTTCTCAAATAAAAGTCACAACAAGCCAAATGAAGAGGTCATCACTAACCCTAACTACCTAGGTTTATGTATTATTCCCACTTAACAAAATTGAGATTATCTACTGAAATGAATCAAAATGAAGAACTAAATTTAAAAATTAAGATTAAAACTCTGCTAATCAACAGAGAAAAGCATTTGAATACTAACTCTCAGCACTCATGATGAAAAAAACTCCAAATATTTTGTTGGCCAAAAAGTCTGTTCTGTTTTTATCATTACATGGTATTTGGGGTGTTTAGTTTGAACTAATTTCATTCAAAAAATTTTGTGATTGTATAGTGGCAGCTGACATATTAGCATGCATCTTTTTCTTAAATCTGTTAAAATACTTTATTAATTCTAACAACGAAGATTGAAGAAAGACAAGCAGCATTTTGGGCACATTATGCATTCTTTTATTTTTTAGAGAAGAGCATAAAATTCCGTCAGGATAACAAAACCAATATAATGAATTGCCAAGATACTAATCTCACTAAGGAAGGAAGCACATTGAAGACCTTGCAACTTGACATAGAAACTAACAATTTCTTGATATTTATTCATTCTTCAACATTCAGAGACAAGGAGTCTGAGTAATGAAAGCTTATGAATTATTTATACTTTTGGCTCACATGATAATACTAGGCAGAAGGATCATTGTTTGAAGTTATAAGTGAGATTATAATAAAGAAGGTATGACTTGTGAATGAACAGTTAAAGCCATAACAAGAACCGACAAAGGCCACATAGAAAAGCATTACGCCAACTCCGACAAGATGGAGGGATATTGAGACTCAATGGAATCAGTGGGATGAATATCCCATACCAAATTTTAGCATTTTCCCAACAAGACTATCCTATTTATAAAAAAAGACCCAAAATGACTAAAACAGATACTTACAAAGCTATGTGTACCAGAGTAGATCAATAAATCAGTAGCCTGACATGTTTTTATTAGCAAAATTTTGATCTTGAATTCTTATTGCATAATGTTTGATCTATGTGATTACTATTCACTGAATTAAGTGCAATGACAAGGAAATAGATTATGTTGAAAAATAATGGTGTTCAAAAAAAAAAAAAGATAGAAAATACAAAGAAAATTTAGAATAACTTGTACCGAGATTTTCAACTGAAATTTTAACTGTAGAAACTATAAATACACTCAAATTTTTCCACCAGATTTGAGTTCTTATACTCCTGATGTGTGATCACACAAATGTTTTGATAAATCTTGGTTGAAACCTTTACTCAAGAGTTTTTTCCTTCTAGCTTATCGACACACATTTGAGAGTAACTCATCTGTCTTTCGACTCCACATTGCAAACCGTCAGAGAATGTGTCATTTGATTTCCGTATGTGATGTACATAAATCGATTCAACCAGCACAGGCTGGCGTTTGCTCAATAACCAGCTCTGGTTCCTTCCCAGCAGGAACCAAGCTTTTGCAAATGATTTGTGTAGTAACACAACCTGTGCAGTTATTCATTTAGCAGTGGGATGCCATTGAGTGAGTTTACTGTGTGATCATCACATTCACAATGATTGAGCAAATTATTCTCCACATCTTATGGTTTTCATTTGCTAAATATTGCATCAATTAGGTCTGTCAACCTTCCTACAATCCTGTGACTTCTGACTTTCCCCAAACAGATTTCAGACAAGATTAAGGTGAATGTGACAAGGCAAAGAAGACTTGGTAGTGTTTTGCAGAAGGGATGTTGGGATAAATGTATGAGGTCTCAAGGAGGGTACTTTAAAAGTGAATAAGGCAACATTGCCTTAGATAGGCTATTTTTTGTTAATATCAAATGGCTGTTAATATCAATGGTAGCTGCTTGATAAATTAACTCTTTGTTTGACAAAAAAAAAAAAAAAACCTCTTCACATTCATTGTGTCTGTTTTTCTCTGAATAAGTCCAACAATTGAGTTGCACTAAGGTGATCGAAATTTCTCAAGCCTAAAAGACTTGCATCATTAACTGCACAGTTAGACATTTGTCTGCATATAAATCCTCTTAATAGAATATAAAAGTAGCGGGTGGCAACTGCAATGAATAGACAATTACCTATTGTCAATAAACAAAATATAATTCCATCAGACTTGCCATTGTGCTTTTTAAACAGAACTCTTCCTTATAGCTTATTTCATAAAGAATCAATGAATACTGACATTTTTCAAATGAATGCAAAAAAAAAAAAATTGAACTGTGTAATGACATCTCGTCATCAAAACAATACAATTGCCTCAAGCCTTATTTCTTCATTCACACACATAAACATTATACTGAATTAGCTTTCCAATATGTTTTTTTTTTTAGAATGCAGGCATTTTAATGAAATATCAGTTGATACTTAGTTATCTGTAGACCACTTATTGTGTCTTATTCCTCTATATGCTTTTTGGTCAACCCTCAGGCCTCTATTCATTGCATAACAATTAATTTAAATATTTTTACCCACAGAAATAAAGGGTTGCATTATGTCTGAGATCACATTATGCATATGTACAGTATCTGATTATTCATTGACGAAACTAAATATATATCTAAACAATACTTTCTCACACAACAACTAACCACAAATATAAAACACAACACATATCCATCTCACTAATACTCTTCTCCTAGGTTGAAATGCCAATCCATATGTAAATAATTCAATCATTCATTATAGGTATTATGCAAGTATGTTTATAGTACATATGCACTATTTACAGATAGTTAATTCAAAAAGTCACTATGTACTATTATAGCCTATTTTACTTTTCTTCCATGAAGATGTTTAATATTACCCATCAAAATCAGAATTAGCCTTTGACCTATATACCTTTTCAGTAATTCAAAATCTGACCACTACAAAATGTAGAGATACACCTTGTTAAATGGTCATAGTCATAGGATTAGTGTTCCTGGATCAATAAGTTCACAAGTTCTTTCCAACTTCATTTGGAGATATCAGTATCAAAAGAATGTCAAAATTCAATAATTGGGTAAGCTAAAAAGTTGGTACAATTTTTGTTGTAAAATGGTTTAGTCTTGACTGATTTTATTTGAGAAGATTGTATTGTGGCAACTGTCATAGAAACATTTTCAATGTCAAAATTGGTGTATCTTGGTTATTGATTCTAACATCGAAGGCGAAAGGAAATAAGCAACATTTGACATATGTCCTATTTTAAGAAAGGTAAAAATGTAATTCAAATGCGAGAAATATTTGTGCAGTTTATAGAGAAGGTACTGTGAATGACTGAATGCGGTTTGCAAAATTTCTTGCTGGACAAGGCTCAACATTCAGGTAGACCAGTTTAAGTTGATAGAGATCAAATCAAGGCATAAATTGCATAACTGATAATTATAATCAGTCAAAATATCCAAATCAAGCATTGAAAATCATTTGCACCAGCTTGATTATATTAAGGGTTTTAATGTATAGCTCCCACATAAGTGAAGAAAAACTGCAAGGTGGTACTCAAGTGTTCAGGGTTTTTTTTAAAATTGTGATGGACAATGAAAAGTGAGTACTTCATAACAACATGGAAAGATCATGGGGCAAGTGAAATGAACCATCACCACCACTAACCATACCAAAGGTAGGTTTTCTTTCCAAGCAGGTGATGCTCAGTATATGGTGGATTCTGAAGAGAATCCTCGACTTCCAGAGAACTAGACAATCAATTCAAACAAGTGCTTCTCTCAAACCAATTGAAGGCAGAAATCAACAAAAAGCATTCTTCTGGAATTAGTTTGGAGAAAGAGTATAATATTCCATGAATTTTGGGGGCTAACTCAATATATCAAACCGACCATAGAACATTCAAGGGTAAACATCATTTACAATTTCAGAGTAACGAATTTATAATTAAATGATCAACACTTTCAATACCATACAACTCACATGTGCATCTTGTGACATGTGACATATTGCCTCTGATGCACATGTGCCCCAATTCCACAGGCTTATTAAAGGCAATATAAATAGCAACAGCAATGTATTAGATTCAGTTCCTGTCTTGTTGCACTGAGGAGAGGATGTGCTCATTTTATTGCATTGTATGGTGCATTATCCATGGTAGTAGTAACCATGTTAAACAAGTCAATGGCATAGTTGCACTGATACTTGTACCAAAATTAAAAACAGTGCAAATAATCCTGTCAGTAATGCTTGCATTAATTCATGACCTCTGAAAACCTCTTCCTTTCCGATTACCAAAGCACAACATACAGATTGAGTGATAAAAATTTCTCAAACAAAGTCCAGGTAAATCATCAGATTCTACTTTCAAGTGCTGATGTTATTTGGGGGATTTCCATTAATTCATAGCCCTGTGAACAGCTCTCATCTTCTGTCATTAAGACCAACACTGAACCAAGAGCAGGCTATGACAAAGTCTTCTGCAAGAGGGGATGCAAAAATGTACCATCTCCTCCCTCTATGCATGCCTCTAAAGTTGATATCTTACATAACTTTTCTAGCGTATAGAAAAGATAAGTATCAAATAATCAACTTTTTCAATTGTTACTTCATTCTCTATCTGCTCACACATTAAATGTACTTTAAAAAATTCGGCATCTGCCCACTTAGAAATGCTTTTAGCTTTTAGAGGGGATGAAAGAATTTTATAAATCCAACCCATGATATCAAAGGTTAAGATGGTGACACAAAATCAAATTTCTTATCAAAATGATTCCAATTTTCTCTTAAGATGTGGTTCAGATAATACCCATAGAAATATGCATTGCATACAAGACGAAAATCGAAATGCAATGTTCCAAAGAGAGTTATATGTTTTCTGCAGGTAAACACCAGCACCTCTAAAACTGAACTGTCAAAAACTGTTAGCAATCAAGACATGCATGAACTACGCTAGAAAAATTATTGCAGGAAGCAGGAAAAATATAAATAGATAAAATAAAAGGATGAGTGATAAGAAAACAAAAAAGGGAGTGGGGATAGAGGTAGTGTTGCTAGTGTCTTTGTACAAGGCACCTGATTGGTTGGTTGGCTGATTGCTCAAAGCATTCCAGTGAAGCAGAAAAAACAGTAATATGAGGATATGAAACTCAAGAGAGAGAGTGTGATGTCAGTTATAATGAAACAAAGACTGAGGAGAGAATGTAGAGAGGAGGAGAGAAAGAAGAGAGGATGAGGAGGTTTTCTTTGTTGGTGGGGAGAAAGTTCTATGAAACAGCTTCAGTGAAATTGAAATTAGCAGCAGATGAATGAAATTAGAAAGCCAAGTTATCAACCCTGAATTTTCTGATTAGACAATTGGATTGAAGCAGCTTTTGAGGTAGAAAATATAGTGTTCAATCAAGTGTATCGCAAGCAAGAATTGCTCCATCTCTGAATGTATTCAAATCCTTGGTTTTTATGATTATGACTCCAAAGCAAGGCAACAACTTTCTTGTTCATTTGTACTTTTCTATAGACACAGGTTTCTAGCTTTATTTCTCTATCATAGAGGAAGAACAGTGAGAGGAGAAGAAAAAAAGCTTACATTGAAACATCATGCTGAAAGGAAAAATGGATTTTTTTTTTTTTTAATTTCAAAATTATCAATATGGGCTCTTCAGCCTAGGTTAGTAACCAGTCTAGGAGACAACTCTAAATTCAAACCAGAGAAGTCCAATCCATCATTTAGCACCATGAGAGGCTACCAACAGACAGAGAAGGATAGAGGATATGTTCCCCAAGCAAACAGTTAATTGGGTTCTGGTGAAGCTTCAAGGAGATCAGCAAACCTTAAGTAGATTACAATAGATTGCTCAAGTAAATAAAGGAGAATAAAATAGATTGACCACTATTTGCACATACCCCCAACACTTCGAGTACAAGTGGATGATGGGGAGGGGTAGATTATCACACTATTTTCTAGAAAACTTTTGGCTAACATTGAGTTTTTAAGAGTCAAAATTGGATCATTTGATCAGAACACATTAAGTGACACCATATCAACTGCAGAAGGAGTTAAGATTTTTACTTTCATTTTTTGTTATTTTTAAAGAAACTTTTGGGATTTTTGGCTAATATTTTAATCAAGATAAATAAAAGAAATATGTATGAACCATAAGATTTTAATTTATTTGTTAACAAGATTATATTTTTATTTAATTAATTATTTTAAAGATGTAATGAACCATAGAATTATGAAATATAAGATTATAATTTAATCAATTATTCATTAACAAGATTTTAATCTACATAATTATTCATTTACACCATAGAAATTCTGAACGGCTGAAGCGTATCTTCCTCAGTTCCAAACATTTCTTTTATTTTGCTTTTTGAGCGAGACCACGTACACTCAATATTGAATAAATAAAAAGTACATCATCTTGTAAATAAATAGATTATAATCTTTCATTTTATATTGTTATGATGCAGATATTTTTTTTTGTTATTTTTCTAAGTAAATATAAAAGTAAAAATCCTTTAGCAGTCCATAAAGTGTCTCTTGAAAATGCATTTCAATGACATAATGCACTTTCAATGGTTAAAAACTCCATGTTTGCCAAACTTCTTATCAAACCTTAGGGAAAAATTTTTTTTAAAATCTCAACAGACCAAAATGAAATGTCAAACAACTAATTTAGTTTAAACTGTCTGCATGAGAAAACAGCAAACCACTATTTGGTAGTCTCTACAAATCCTACCACACCATTGCTGTTTTGGTAGGAAGAATAATCATTATGGTTCTCTCTTTAAACTTAATCTTTGCTGTAAGCTTCTATCTAGGCCTGTATAGTTATTTGAAATGTTGGTTTTGTTTTATTGTCGAGAATGTTTCTTCACTAGTTCAAATGATCATTTCAAAGATTATGAATGGAGAAACAACAAACTAGGACGTCAAATTGTATAGAAGCTCAGCTGTGTCTGATACAAAGCCAAATGCAGGGTTGAAAAAGTGTGCTGCACCACTCTTTCAAATGGGGAGGATTTGTCTGCCTTAAAAAATCAGCATTTGAAATCGTAATTTTTACCTGAGCTTGAGCAACAACTGCTGGTTCTGGTAGTAAATGTACAACTGCTACAAAGAAGGCCATCTGCAGTTTTTTTCCAAGCTTAGTTAAGTCTGGTTCAAGGACCATAGTGTAGGGGCATCACATGAGAATCAATGTAACAATTCTGAGAAAGTGTTTTGAGAGACAAGCTTATTAAGCTTGGTACCCAAGATGCCTTCTGATAGTGGGACTATGTAAATTAAATACTAAGGTCCATAAAAGTAAACCACCCAGTGAGGATCGATCTCACCGCACAAGTGAATTAGTCAAGACGAGATTGCTATCCGTCATGCTAGAGAGTCCTGCCACTCGTGTGTGTGTCTGTGAATATCATGAAAACTACTATCAAGTGTGACATGAGTGATACAAAAGACTGCACCTTCATTCTGCTCCAGCTAGTTAGCAGGTATTTTCAAAGCAGCAAGTGTTCACTTGTTAATCTATCTTCTGTTCATGCACAAGTGGCTAATATTTGTTGACAGTTTTGCTGAACCCATTGTATCTACTCAGTCAAGCAAGCAAGAGCTAATTTTTCCTCCTGCTTTGCACTTCTTCAATGGAATACTATGCTTGTTTCTGCTACCAGTTGGAAATTATCACCTGAAAAGGTCATTTATTCTCTTTCAGTATGCTCTCGACTTTGTTAGCAGAGTACGGCATGCAAAAGAGATTGAGGAAGTTCATTTCTTTGATATTTGTTCGAATTTTATTTGAATTTTTGAGTGATTTCCACTGTGCTAAGACTTAGAACCACTGAGTTTTGGAATTGTTTGAGATTTTGGTAATGTATTTTCCACGTAAAAAATCTAAAATAAAATCATCAGAACATGTTGGTTCGCTCTAAGATGATACAATTACATTTATGTACAATCCAGTAAACACAAAAATCACTTTCAATGGCTCTCGAGAGTAATCATTCTAAATACCTCTATAATGCATAGAATTCCAGTTGTTTCCTGTCTGTCCATAAATATCAATTTGAAACATAAATATAGGATACATATATTCTAAATCAGGAGAAAATGGTGATTACTTTGATGCTGATACATTTAACTAGTGAAATGATCATTGAAAAGAAGCTTTTTTGTATTTGATCCTTCAATAGGAAGCTACATCAGTGAACTGCCTTTCCAGCAACTGGGTTTGTATTATGTTGGTTGCTTCGAATGGTATACCTAAATTACAAATTCAACAATTACACAATAAAATCTCTGGCAAACAAATTTGTAATTCTCTTTTAGTTTGCTTGGTGTTTGAGTCCCAGTAAAAGCCAAGGTTTTAAAAATTGACATTCCAAGGCAGGCAAGTCCTTGATAATGGGATTGGTACAACAGTCTAGGCACATGGGAAGGAATTTTTAGTGTATTTGCCCCACCACCAACTTCACTAAAGCTTTTTTTTTTTTTTAAAAACCCTATTTTCATTGGCAAAAAAAGAGAAAACTAAAAAATTCAGTAGCCCAAAAGACTAATATATATAAATAATCCCCTACCACATTGTGTGGGTATATCTTAAAATTAATTGTGAATGATTCACAAGAGAAAGTCACTACAAACAGAAAATTCACTTTAGCAACTTTAAAAACTTCATCCAAAATTCAATAATTGAAATAAAGTAAGATCAACAACTAAGAAAGGTAGATCCTATCATCAACTTGAGTATTGCTTTCAATATTAAACCTTATGAAGAAGATGAGAAAAAAAAAAGTTCTCCGCTTGAACTTACTCTTTAAATCACTTCCCGTGATAAATTTTAGCTCACATCACCAAAACGGGCAATAAAGCAACTAATGTCATTTTTTTTGCATCAACAAGAATATATTAAAGTAATGTCTTCTGACACTGTTTTGTATAATAGAAGTACTAATAGGATGTCGGACTTACCTGAGCCAACCCAGGAGATAGTTACCAAGTTAGGTATAAAACAAATCCATAAAATAGTGCACACTTACCTGAAAGGAAAGAAAAAGGGTACTTTAAAATCATAAATTCAAATCAAAATTGAGATTAAAGATAGGGGAGGGCAGCTCTGCAATTTCACCTATTCATCACATAAGGTTCATAAACAGAGTCTTAAGACTTATCTATATTTACAGAGTGAATATTCCCACCACAAACCAAAAACAATTCACTATTTCAACAATTGTACACAAATAGCCATTCTAAATGTAAATCAAATGGAGAAAAATTGCAACAAAAATCTAAACAATAAAAGATATAATTAACACAAGTTCATCTTTCTTAGATCTCATATAAAACATTTCTAATGAAAAATGAAATCTTGGCAAGATAAGCTGGATTTTTTTTTTTTATAGGTGAAATGGATTTAGAGCTCCTCTTAGCAGAAATGCATAAGGACCCCTCCTCTTCACAGACAATTATGACCACACAATTGATTCTATTTGGTAAAAGAAAGATTCTGAATATGCAAAGTCAATGTTTTCTCCAGAAAATTGTATCAGAACTCAATAGGAGATAGCAATGCACCTTGGCATGATATAATAAATAGCAAACTAGTCTTGCAGACTATTGCTGCTGTAGTGAGTTCAATCCTCTCACTGCATGCTCCACACATATGGCCTTGTGCCATACTAAACTCAGCTTCATAAATACCAGCAAGAGTCAGCAACCACTAATGTTCCAATTGCCAGTGATAACTCATATCACATGCAGGAACAGTTTCAATGCTTGAGAAGGTTAACTTCATGACTAATCCTGTCTCTTCCAAACTGCTGGGTTAATAATGCTGTCCTCTCAAAATAAAAAGTTAAAAACAAAGTATAAACTCCAGAATTTAACTCTAAAACTGTAGTTCATTTCCTTTCATAAAAATCGATCCAGGAATTTCGTCAATGTGTGTAATTTCTGCAGAAAATTGGTTAGCTTGACAAAGGGGTGAGTGTTTTGTAACAATAGGATTGCCCCTGGCACCCAATATCAAAGTGATGATGAGGAATAATAATAGTGTAGTGTGAATCTGACTTGGATTGTGAGGTAACGAGCAAGTGAGCTTGCCAATGCATTTTTATAGGACTTGTGTTACAATCTATTATACACACAGTGTGAAGTTATAATTCCAATGTCTATTGTTCTATTCTTTGGTTTGGATGGCAACTGCTTAAAACAAAACAACAAAAACAACACTCTAAGAAATAAGTAAAAATTCCTACACATCATTGGAAACAAGTACCTTCCAACTTCATTGTGATCTTTTTACCATGTATCATACACTTCTTTTTACAGCACTGTTAGTATTTTCAAGATAATAGAGAACTAGAGGATCTTTTTAAAGGATACTCTGAGCTGCTATACACAAGCACACTTCTGAGTTGATACATTTAATAGAATATATCTAATTATAGCAAGATAGATCAATAAGTCTGTAGCTTGACAGAGGTATTAGTTGAATTTTGATCCGAAATGTTCAATGTATATAAAGCTTCATATTCATGACTGAATAAAAGGAAGGAGACTGAAAAAATGGTGCAAAATGAATGGTTTTTTCATCAAGCTACAGATGTCAATATTAGTAAGAAAATATATACCCATAAAGCGTTAATAGAACTATAAAAACTTTTTGAAATACTGAACAAGAATATTTGAACACAAAATAGACAGAAAATATTGTAGTGGCACAAAAATCGCTATGCATGATGGCATGTACTAGCAAATAACAAAATTTATACAATAAGATTGTTTCATTTTGCCAATGTATTAACATATCAAATAACTTCTAGGTAGACAAATAGCTCATCATTTGAATTAAATACACTGATCTCTCTACCGATTCTTGCATTTCAATATTTTAAATTTGTACAGTAACAACATTTGACTGCAGTTCCTAAAATTATCTATAAATGGAAAAATATTGAAAACTATGTTTCAATATTTCCTTAAATTGAATGTAAAAAAAAAAAATCATCAAAGTCTTGATAAGGATAACTTGTATTTAATGTTATTCATTCAAGTTACACAATATACAAGAAAAATGAAATTTGCTGCAACTTTGTATCTAACATTTTAGAGTCATTTTTGTGACAGGGTAATATATATATATATATATATATATATATATATATATATATATAAAATTTTATTGTGTAACACTTTTTGATGAACACTTAGATACTAAACTTTTATCCAAGGTAGAGGGTTGGGGAGTAACACTTTGATCCTTGGTACAGTGCACAGATACTCTGATCCAAGGCAGAAGTGCCAGTCCATGCATACATAATCCTATCAATTTTGATGGGTACTCTGCAAGTGAATAAGCCAAATGCAAGCATTAAAGATTTCTTCGGCAATTTTCAGAAATATCTTCAGCATTCATCAAACGCAGAATGTTCAATAATTTTTTTTTTTAGATTTGATATTTGTTTTCAACAATTAAGAGGTTTGATGATCAATTTTTTTCCCACTTTGATTTTCACACATTTTCATCATAATTAAAATAAAAGATTGTTTCTCCTTTCCCCACTTTACTAATTCAAACTAGCCATAAAAAGTCGTCAAATTCACTGAGGAACTTCTTTTTAATCCTTAATTTAGTTATATGTTCAGATATTTCAAAAGAATGAGTCAGACCCTTTAGTCATCCAATTGTCCACATGGCTTTTTACATGATACTCACTAATTGCAAACAAAATTCAATTATAAAATAACACCACTGCACCATTGTTATATTAAGTTTACACATTTATTAAATGCATTCAAGGGATCAATTTATTTGTCCTAACAAGCAAACTGGTTTATATCATAGATATAAATGTTTTTGAATTCATATACAAGTGTTAACACAACATAAGAACAAAAGTGAATTTAATAATTATTTCAATTGATTTCTTTTTTCTTTTTTTTTTTATCACTTGAAGCTAGAGATAATTGAGTTAAGATGTGTAATGTAGGCTTAAATCACAATGGTATATAATTTATTCCATACCATCATGATTACCTGGCACTGCCTGGCTTAAAATAATTACTGAATGCAACATAATTCTTGGAAAATCAGCTCAAAACAGTAAAAGAGAGATGTAATTGAAGATAAACTGAATATTTGTTTTAGTATAGTATAACTTTTGTGGAAGAACAACATGTATTACGTTAAGTAAATATGAAACCCATCATGTAATTCTTTAGTTCAATTTTTATTATTGGGAAACTTTAGTTTAAAAATCTTCATTTTGAAACTAGTTTGTAAAAAATAGCTCATCTCAATTTGTCTACAATGAAAGTTAAATAAAATATGCTTAGGTAATATCAGAAATAGATAAATGAACAAAACATGTAATTTGTAGAAGAGTACAGACAAATTCTTTTTTTTTAAAATCATATCTATTATCATTAATTGGTATTTCATCCATCTTATTGTTACTATTAAACACAACTCTCAGACTTATTCTATAGTGTGTAGTATGGATCAGAAATGAAGAATAAGCCTATAGGGTGAGATTCAAACATATGCTTTGTCCTCAGAAATCCTGCCTAATATGAATCCTAAGTAAATGACCAAAATGATACATCCAGAAATGCTGAAAATAAAATACATAAAATTAATTTCCAGAAGGTGAAATGAATAAAAGATGAAATTACTGACCACTCATTCATCTAAAATAAATAAATTTTAATCTTTTCAGAAGATGGATGAGGGAGGGGAGTATGTGCATGCAAAACATAAGGTTAACCTGTCTAACCTTTAGCACAACGTAGACGATTTTATTCACCCAGCAAAAAGTTTGTCCTGCCTCTGTGGTGACTTCATACCAAATGATAGTGTGTTCAGATTTCTTCATGGTTATGTAAATTTCAGTCAAAAAAAAAAACAAAAAAAAAAAAATCAGTTACAAGCTATAAAAGTTTCTAAGTGCATTAAATCTTGGTGCCCTTGAAAAAGAACGTAGAGTGCCAAAGGCTAAATATCAGCTTCAAACATTGAACTAATAATATCCACAAAAAAAGAGAAAAAAAAAACAAAATAAAAGAAACCTAAAATTTTTCTGTCATTTTTCAACTAACCTTGACATCTTCCCAAGTAAGCATGCTTCCAGTGATCGTGACACAAAATGAAAGAATGAAGATCTGAAGAATGAAAATTGTTCCTTTCACCCCACCACCACCAACAAAAAAACTCTCTCCCACGTTACTTGCTACTCCTACTCTCCCTGTCTTGATCAAGTGCAATGTAATTTTAAAATCTGATCATCAGGCCAACTCAATTAGCTTGGCTTTTCAAAGTCTGACTTTAACAATACAAGATAATTAGGTAGATTTCCTTCTTAAAAAGCAAGAGAGAAGAAAGGTTGAAGGCAGGAAAAAAAAAAGTTACTGTCACACAAAAGTACAAAGAAAGCAAAATATTCCATCATTATAAGGATTAGGCCTGGGAAAATCTTACAGCCAATTCCGAGACAATTCAAAACAAAACAAAAAAATTTACAAGTGGTTCAAAATCCCTGATTAAATTTAGTGGCAAAAAAAAAATAAGCTGTAAGCATGCAAAGTTCACACATTCTTGAAACTACAGTGTTTTTACATCCTCCTTTGAGACACCTTCAACATGGTTATCAAGAAGTGTGCAATGTCTGCATAAGTATTGTTTTACGAAGAAAATAAGATGATAACCAAATTAATAAACTTTATTAGTAAATGTATCAGATTTTTCAAACCCAATGCAATGATAGAATAGTCACTTGAGTTTCACGGGATGTCAAGATGCAGATCCCTCATAGAATTTTAATTTTGAAAAATAACCTTCCATCCTACCCCCAACTCATACACTTTGTAGTTTGGCTACAAAGAACTTACATGTACTGATGACCATTGAGATTGGGAAAATATAAGAAAGAAATAAAAAACAAAAATTAAGACAAAGGGAACTTGTTAAACAGCCAGTAATTTTTATTGTCTCAATTGGAAAGAAAAAAAAAATCAGCCAGACCTAACCAAGCAATAGTTGATTTGGCAACCCTGCTCCTTGAATACTAAGCCAAATCATTAGTTTAATTCATTTCAATTGTAATGAATAAATTTCATGTGTGATTGACAGAAACAATTCAGTGCATACATAAAAAAATACATTCATATCATTATGGCTGCAAAAACAGCAGCTGTGTCTCCAAAAAAGCCTTCATCTCTAGGGTCAGGCATGGTTTTCAGGCTGAAGCATCATTACCACAAATCCTGGGCACCCCAGCAGTACCTCATGATACCACCAGGCTTTGTCAGTTTTCTGTCACAGTATAGGATATAGCCCCTGCTCGAACTTGGAGCTTCTTGATATACTTTTTTCTTGTTCATGACAATCCAAGTCATCAGATATTTTGATATACCTCTTTGGCAACTCTAGCATAGCAATAATTTGCCTACTTTAGAAAGAGGTTTTCTTTCCAAGTTGCATACATTTTTGCTGCAATACTTCACTAATTGAAAACTAAATAAATTGCACAATGGGGTGATTCCAGGATAACCAATAAAATTGGAAAATATCACTATCACCTCTTTAATTTTCTGTAGATTGGCATAGGTTTAAATTTTGGGCAGAAACAGGTTTCCAAAGTTCTAAGCTAAAATACCACAATCTGTTTGAGAAGTTACAAGCCAGTCATTTTGAATTGAAGGATTGACCTTGCATTTTTTGAATCGCCAGAACTTTTAGTTCTGGCCATTCTCAAGCTTTTCTAACAGAGATAGACAAACATTTGGTGAATTATCAAGAATGGCCAGAGTTATGACCATTTAATTTTCTGTGGTTACTAAAAGCACCCAGGAGGTTTTTAGCAAGTTAGTTTTTGAAAATTCACCCATTCAAGTTTTTGAGAGAGGATTAAATTCACAATGAAAGTTTATGCTAAAGTGACCATTAATTTTGTATCCAGGTGCATTCACATGTTTTGACATGTATGATGGCCTATATACAAACTTTTCAAGGATAATAGTAATAGAAATGATAGGGAGATATTTTTATTATCAATGAATTTTTCCTAAATCCAGTCTCCAAGAAGTCAAATAGCAACCTCAAATATTCATTTATCAGAGAATTTGCCTAGAAACCTCTATGCAAAATTAAAGAGGTAAAAGTATTGTCCATTGGGTGATCTGCCCCGGAATCACCCAATGGCAAAAAGAAAAAGAGAAGATTGAAAATGCTTCCTGTGAAAATAAAATGATTTGACAAAGGACAGTGAAACAAAAGATATCTTAGGTAGTTTGTATATCTAATATAATCACATATAATCTTTTCTAAATCAGTTCATCCAAACACTTTAAAATCAATTCAAAATCATTATCAAATTCTTTAAAACGCAAGGTTGTTTGTAACTGAATTCGATAACACAGCAATGAATTTATAACAATGAAACTTTATATCCTTTGGTCAATGCTGATAACCAGTTATAGTATTCAAAAAGACCGTGTCCCAAAGTGATCACAATAAGCACTTACTTCAGTATATATCTAAAAATGGAATATTGCTATCTTAGCCAGAACCACCAACACATGTGATTATTATACATGATTCTATTTAGACTAGTGTCCTCATCTTTGCTTTTACAGTCACGTTTTGGCCATGGTACCCTCCAGCCTTCTTTTTTAGGGTTTTTTCAGACAGTTGGGTGGGCAGACGTACATATATAGAACAAAATCAGCACACACATATTGCACAATATCTAATCCAGGCAATGCTAAAGAAAATTCATTTTTAAATGCTTCATAAAATTGAAAGAGAAAAAAAAGTCAACTTACTACCCAAGTACAATAAACAAACCTTCAATTTCTAACATAAAAAATGTTCAACAAAAAAAATATGATAACTTTAATGCGATTGATAAATAATGGATTTCAGATATCTTCCCTAATCATATAATGAAATACCATCAAAGGGAATGTTCACTATTCAGTATCACTTCCATTCTTAGATGTTAGAGAGAGGGGTGTTTCATGGTCTTTGTAAGTTTCAATTTTTCTCCTTTTCATTCTCCAAAGGAATCTACGCAGATTTCCAGAAAGAATTTTAAGAATTTCTGATGAGTTTTTTAAAAATTATTGACAGGATATGAACAGATAAGATGGTACACCAAAGAGTTGTGAAAGAGAAGTAAAGCAATCCAACACAAATACCTGTGTAATCCATAGACAGATCTTATTCAATGGATTCATTAGTCATTGTTACCATATTCAGGCCACTTGCATGAAAAATTTTCAATTCAAGAGAGGGTTCTTTTCATATTAACTGAAACTGCTTAGACAGTGTCTGCATACCAAATTGGGTAGCTTTCCTTGAAGTTGTCTAATGGAGTGATCAGCATATTTGGCTGTTTTGACAACCTTCAGATAAGAAGAGACCCCAATTTCAGTCTGAATTTCATGGGATTTAGTTCAGTTTTGTCACTGATTTTGTATTGGACCTGTAGAATGGCCCCAGTTTGTTTGGGGTTTTTTTTTTGGGGGGGGGGGGGCTTTTTTTTGGATGATTCAAGTGTCATCCTATCCACAGAAACAGTCATCTGTAAGAAATGGATGGAGAAATTTGACCCAATTCTAGCTTTTATCACGTAGCCCAGTTAATTTCTTACCAGCACTTCAAAATAACCTTGAAATGCATAATAAAGGTCAAAAATCCTCTATCATGGCTACTGTAGGTAGTACTAATGAGTAGTTCTCAACAATCTACTACAAATAACTAGAGTTGCCTCCCTTGACTTTAGCTGAATTAAAAATTTTCATATCTTACCAAATTGTGACATTTCTACTTCGAATTACATAAATGGATCTTTATTTTACTGAAATCTATTGAGAAAAATCGGGCAAAACAGAACACTATTAATTTGGACTCTTTTTCATTCTATTATTATTCAAAGTTTTTAAAAATAAAAACAGCTATGTTGAAAAGGCTTAGTTGCACTTTCAATCTCATAAACGCATACATACATTCAAGTTTATGCAAAGATACACACATAACTGGGTAGATGCATAAGTAAATACATCTATAAAGATTTTAAATAGTTTTTTGACATGTCTCAATATACTTCCCCATCCTCAGAAACAATTCCAATTTAATGTGGTTCTTTTCTTCAGCTTAGTTCCATCAATTTATACAGCAATCCGTACTATATCAAAACGTGCACTATTCAAGGTATTACTGTACAATGTTTTAGTCGATCAAGTCTATATTCTTTGCCAGGTGTACAATTTGAATAGAAAGTGAGGTTCCATTTTTATTTGCCTCGTACAAATATACTTATCAAGTTGGTCGAATGAGTATATTTATCATTTCTTCTCCATAACCATTTTCTGGTATGCAATACTGAAGGGTGGGGAGACTACCACCCCACCCACAATGGATTAGTCCCAATATTGTGGTAATATCTATCAATAAAGAGAATTTGAAACATTTGTCTATTTCCAGCCAATCTGACTTTATCCTGTCAACCAAGAGAACTTGAGACAAAAGAAAGTTAAACAATCCATTGCCCAGGCAATACCAATTCCTGCTTCCTTTGACTGTGAACAGCATTCAAAACCATTCATAAACCCACATGACCACATTCAAAAAAAGAGACAATTATGTATATATCTTATTATGTAAGATGAAAAAGGACAAGCCAGCTTGAGCACATTTACAGTCTCAAAAAACTAACAAACAAAAAGACAGGCAATTTTTACAGATATTTTTATGTGAAATATAACACACCTACATAACACATAACACACCTAAAATACTTCTTTAAAATGTACCATAACCATTTTTAAAAAAGCTTCAAGTTCAAAAACTCCTAGATTTTCAATAACAACCACCAACTTAATTTCAGATTTTCTCTTTAACCTGTTTGCTGCCACTGCAAAGAATTCGTCGGTCTGGTGTCACAAATGAAATGACCCCTCAAAGCAAGCCATCAGTTCAGTGCCACGGATGAGATAACCCATACAAAATCCCAAATGTAAAGTGTGTTCACAACACGGCCAGAGAGTACAGAGCGGCCTTATTTGAAGATCTGTTTCAAAATATTTCATATACATTTAAATTATTAAAATTCATGTATACATTGTATTCAATAAATATCCTGCCATACACATTAATTGAATCATATCAAGATAAAACTGTTTTGAAAATCCAATAAGGACTTTATATTTTCATCAATTTTTTCATGTGAAAAACCAAGTACAGAAGTTACATTGTTAAAAAATATGCTTGGCAGTAAACAGTTTAAGGAACACTCCATTCATTTTATCAGCCAATAAGAGATAAATAAAATAGGGTGTGACAAATGTATGACATTCTGAAACTTGTTGGGATTGTTGGAATTTGTCTCACAAAGCTGGGTTATCTAATTGTTGTACATTACCAGAGCATGGCATCATGACAAGAATGTGCTTTATTGTACGGTTCAACTAACAGCAGAGGACAGAAGGGAGAGAAAGAGGAAAAATACAAAAACTTGAAATATAAATCCTTATGAATAGGAGAAAAACTACAAACATTCAGAGCACATACACAACAAAAAAGAAAATAGTTTTGAGTAGGGTACTTATCCTATCATATGAAAAAATATGCGGCCAGTTCATTTTACAATTCAGTGGTATTTTTTAGGGTGGGTATTTTCAATTACACCAATTATCATTGTGGTCCATGACTTGATTCTACCTCGACCTCCAAGAGAAACAATTAAGAGAAAATTCATGAATTAACTTTACAAACAAAATGGTCTTGATAAGGTTCTAAAGTTGGTGATTTTTGAGTGACAGGTTGTATTTTCTACTGGAAATAAACTACATTCACACAGAGACACACTCATTTCACACGTACATTTGCATTCTTTGTATAGGACTAGGTGTAAGCATGTTTGTTGTTCTGACCTACCTCTAATTAGAGAATCAAATCATGGGTCACCTACACCTTGAATGTTTCAACCTAGATAAAAGGTTGGGATATCTTAACTACTTTTGTAAATAATGTCTTATAGGCCAGCAAATGGAGAAATTGGTTTCTCCTACCTGTTACATCATGCTTTCAAGATTACAATGACTGATGTTACTACAGTATGCTCATACAGAAAAAAAAATCATACTTGATTTGATTTTCAAATGGGCAATATTGAAGTTTGAATGAATCATGGCATGAAATTAACTATATTTGGTACCCCCTAATGCCAATAATACTACCACTGACTACCAATACATTTAAATGAACAATTCTCATCCATTCTCCCAACAGACATAATTCGTAATTTCATATGGACAAGGCATTTCTCTCCTTAAATCCAATTTGAAAACAACAAAAAATATTTTGTCACCTGCCAGAATGTTGCTTTAAAATAAAATGGACTGGGTTCTACAGCAAGAATGACATGCAAACTGACTGACAGCAAAATGCATGTATCTATGTTTTATATGAAAAATTTCAACAGCAGGAACTTTCTAATTAGAATATTGATTCCATACAGCCATGAGTATCCTATATCATAAAGATTGTCTTTGTGTGCAAGAAGATGGATTGAAAGGAGAGAGAGAGAGAGAGCAGTGTCTTGAGATGATGCCATCCTCTTTTTCACAGCTCATTCAGCAAGAATTAATGAAGATTAAAAATTTTTTTTTTTAAATTCTTAAATCACACAAGCTGCCACGCAAACGTTAATGATGACTTAACAATATTCAACTTTTAATTACATATATAGGTATTGATAAAAAGGCAGTGCAAATTGAGGGAGAAAAGGAAAGAGGAGAAAGGCAACAAGCAATTCTCGGACAAAGTGTTCATAAGGCCAAAATAGAAGAGCATTCACTAGTCATAGCTTGCAAGATTAACTTAATATGGCATGTGACTGAGGGAAATGAATTGTAACCTGTCACAGCAGAGTGAAGAAAAGGGACGGTGAATAAAAATTGATAATGTCAGGTTGAAAATGATGTCCATTCTCTAATGAGTACCATGCAGATTTGCAATTTTTCATTAGCAAGGGGGATTAAACTCTAGCCATTATTCCAATAAGATGAAGAGAAGCAAAAATTTTAACTCCTGTTCCATTCAGTGATGGGACTGGGTTTTAGGAACCAAGGGTACACTAAGGTTCATGAGGCTGAAGTTGGGAAGAAGGGGGAGGTGTTCTAACACTCCCACCCAGTATACAGGTATGCAGGGGAACAGCATTCAAGGTATTTTCAAAATTTGCAGAGGCAGTTTCAAGAAGAATTCTGTAACAGCTTTTATCATCATGGTTAAACATCACTGGACACGTCTATTACATGTTTGTCTAGGTGGGTGTATACTGAACACAGTAACTCAGCAACACTTTTTTGGAAAATCTCTTCCTCCATTCAGCATGATGATCACCAAGAGAAGATTTGAATTGCTGGGTCATATCCTCCCAATGCGATCTGAGATGGCTTTCTTTTATGACATGAGCTAGTCAAAGCCTTCATGGTGGTGACAATGAGGAGCTCTACCGATGACTTAGAGGAAGTGCCAGAAAATACAGTTTTTCCCCAATCATTTTCAGGCACAGTGCTTTGCCAGGTTGAAATTCAAAAGAAAAAGAACTATCCACTTGATTGACAACTATGAAAAATCTGGCAGTCAGCAGGACCCAGTTGAAACAGTACATCAAAAACATGCTGACAGTTGACAAGAAGTAATGACCAACCTGCTGACTTCGGCAGTGAGTGCATATGCACAAAGATTTTTGAAGCGTGAAGATACAGTAAATGACTGCAGTTAAACAATTCAATTACTTAGATGTAAATAGATTAATTTGTCAAGTAAAATTTAGAGAATGTCTTGAAAATCACTGCAATCTACTGATATCAATAGATTATAATACCTAAACAACACTGATCTGCTTGGTGACTGAGTTGTATATTTCCTACAGGCAACAGTGATCCAAGTTTGAACCCAGGTAAAAACCAGGAGTTTGAATGCCATCTTTAAGACAGGCAGGCCCTCCCTACTCAGGATATTAGTGCAATACTATCTTTCTACCCCTTTTTGGCTTTGTGCCCTACAAGGCTAAGCTTAGTAAATATAAATTCTGAGACCAATTGCTGGTAAAAAGCAGGAGCCTATCATTACTCCAATTTAGTACATACTTTACTAAAGTACATGCATAGTTACATCAATAAGTGCACAGCTTAATAATGAAAAAAAAAAAATATTCATTTTATACAAATATCTATTATTTATTAATATTTATAACGATCTCCTCCTTTGTCACTTAACTTGCAGTTTCAGATCAATATTCAGTATATACTCATGACTGACTACAAACTTATTAACCAAACCTTATATTACATGTATATATATATATATATATATATATATATATATATATATATATATATATATATATATATATGTGTGTGTGTGTGTATATAAATAAAATGACTAACATGAGTATACATTTATATTAGACATATTATACTAAAGGTAAACCATGCACAAAATATAGAACATCTGTACGTCAATCACACAAAGTATTTACAAAAGTATAAACCATGTATAGCACTGACCCAGCCTACCAGTCTGCATGGGTCATTACATCAGGCATCTCTAACGAATTTTGAGATTGAACAATGAGAGGCATCAAGTAAAACAAAAATACACAACGAATTTCAATTTTTCTCTGTCAATGCACCTGATTCATCGATAAATATTGATCACATAGGTCAAATAATATGCAATGAACATTTCAGATCAAAATTCAGCTAATAATCATGTGTCACACTGCTTTCATTGTCAACAATTCCAGGCCATTCAAGTATTTTCAGTCTGAATAAGGATTGGCATTATGCAAGTAAATACAAATAAATACTTCATAAATAATAATAAATACTTTTCATAAAACAGTTTTGATATTCATGTAACTTCATCATTCAGTCCTCCCAGCTTGACCTAATCAAGCTCTATAGGAAATCCTCCACCTTGACCTAATCAAGTCTCACATGAAATATATTCTAATCATTTTTTTTTCTGCTTTCAACTTATTGACTGAAAAGAGTTTCAATAATTGCCCTTCAACTAACTAAAAGGACCATCAATCATTTGGAATTACTATAAGAAGCTATTCTCTCAAAAATCCTCCTGAGCTTGTAGAGAGGCTGATGTGAAATGCCTAGCTCAACACAAATAATTGCCAAGGTAACATAACTCCTTAAAAATATGGCATAGAGGTCAGAGCAGTAGACTGGAAAACACAAGGGAAATGGTTCAATTATGAAAAATCATTTACCCATATTTGTTGATAATGAAAAAACTTGACTCAAAAAATTAAGGTGAAAGGAAAGTCAATGTTGTGAATGGATGATGATGGTGGTGGTGGTGGTGGTAGTGGTGGGCAAAGTTTCATCTAATAATACAAAATGCTAATACTACTTGCATAAATACAATAACAAATATGGGTGGAATGAAAGGTGGGGCTTGGTGGATTCGATCTTCTGCCAGCCTTGTGGTTCTAGTGGTTTGGTTAGTAAGAGTAACTAGTATCCCTTACTTTCCAGCAGTTATCAAAACTCAAGATCAAGGTGAGTATATATATACAGTTTTGTTTTCGTTGGAGTATATTCAGTTCTGTTTTCACTGTTTGAGATTTCTCCATATTTCCCACCCAACTCAACCAAGAGTAAATTCTTCGACCCCAGGGTGACATACACCGGTTTGGGGGAGAGGCTAACCTGTTGACATGGAATACTAAATGTCACCATCTACTGCCAATCAGTAATACAGGCACAGAACATCAGTCATCCTCACGTACTGCCCTCAGCCCTGACTCTTGGCAACTTGCATGTCACAATCATTATCATCTATTATAATAATTTGACTTGAATAGTCAGAATTATAAATCATACTACACCAACAAGAACACAGAACCAACACCAAACAATAAATGCTTAGAACTATTTAGTTGCACCACATGAAATGTTGGTTTTTGTCAAAGGTAAAACACTTTAAATAAAAAGGACAAAACATGTACAGGATTCTTTTTTCTCATTCTAGTTAATATGTAATGTTTCAGAAATGGGTCATCGCTGTAAGCAAGCAGAGCAAACCACAAAATGACGCAGTTTTAGGGGATTTTTTTCAGGTCAATTCATATGGAATCCAATTGTCAGATTTTTTCACCGTTCTTATTGCAGCCAAATGATGAGCCACAATCAAAGAAGAACCTCCAAGGTTTGCTTCAAGAGCTCTAATTATTGTTCAAAGATTATTTCCCACTATTCTCTTCAAGTGGTTGTTTTGGAAGTCTTCATTTTGAATACTACCATCTCCGGAATAAAATTTCTGAAACCACCATTGTATTACTTGCTCATTAACAGCTTTTTCTCCAAATATCAAATTAACACTTCCACCTGTTTCAGCTGCTAGTCCCAATTCAAACTTATAACTACAAGAGTAGTCATATTTGCTCTACACAATAAAATATCTCAACCTAACAATTTGATCTCCTGAGTTTATTTAACAGGGTGGGTTTGCATTATAATTCTGAAGAATGATATTTGAGAAAAGCTGCAGATTTTTCACATGAATATCTCTTCATTCTGTGGCATGCCAGTTCAGCATGTATGTGTGTATATATTATATAAGATCATGTCAAATTTGACACTTTAGCTGAAAAAGCTTATCTTACAATGTCTTGAGCAAGTCAGTACATCAACAACTCGGGCATGACATCAGTTGTACACATTTTAACTTACTATTTTACAGCAACTCTTTACTAATTTGAAACTAAAATTAACACTACAGTATTTAATTCATAAAAGAGAACAAAAGCATATCTTATGAATGTACTTAGCTGTAATTTAGATAGAAAACTTGGGAATTGAAAAGTGTATGGGTGTTGTACCGGACAAAAACGCTAAGATCGAATTCATTTCTTCATTTTAATCCTAGCCATGTGCCAGGGCCACCAGTATCAGTAATGAAGTAGATATTTTAAAATATAGGTCATCTGATTTATCCTGACACAAATGTCAGCAAGCCATCTTCACTTATTCAAGTTGCTAACAAGAGTAAAGCTCAGAATATTGACAGGTTTTTTTTTTATCCAGTGCACTGAACTCTTTCAACAAGGAATAAATAAATTTGTTTCACAATAGGATAATAATGATGGTCATGTTCTTAAATTAAAATCAGTAACATTTCAATAAGTTTTTATTTCCTTTCCAAAATGTAGCAGTTTTTGAACAATTTGATACAATAAAGAGATTTCATTCAGAGGGTCTGCAGCATTTTATCAGCAATATTATAAATCACAAGTTGAGAAGATGTACATACATACAAGTCCACAAGATGTGAAACAATAGCCACTTACAGGACAAAAATATTATTGAAAAGGAATTTGAAAGCAATATTACAAAGCCTTCTATATAGAATAACAGAAATATGCTCTACTTTGGACTTGCATACAATCTGAATTAATACCTTCCTACAAATCAGTTGATGATTCCGTATGGTAGGCATCCTGGTATTCAACAAGTGACATTCAAAAAACATTACATAAGATGAAGTACAACATAAACAAAAAATGGTTAATATTTTAATGAAAATATGACCCATCTGAAGCAGTAAACTTTCTACCAATAATCCTCTAAAATAATCCTCTAAAATAATATGCCACAACTAAATTCTTTAGGTTTAGTGGTCACAAATTCAGTAAAAGCACAAATTATAACTTCCCTCTTATTGAACCTTTTATTATGGATTTGAAAAAGTTCATAATGCATGAAAAGGTAATCTCTAGAAGAAAATGTCAGGTGAATAGGAAGGATGCTGACACTTCATATTCCAATTCCCTAAGCTTAGATACAGTCAGTTGAATGCTGTGGGGACTGATACTGTCATAGAACATTCCATTCAGTTCATGTGGGACTCATTTTTCCTACTTTTTAACCTTTCCTATTGCCTTGAGTTTACATGATATGGTTGCTGTTGAAGTCACACAGTCTCCAGTGTTTGAACCATTTTTCATGGATAATTGGCCACTGCTGTCGATAATTCCTCATCATTAAGAACAAATTACTGGTATCCATACTTCCAGACCTACACCTATTGAATCATCACTGAATAGTTTGTACTCGAGTAGTTTTCATTGACTACTATGTTACCTGTTGAGTAGCATGTCCTAATATCAAATCGTATTTCAAATCTTGCATCATGACCAGCCCATTGCCATTTGAATTTTCTGATGGATTCTATGATATCTCTGACTTATTTTTTCCCTAATATATTATGATGTCTTGTGATCTCTCCATGTGAGGTTAAGCATGATTCTTTCATATGCACGTTGCATGGTGCTCAAATACACACCATGAAAAATTGAACCCTTAGTAATACAAAACTGACCCTCACATTTTCTATTCCTGTATTTCTTGAATGAACTCTCACATTGTAATCTATGTTAATCAAATATTGATTCCTGTTATATCCAAGCAGATGTAGTGTGCATTTATTTATCCAATGTAATTGTACACTGAAGCTTCTATCTTGCCTGCCAAGTTATCAGCTGATAAATTTTCTCTTTAGTACTAAATCCTCTTGTGACTGTTTCCTAATGTGTATATGATCAACTTGTGCATGAGGCCATTATTTCCTAAATTACAATCACATGACACTTTACCAGTTTTTTGTACAAGTGTATGAGAGTAGATCAATAAGCCTTACACAAAGTTATTAGCTGAATTTTCATCTAAAATTTGCGCTGTATAATATTCAATGTACGAAAACAATATTCACTACAGAATTAAATACATTGACAAGGAGGAGATTATGTCAAAAAATAAATATTAGTTGTGCAAAATAAAATCTCTTAGGCTAATTGATGTCCTGATGCATATTCCAATAGTGATGTCAAAAAGAAAGATTATAGTCTGGGGTCCAGAAGAGTCCTCTGTACCCCCTCCCGACTCCTGGTATCCTCAATGTACTTTATCTAAAAGTTTATGGCTTGGATATTTACTCAAAAATTGAGAAATTGAAAATACTGATTATTTGGAAATGTTTCTTTTGACACAAAATGATACCACAATCAGGAGCAGAGCAGGAAATTTAGGGGCCTTGTAGTGCAGTATCTTCCAACCTGGGGTGCTGCAGACGCTTGATGGTCCACAAAGTTATTAATGAAGCTCTGCGGACAGATCTTTCAGAAATCTGGGGTCCGCAAACTTGTTGACAAGGCAAACCAGTTATGTCAGTAGTTTATGCTTTACAGTTACTTGAAAGTATTTTCGAATGAAATAGGACTTGAAGGGGTACTATACTATAAAATTGAGGAATGGTCCAATTCTGATTTGCAATGTACTGCGCATATACCCATAGTATTTTCTGTGTACTAATGGGACCCTCAGGCATGTTTTTATAAAGTTAGTTTTTGAAAGTTCCCAAGATAAAAGTCAAAAATAATCATTTAGGTCTGCACTTGCATAGTCCTTTAGAATTTTGAGCAAAATAGTGTCAACCAAGAAAAATGAATCAACTGATGGATATGATGCATCATTGGAAAAAGAATTTTCATCAGCTTTCATAACAGTGTATCTTTTCAATTTGTACGTCAAGCATAAACGGTTACAGCCAAAGATGAGAAAAAATTATTTCACCCACAATCAGTTGAACATTTAAAGAAATATGTTCAGACTATCAGAGAAAACGCGCGTCATTTTCAAAGGACCAAGAAAGTGGTAGTTTTTTGTTTTTTTAATTCTTATTGAAGCCATTAGAAAAACAACAGGCTCAGTATAACAGATTTATCAACTCCAATAGTCTTGGTTTTATTGTCATTGGAATCGGTTGGTTAATTAGTGAAGCATGTGTACTTCATGCAGTGCACCAAGTACACATTAAACAAATACAGACACAGGTGTCTTCATTCAGTATAATGTAGACCATCATCCTCAACTTCGAGGGATAGCTATGACAACAAATCTAAACAAGATCACCAGGTTGAAAAAAAAAAAACAAAAAAAATAAGTCAATACAAAGAGTGCAATTAATGAATGTAAATTGTAGTCTTTACATGCAAATACCCTGAGGTATTTATTCAGCATATGGCAATGAATAACAAACTGAGTATAGAAGAATAAGGGGTAAAAAGAAAACATTTTTCAAATAGGCAAGAATAAATACTTGAAAGTCGGAACAATATTTTGTTTGTAAGGCCTATGTTGTTTCATCATGAACATGAGGGTGTGGTTATTGAAAGAACTGAAGGTGGAAAAAGATGTGATTCCTACAGTACCATTTGTACAAACAGAAGCTCTACTTATTACTAGTGAAATATTGATGCCAAGTTTCCTTTTCAAGTGCACTTCACTATTTTGGTAAACCTGAAGTCTATATTTCTGTTCGGATATGAACTATAAGTACCTAGTAAGAATTCAGTACTTTTCATCACAGAGCCATACCTGCCAGACTTCACCCTAATGTTTATTAAAGATAAAGCAATCTATATGAAGCTAGCAATCTCTAATTACCCCTATATGCTATATAGATTAAAAGATACAAGTTTATCCTTGCCTTTAAAAAAGGGACTGCAACATTTCACTATCATTTGAGAAATCCGTGTGTGTGTGTGTGTGTGTGTGCATATGCATGCACACACAAAATTTATATGACAACTGTCCATTGTACAAGAGTTTTGGCAGAAATGTACTGGACATTGCTGTATCAAGTTTGAAGTTGACTGGGTGTAGAGAGAGAGAAACAGACAGAAACAGACACAGACACAGACAGAAACAGACACAGACAGACACAGACACAGACAGACACAGACACAGACAGACACAGACAGAAACAGACACAGACAGAAACAGACACAGACAGAAACAGACACAGACAGAAACAGACACAGACAGAAACAGACACAGACAGAAACAGACACAGACACAGACAGACACAGACAGAAACAGACACAGACAGACACAGACAGAAACAGACACAGACAGAAACAGACACAGACAGAAACAGACACAGACAGAAACAGACACAGACAGAAACAGACACAGACAGAAACAGACACAGACAGAAACAGACACAGACAGAAACAGACACAGACAGAAACAGACACAGACAGAAACAGACACAGACAGAAACAGACACAGACAGAAACAGACACAGACAGAAACAGACACAGACAGAAACAGACACAGACAGAAAGGGAAGGAGAATGAGGGTGGGAGAAATAGAGGGAGAGAGAGAGAGAGAGGGAAAGAATTAGGGAAATTTTCCTGTACCTCTCAACATAACTTCTGATTACTCAAGTCAACATACCATCATCACTATTTTGGGGCATAGTAGATGCTAATGAAAAGTTTTTGTAGAAACACTCCTTTCAGATATTTATAATACAAATTTTCCCCACCATCTTATAAAGGCAAGAAGAACATATCGGAGAGCCTAATTCTTGGAAATGGAAAAAGGCTAAAATCATTCTAATTATGATTTCTTGTCTAGATTTCATCTCAACATTTAGAATAAACTCCCATCAATTAGTGTTCATACAAGTAAAAAAAAGAAAAAAAAAAAAAAAAAAAAAAATCAACCAATGATGACCAGAGAGCTATCAATTAAAAGTGAAAAAAAAAAAAAAAAATCAAACCTGCAATCGATTTTTGAAAAAATATGTAGGTTTTTTCTTCCCTTATTTCTCACTTGATAATTGTGATGTAACAGCAAAGCTAAAAACTTCATAACTATGCCTTTTTTTTCTTTTGGACACTAAGAAATCGAGATTTGTTAATTGCTCTGAATCATTGGTATCAGCAATTTCCCTAGTTACCCATATTATATAGGCATAATCCTGGTTGGCCGAATTTTAAATATGTTTGCATCCTTATTGTTCTCTGGTCACACAAAATAACTAAAAACCACTGGTTACTTGAACCATAATTTCAGTTCACTATGTGTAACTCACAAACAACTCTATTTCAACTCCTGTTCACCACTTCAACCTCCGTTTCCAGATTAAGTTGCATTTTGAAGAGAACCTCAAAGCGAGACTTCAAACTAAAGGCTCATCAGCCATTCTACTATATTCCATTTATACACTTAGCACTATCCTGAATAAGAAGTGGTAGGAGATGACATCACAGTAGTAATGAAAGTACCCAATAATTATTCAATACAAAGATGTTAATAAAGACAATCTGCTTTCAATTTAGTAAGAAAAAGAACAGATACTACGGTAGGATTCTAAGCAAGCAGTGAGAAAGAAAAAGAAAAAAAAAAAATTCTACACTGCTCTACTGAAATTTTGCACTAAAATGAGCATTTGCCTTTTTCTTTCCTGTCTCCTGCTTAACTGTCATGTCAAATGTTCTAACAAATATAATCCAGTTGAACAAGCTTTTGACTAGATTGGTGCCAAGGTAGTGGTTTTTCCAAATCAGTGAAGCTCAAGGTTGGAAAAAAATGGCCTAATAATGCATATACTGTACTGCATTGCCGATACCAATACAACTTACATGAACATAACCTAGTTCAGGTTTACTCTTTCTTTTTACTAATGGCAACAACACTGACTATTAACTTTAAATACAAATTTGAGTTTTTACTCCCTGCAGGTGTCGATTTCCCTCCAAAAGTTCTTGCTCATACTTGCATGACCAGACGATTCAAATTAACATTCTGAATTTGAAGCTGCCGGACTATTGAGTCCCTGATAAGTAAGATTCAACCTGGATTAAAATTCCATTTCACAATACAGTAACCTAATGCGGGATTCACCTGCCGCCCTCATTTACCTAGGCCACACTTCACTATTCCACTAAGCTTGGTAGAGTCATGGCATTCCCTGATGCCTGTGGTGTGCAAAAAAGCAAGGATAGTTCTGATGAAAAGCAACAAAAATTTAAATGAAAAAAAAATATACTAGCACAAAATTAATGGTTGACAATTCTTCATATAATAAAAGAATAAATCAGGGTAACCAAAATTATGTCAAGCATTAAAGCAGATATTCTTTTACTCAATGAAACATGCCACAACAATGATTGACAGAAGAAAGTGATTTGCACAATTTTTCTGCTTGTTTTCCTCAAGTTATCAATGGAAGGGAAGTCTTTGACAGCCCACAGATACAGCTGAATAATTATACAACTCTACCAAGAGACAGAATTGTCTATAGATAATGTATTACTACAATCAAGTTTCAGTTGCTTTTTTTCTTTCATGGATTTTTGGAACACTAAGTCAACAATGAGGTAAGTAGTCAAACAACTTAGAAGAGAAGCTACTGTACATCGTATATGGATGGTTGGTTGATAACCCAATGGTTTTGAGACGTGTACGTGCAGTCCTACTAACCTGAATAAAATCTAATAAAGACTAAATATTGTCAAACAGTTACTAATATTAGATTACTGAGTGAAAAAAAAACCCTAAAAAATAGGGATAGAAGAGTAGGTGTAGCAATTTGAAACAGAACCCATTTCAAGATAAATGGTACCTAAGAAAAAATAGAATATAATTATTCGTCTTTGAGTCAGGAACTCCTTTGGGGAAACTGCCAAAGGCAATGGAATCCTTTCTCCCCTAGAGAAATATACATAAACACCAAATTTGGTGTATGATAACTCTCAGCAGAGTTGCTTGCTGTCTTCCTTTAGGGAGGAAAAAAGTATAAGCAAAACATCTGGATTATGTTGTAACAGTTAAATGTTTGCAGAAACTAATCCATTTACCTGGGAAATTCTCAAGAGATTTTCCTCTACACTTAGTTCTTACAGGATGTCCAGGTTAAACATTTTGAAATTGTAGAGAAAACTGCAAATAAGTGCAAAAATGAAAACGATTGAGATTAGGGTTGCCATATCTGAACATTCAAAAAATGAGAATGTTCCCAAAGACATCCTGTTCCTGCCTGACACGCACTTTGTACATCATAAACTAGAAGCATCCATGAAAATTAATTTTGCAAGCTTTTGGAGAAGTCAAAAAATTGTTCAAATGGCAACCCTAATCAAAAGATGTTACACAGTAATGCCAGAGTGAGAATATTAAAAAGCTTGTGTCATGGAAGTTTATACAAAGAATACGCCCTTCAAATCATACACAATCATATAAATGAATCAAAAATATACTCTCAGGATTGTATCGAACTAAAATCTGTTACACGCAAAACTAAGTTGAATATCCATGTGTGTGTAGGCAAATATGAACCTTTAAATGTTGGTATAATCAAAGTAGAGTAATGATTATCTTTATAAGCGTGGATTTTATTTCAAGTTTCATACAGACCTACTTTATCACAATCCACTGAAATCTATCACTATAAGCATTTAAGAATATTTTTCTACATTAAAATACTCTGGTTTTTCAACTAATAAACTATAAGAATAATAATGTAAATGATAATGCCTCTGTCTTGATTTTTTTAAATATTCTCCCTTATTCCTCAACTCTGAAGCCTGTTCATAAACACTGGTTAAAACTGGTTACATTATAGATCACATGCTAATCAACCTGCCAAATCAATATTTGATTAATCAACAGTGATAATTATCATGCATATTCCTTTATGCCTATGAGCAAATATCAGTTTCTAATACATGTTTCAGTTTCATTTAATAAACTCTCTTAAGTTTATCAATGGACAATCAGGTTAAATATAGTCTCTTGATTAAAATAGAAATGTACTTGATTGAGTCGATTCGATTAAGTGAGTCATTCATTGTTGGATAGTAACAATGATGATAGCATCGTGTCCATGAGTTAAATAGATAGTAGTAAATAAAATATGGTATGTGGGTTTTGTGTTGAGGACGTTTGTGGCTACTAGTGGCGGGAGATTGTAGCAGTTTGTTGATTGTGACAGTGGAATTGTCAAATAGTACGAGTCACCATAGCCAACAGCAACTCGTGGGGTGGGGGTACTGTAGTTGCTTCAGCAGGTCAGGAAGGGTCGATCTAGGCTTGGAAGTGTGTTGTTGTTTTGTTTTCTTACTACACTAGTAATGATAGTAGCCGTAGTAGCAAAAGACATTTGGATAAACCGTCCTCTCTGACGAATAGCACATACAAAAGGTAGTTAAACTAGAAATACTGTCGAGTTCATGAGATGACATAAAATATCTGAATTAAATATCAAGCTCCATTTCATTTTTTGATCTTCACATCGTTTATTAATTTTATGTTTATTTTAATCGAAATAAATCAATTATTCTGGAACAGCTTACAGATTTTATCTTGAACCTAAACGCACATTGAATAAATTCCCTTGTAATAAATAAATAAATTACCCATAAGATTCGAACCAGTATGCACAGTACCCACCCATCAGAATTAGATAACGGCTGTTAGAATTAAGCGTTTAATCATGGGCAGGGTTTTATTTTATAGGTTGACAACTTGTCTTGAATGTCATGCTGAAAGAAGGGCATTTAACACAACATATTGCAGTATAAATGCACACACTTAATTCCAGTTCGTATTTGATCAGGCGGACAGCTGTAATGTTTCAAAAATGCTATTTTCTTGTTACCAACACGTATTGCGGTCCAAATTTAAAATATAACAGTTTTCTTGTCGGTGATTATGCAAAAATCAAAAATATTCGATTGTTGTCATTTGCAAAAAATGAGTTCTTTTTAAAATCGTGTGTCGAGAGCTAATGAAAAGAGAAAGAGTTCATAACGGCCGTGCACCTTAAAACCCCAACCACTATCCTTCACCTTCAGGAGAGCAAGCATGACCACTAATTCATTATGCAATGCACTAAAATAATATATACAATTATTAATGAAAAATACATTGAGAGTCAATCATTGCATCGTTGCTGGTGATGTGATAATAATCACCCCTAGAGCTAACCTAGCTTGGATTAAATTGAAATGCAGGAGTGAGTTGTTACGTTAGAAATACGTAAAGAAGAGGGAGGGTCAGAAGAACTCGTGCTTCTTGCTTGGCAAATAATACATTTCTTAAATTCCTGACTTGCACAACTCTCCAAGTTGTCGTCACGCTTCTTCAAGAAAGTGACATCAGTAAGCGATTCTTGGATATTAGTAGTAAGCAATTTCGTCCCAGATTTAGAGAAGGTTAATAAAGAAATTGCTCAAAGAAGGAAAAGACAACGATGCATATTTTCAAGGAGTCAAGCTAGATAAAAATGCAAATATGAGTGCGTGTAGAGTGGAAGATATTGAAATCTTTTGGAACGAAATGGCAAATAATGATTATTCATAAGAATATTATGATTTTATACTAAGTAGTACCTATGACAGGAAAAAATACAAAAGCCCTGAAGGGCAGAATTATCTGTTTTGTTACATATTCGACTAACCATCGAACCAATGTTTCAGTTTCAATAGATTGAAAAGACATCATTTAAATGACTTCAAGTGTAGGAGAGGATAACGATTATTCAGCATTTAGAACAGCTGAAAAAATGTTTTTTACATTCAATAATCCGATATGACAGACAAATAACTTAGTAACACAGTAGACATTGGTATAAAAACTGACAATGTGGACTATGAATGAAATAATCGTGAAATTTACGAAACCATCATCTAACGACAATGCTTCAATTCCACTATGTTAAGTAGTAAAAAAACGTAGTAACTACTGTTCACTTGTAGTAAGTGTACTAAAGGCAGCCGTGACACAAGGAGACACTTATGGACTAGAAACAAAAATGTGTACATGAGCGTAAAGATAATTGAAAGATCATGCAACCATTTACACACCTCTTGAAAAAAAAAACAAAAAAAAAAAAACGTCTGTTAGCCCTCGAAGTATTCCCAAGATGAAAACAAAGATTGTAGACTTCTCCCCATAATCGCATTTTTTTTTTAACATAAATCAGGTTGGAATTTTGTGAAAACTGAAAACAAGCCAATGACATTTTTATTTTTCGCTTGACATACGAGGTAAAGTTATTCGCATGTCACATTGTATCTGACATAAACTACACCGACAACACATTCATTTTCGAGTTTAAATGTTGACCCCCTTATACTTTGGTTATGACATAATAAAGACATTTGCTATGAATATTGGGAAAATTGATGACTATCGTTACAACTAAATGTGTTATCAAATTATTATTAAATCTTATAACAATTTGAATCATCAGTTATGCTATTAAACTTTTGAAGTAGAAGTATTGAAAGCATGATAATTGGTAGAGATCTTCACAGTGACATTGTCATATTACTTTATGAAAGCAGTACAATGCAACTATGGGCCAAGTTCGTAAATTTAATCTAATTAGAATGAAAAACAAACAATAATGCTGTTTTTATCACGTACTGTTCAGGTTAATCCTTAGATTAGATGGACACACAACTAAAAGAAAATTCGATACCATGTGTTTTTAATATTTCTGCAAGCTTGTAAAAAATGTGAACGCAGTTCAAAAGATGTTTCTTCTTGTTTTTGTTAAATAAAGATGTTTACAAAATATGAGACAGACCAATAAAAAAAACATCTGAAAAAGTGGACACACGTGTCAAATAAAAGACCAAGAAGACCAATCCTCCAAGCGCACACACGCAATTTTCTAAAAGGGTAATTTATTTTGACATACATTTCTAAAATAATACTGATAATAATTTGAAGAAAAGGATTCTTGAGAAATAAGCTATAATTATTATCTTTGGTTATTGAAAGATGAAGCATTGTCAACCGTTATTATCAATTTTTGACCAGTATTTTCTTTTGTTTATATTTTTTTAGTTTTCTTATCACAACTTCACTAAGGTCGTAGATTGACGGCCAGAATAGAGTTGCGATAAAAAAGAAACTTCAGATTTTAGATGAAAAAAAAGTACCAGTCAAAAATCAATGATAAACCAACTTGAAGAAATCTGTCTTGGAAAATAAAGTACTGCTAAGAAAGAACGATTAGTCAGTCTTTGAGAAGTGATCCCCAACTAACTACAATTCACAACAAAGAAAGTCGGAAGATGACAGACTCCAGTTTTAAAATGTCCCCATAATTGTGACATACTACACAGATGCTAAGTTACAATCGACAGATCACATAAAAATAAGGGACCTTCGCGGTTTCAAAAATAAATAGATACTTGTTTTTATAATTCTATTTTCATTTTAATAATATTAAAATTAAAATTACGTTGATTTTGTTTTCCAGACGGTTGTCTGTTATCAAACTTTCCCAAGTCAAAAAATAAATAAAACTTGGGAACGACCGAATAATGCATAATTCTTTGTGCAAACAAAACTGATTCTTGAACCACAAAAACGTTTTTAAAGATATCTCATCACATTTTAAAAGAAAAGGGATAAGAAAACCATAAAGTCAGCGATTTTTGCCTTGGAAGTAAATTTAGAGAACACCACCGAGAAATCTACCCGCTTCCTTTGTAACAGTTAATTTTAAATTTAATGAATAAGATCAAAACAAAAAGAAGTAAGGCACAAAAAATATCGTGTCAAGTCAGAACACTCTTCAAATAAAGATCTGACAGATTTCTGATGACCCCCCAAAAGAGTTTAAAACTAGTTTAATAAATATATTTGGGTATAAAGACTCGAGTTTCAAGTTGTCAACACAATGGACCCGTAGAGAAGCAAGTTGAACAGTGTGAAAACTTGGCTTCTATCCAGGGGGAAAGGCACATTAAAAGATTAGAAACGGACAGTAAAATAGATATAACCGTGTGTTGGGTCGAGATATCGAAGTCTAATCAGTTTATCAGCCGATAAAGAGAAATCCAGAGACGAGAGAAGGTGTCAATATGAGAGAGTGAGAAGAAAAAAAATAGGGTTTTATCGTGAGGGTTACAAAATGGCATGGACGGGTTAGGGAAGCTGTTCGCCAAGTTTGTTGCCGTTTATTTTGATTTAAAAGGAAAGAAAAGAGAAGTAAATACCTCTGAAAGGGTCCGAGAGATTCTTTTTGCTTGGGTCATTTTGACGTTAGCCATAATGCGCGAACAACAACAGACTTTGTTAATCCAAGTTTGACCGCTTTTTTCCACCACGTCTTTTTCCGTCTCCACACCAAAGCCATATCCCGGGTATTCAAGGTAGGACATCGCTGCTGACCCAGTGTCAGTACAACAGAGTTGCCTTCTCACATGGGAACCCCCCTATTGTAATATTTCGGGGATTTAAAAATAAAAAATAATGGATATAATTTTTTTTTCTTAAATATTTCTGTTTTTTTTTTAATTATTTCAACTTTTTCTGTTTTTACTTGTTTTCGTATTATCTTGTTTGTTTATCATAAATCAGTTGCCAAGAGGCGAGAGACACCACCCCTCAGCAGCAGTAGCAGCCCCGTAGCAGAGGGTGGGTTTATCATTAAGACCGAAGAAAAGATAAATAAAACAGTGACAAATAACTTGAACGTTGTTGGTATTTTTGTTGTAGTGAATGAAGGAAATGAATGAATTACATGTATAAATATATCCTTGGTGGTACACTTAAATACTGCTGCAATACAACGTGTCATACATGAAATTAGGAAAAGGGTCGTGATGTAGCCAAAGGCCCATACACCAACGACACAGTAAATAATAACAAAAATTCCAGTTGGATATTTCATTTACATTTTTTAGCATTATGACTGACTAGTCGTGTCCGATCATAACCAATGTCATTTTGTGGGGTTATATATTCCAAACTGCCGTTGCAGTCTATTCTGCAGAAAGCCTCTTCTGTGAAGATGTCATCTGTAAGAAGCAGCAGCAGCAGCAGTCTTCCCATTCATCATTTCCAAGTCTTGGGATTTTTCTAGTTGATTTTCGTTCCTCCCCCAAAAAGCACACGCATCGCAACCCCTCTACCTCATCCTGAGTGCATTTAGTAAATCAGCATGTGCTCCTTTTCAGTTTTAGACACAAGGTAACATCTGCCATTCTAAGGAACGACGGCTTGGAAAGATATACGTAACGAGTTACGCACATATTATATTCAACCAGCCTGGAAAAAGGCTGTAGTAGTCTAAACAATAGGGTAATGATGTTACTAGTGCTACTTTCTCTCATTCCAGATCAGATGAAGGAAAGAAAAGAAAATTTAATAAATTATGAAAATTTTCTCCTAGCATTCATATACGATTCAATTTCATTTTGTTCCGTTTTGAGTAAAACATCGTTCAGTGATTCCGACCATAGAGAACATATTTTAGCAAATCCTTAGTATCGTTTCTAGATAGAAGTTTTAAAAAAGGAGCACGACTTCGACTTTTTATCACCTGAACTTGAAAGTGACAAGATTGTCAATCTTAAATAAGAAGGTCTGTTAAAATTTGTGTAGTTGCTATTTATGCATTATAATTTATTTCAAATTTCTACCTCAACATCACATTTGATTTTTCATTTTCAGGTGTGTCATTGCTAGTGCACTATAATTATTTTTTTAAATTTCCACTTTACAACTGGTGTTTCAGTAACAGATCGTCAGTTAGTGAGTGTGTGCTTATAAGCATCGACTCAGTGCGTTTGTTGGTATACACAGAGTTCGTAAACGAGTGCGTACAATCATGAAAATTCGGGATCACTGATTTTTTTATTGAATTATCAGTATTTGTAAGAAAGTGGAGATTCCGAGTTATGTAATTAACAAAATTGTGTGAACACATTCTAACATTCAAATCAAAATTTAATGATCCTAGAAAAAGAAAAAAGTAAACTCATTTAATCTGATTGAAACACCTGCTCTAAGATGGAATCAAAAACATTCATTTCTATGCATTTTCAAAGCTGAAAAATAGAGTTGTTAAGTGTGGTTATCACTTGGTAAGTTAAAGCTTCTTAGTCTGTCACGAGAACGCAGTAGTGGAATAACCAGAGGATTGAACTCGCTCCTCGGACACTCACTCACTAGTGAATTGGTCTGCCAGAAGAGTTTATTGAAACACAAAAATACAGTCCGCCATTGTTCGCTCACTAATTGTTTTGCCCACACGTTTTGCGACCAGCGCAGAAAGGAAATTAATGTGCGCACGAAAGACTTCAAATTCTATGGATGGCTAACAGAGTTTTTATTGAGAAAATATTGATTCACTATGTCGAATTCAAAATACGCACTTCTGTCACCCGAGAGGAAAAAATGCATAACATAAGATTACGCATAATGACTACTAAGATTAGAGCGAACATTGCTCTACGTATGTTTTTACGTTCATCGGTCATGTGTATGTGTGTTCATCGTGTATACTATATGCATGTCTACAGTAATATGGAAAAACCTAGAAAGTCGATTTTAGGTCAAAAATCAGTTAGATCCATATTCGAGCTTAGGTCGTAGTTGTACCATATATATATATGTGTGTGTGTGTGTGTGGAAAACTTTCTCCTCGAGAGATTTCGCTGTGGAAGAATCCATCAAGTCTCATTCTCGTGGAAAAGTCCAACAGTTTTCACTTGTTTTCCTAGAATTGACTCCAACACACTAGGTTTTTCCATACTACAGAAGATATGTATATACACGCACGAACACGTGTGCATGTATGTAAATCCCTTTCGTTCATCGGCCTTTGGATTGGGATTAGAGTGGAGTACCTATAGACCCTTCCCCGCCGGGTACAACAACCGTCTACTTTCAGAAATGAGGCACCCCTCATGCTGTGCGTCCCCATTGGATTCAGAGGTAAGGGTCAGGAAACTAGACAACTTTAATCACCACCCACCTGTACGCGTGCGAGACCCCCCCACACACACACACACACATTATACTTGACCCCATGTCGAATTTGCCCTCGTAGGGAGGCAGATGAATATACCCTCCCTCCTTAACCATTAACCTACAGATGACACCAGGTAACGAGCCAAAGCGACCACCTTATTTGTACCATATGGTTTTACGATCAGTTCGTACCGTTCAAATTCAGGAGAGTCGGATCTTTTTCTAGTTATCGCGAATTGATAAATCAATAAGCTTATTTATGAGATGTTTAATGATGATTCCAAGATCTGTTTAAAAAAAAAATAGTAAGAAGATTACATTGACCATCTTTACAGGCACAAAGATTCACAAATGGGGTTCTCCAATCTGTCCATTCATAACACTTGTCGTGTGAGCCTGAATAGACATTCTTATCCTAGACAGACTAGTGAACAAAACAACTCCAAGTGGGGTGGGGATCAAACCAAAGAAAAGAATATAAAAAAAGGCGATCTTGTTTACGATCTAGTTGAGTAAACAAATAGAAGGTAATGTTTGTTGTGGGTAGTGAAACAGAACGTCCCCCTGGGGGATGATTTGAGGAAATTTTGTAGACCAATTAAGTGATAAACAAATAAAAAGGATGACAAGGCTGTCAGAAGTGAGAGGAAATTGTCAAGTTTTTGAGGGGTTTTTTTTTTAATTAAAGAGTTAAAATAAGACTTTAAAAATGGGTAAAAATTTCTTCAAAAAGGAAAAAAAAGATTACTCTTGGAATAAGAAAAACTTTAAAAGTATAAAGATACCTGATAAAAAAAAAACTGTTCAAGTAGAGAGAGTGTCAATTAGTTGTTTACAGGGACTGTTAACTCCAAGATCCCTGATGTTCGTTTTTATTCAAGCCATGAAATTCTTGAAAACGTATTTTCAGTAATTAGGTGCCCAAGAATCTTTATAGCAATTTTCATTCCTATAGGTTAAGCAGTTCCAAAGTTCAATATTCTTGGCATGTTGATATATGGTTATTTACACATAAACAAACAATCGGATTGATCGTAATTCACCATTTTTCAATTCTTGGGGGTTAGTCAACATTGAAGCCAAATTTCAACAGAATTGGTCAAGATTTTGAGAAATTTTCCCAATTGTAAACAGAAACATTTTTGCTTATAAAATGTAAACAAACAAAAAAAAGAACAATCAGATCATCCATAACTGACCAGTCTCCCAACTACCCACCTGTGAGAATCTCTCCACAAGCCTACAAACATTATTCGAGTGAAATATATTAGAGAATAACAAAGTTGTCCAATTGAGAAAAAAGAAATGACAATGACAGATACATAGAGCAAATAATAGTCCCCAATTACTTTCCTATCAGGAAAAGAAAAGGTCGCCAATATTCTGAGGTTTTGACTCTTGATGTACACAAAGTTGTTGATGATGTTATGAAGAAGAACAGTCTGCTCCATGGCTGAAGTAATCGTGTATTTCCCAGAGCCCAGGTAAGAACCAAAATTTTGAATGCTACAGATATTAAGACACTGACAGAGAGGAGAACAAAGGGTAGAGAAAAAGAAAGACTGAAGAGCTTGCCTCAAAACTGATGTGGTTCTGTACTTCCCTCTGGTACCAAAACATCAGTCAGATAACAAAAATATCAAATAATACTTCAACAAGAAAGTTCATGACAAAAGCTTCTGAATGAATAAATAAATAAGGTGAAGTGTTCTACTGTAGGGATTGCAAGAAGCTTATTTTGTTTCTAACAAAAATTCGCATTTCATATTCATTGAAGTTCTATTGTGTATATCCAAGTAAAGTTGCTTTACAACAAAATAAAATGCAGTTGTGGGGCTTGGGTCGAGTACATAATCCTCTCTTTCATATCCAATGGCAAGAGGACAGTTTTATTTGCTATATATTTGTCAATCTCCTATTCAATAGGAGAATATGGTTTGTGAATAGAACAGAAAAGGAATTTGAAACAAAAATGGGATAATGTTAAGTCCATGATAAATGAATACAAAGAAAGCTAAAGAGTAGAATCACAGTTTTTGATTTTACAATCAAGAAGAACACTTAGAGATACATTCACACAGAGTTATATAGATATACTAGCTGAAGTACCAGTCTATGCTGAGGGATATATTCAAGAAGTGAAAAAAATAAGATAAAAATGGAATTAAAAAGTTCACCTCTACTTTTGACCGCTTCCTTTATGATTGATCTCTTTGGAGAGATGAAAAAGTCTCGCCTTTTTTTTGGACCCCTCAAAGAGTTTCATATAATCATATAGATTGATATGGTTCCACAGGTCTGAATAATTTTCGTGAAAATCACAGATGAAAAAAGAAATTACATTTTTACATAAACATTCTTTAGGTGAGTGCAAATGCAGACCCTATACAAATTGAAATTTTTTTTTCCTGTAAAACTACCAAAAAAATGCATGCTGTAGGTAAATCGAGACCGGTTGATTTCAAACATGCCTTCATTTTTCATCTTGATGCATATAACAACTCATAACACGCACTTTATATGCACATCACCAGCCAATATATAATTTGATTTTTAAGCATGAAAAAAAAAAATCTTGCAAAATGAGTCATACCCATCCATTTAGACCATCTGATGAAAGTGATGCTGCCTTACGTGCAAGGTGGAAGAGGAAAGTTACCAGGGAAATATAAGCCTAAACCTGAATTACACTTGAAGATTTTAGGGCTGGACTTATTCAATGGCATCTAGTACATGCATACACAAAAAATATACAGCCATTATAATGCCACATACACTCAAGCTCAGATGCACGCACACTCATGACACACGTATACACACGTGCATCATAAATCCCACACACCCACAAATGAAGTAAGCCATTTAGAGCTGAAGATGCAGACTGAAGAGGAGAAGAGCGAAAAAGTCAACTGAACATTAAGAAACTAAAATAGCGAGAGAATTTCAAAAGGATCTGATTGAAAGTATTTCAAGTGGGCAACCTTCCTCGCTGTTGACCTTTTAGAGTTGCAATTTCCCCACTGAAACTTACAGCCACCCACCAGTTGAAGGAGGAAGTTATGCATTGTTCAGAAAGAAAAAAAAGGGGGAAAAGAAGTAAATAAAGAGAGAGAGAGAGAGAGAGACCAAGTGACATCATCAATGGGTCGAAGTTCCTAGATGAGCTTCACGCAGGGTAACCAGACACAGGAAGTAAGAGACAGAAAAAGATTAGATTAGGAAGGGATAACCGTTCCCCAATCTCTTTATGTTTTTATTTACCTAAAACATCAGAAGTCTTAGGTCAGGAGGCAGTGTCTTCAGAGTTATAAAACTGAATTGCTCATTCCCTGTGAAATAACGAGTGCACTCAATCCCAATCGGAACTGCACCTTCGTCAAACATGCCAATATCTGTAACATAGCAAACATCATGATCCTTATCTTTATAATCACTGCTACATATTTTTAATCTCCTCATAAATTTTTTTCCCTTCTAGACATGTCACAATAACCAGGGATTCTTTCGATAATTAACAAAGTGCATTTTATTTGCCTTGAAGTATCCACTTTGATATTTCTGAGCCTGGATTAACTTGAAAATCTGTGCAGATCATTTTTCAACAAAAGATCAAAGTAGACAGAAATATTGACAGGAATCACTCAGGGACCTTGCTTGTCAATCAAATATTGATTACTTGACTCATTAAATGGTTATTGCTGTTGTTGTTGCTTTTGCCCCTTTCTCCTAACAGAATTTGTTTTTTCACAATGGCTTCCTCTAACTTTTTTCACATGAATGTAAAATGCCATGCAAATTTTTCGTGGCCTCCAAAGCAGCAACACTAAGTCCACACAACAAACAAAGCTAAAAATCAAGATATAAGCAATGAGGTATAAAACTAGATGACACTTTCAGATGAAGATTGGGGGCGTGAGGTGTAAAGAGAGCATCATCGAATATTACCTCATTTCATAATTTGACAAAGTAGGCTATATCATCAACTTTTAGAATCTTTTGGGTACGTAAAATATATTTTTTTTAAATACTCGTTGAATGATATGCTACTTAGAAGTAGAACATAACATAAAATGCAATTTGAATTCAGACACAAAAATATAAATCTTATAAAAAGTTTTTAATAAAAATCAAATTAAAACATTTTACTAGCAGTTTTCTCAAAAAAGTTTGTCTCCCGAGCTTTTTTTGGCCGTTTAATACGAAGTGAAAAGAAATGAATATTTGATTAATTTTTTTCCATCAAATTTTGGTTGATGAGGATGCCAAAAATGTTTTGACGATGACTAATATTTCTAACCATGCAGTAAAAACAAGAAATGGAATAATTTTAATGCATAGATATGTATGCAACCTAATCATTTTTATCATTTCAGACTTACTGTAAAATTATGGCTCTTAGCTTTTGGTGGAGACTAACAGAAGAGTCTCCACACCTTTTATTACCTGCATAAAGCTTTAATATTAACAAAAGATCTTGAAGTTAATCAATATAATTGATTAAAGAAAAATCAATGCAGTCATCTCTCTTTGCAAGGAGAGCTGAGCCTTTTTATGTGTAAAAGTACCCAGTCATAAAACACTTTATACTCATTATAACACATGCTCTTCAAGTTAATTATGTTTTCACACATCAAGATGCTGAATGCAATTGATTCTAAGCTGTCTCCAGAAATCTGTCAGAGATTAGATCATATTTGCCATGTTGATTAAGGATAAATAGATACATACAATAATTAAACTATTGTCCTCATTTACCATAATTTATGAATTTGAACATCAAAAGGGAAATAAACTCAATATACTAACTTGATTAATGAGTATCAAGCTCATTGACATCTTTACGGGTCATATGATTTGATTAATGAGCCCACTGACATCTATAGAGGTCATGATGCACCAGATGCTATTTATTTCATTTTTGGTTATTGTACAAAGAGAAAAGAAAAGATTATTAACCAAATTCTGTCGATATTTTTGCACTCAGCTAATTGGTTATTTTAAAGCCTAGCGGGGGGGGGGGGAGTACCAATATCTTCGCAGATTGCATATTCAACAAACCTGATTTTTCAATTGTTACCTTTATTAAACGCACTTTATACAGAGTATAAAGATAACAAACTTGAAGAATCATTTGCATTATTTCATTTGGTCAAACATTTTCATCTTGTTTGGTTGTATATATATATTCACTATACATAAAGTGGGGAAAAAACATTAAAAAAGTGTGGTATAACCATGACCAGCACAGAAAAACAGAACCAAGATCAAAATTTGGTGAGTCTCTTTATGTTCACTTAGCACTTGAGACATGAATCCATTTCTCCCTGCATTCTATCTCATCACTAGATATTTTGACAAAAGTGTCCTATTTATTGCATGCCACAATGATTGACAGAAGGTAGTAGGTGGGTTAGCACTTGAGCAAGCCACTTTCCCAACCTACCTTACTAGTCCAGGCAGTAACAGAGAGCTGTTATCTTCTTTATCAACCTTGACAGAAGCCAAAAAATAACCTGATAATAATCACTCATGATGATCAGTTATATAGAAAAACACAATCTTAGTCACATGACAGAATGATGTCTACCAGGCTAATTTTGCAAACAATTTCTTTTGAGTTACATTCTCAATAAGTGCTGCCACCATTGTGACCCTGTGCCTGACTGAGTTTCGTATCTAAAGGTGTCTGTTTACATGATGATTAACAGCAGAGTTTTGCAAACCACTGTTATTGAGTTTGACTCTCACTGTGGGTCTCGCTCTTATAGCCTCTTCCTGCTAGAGAAAAAGAGAAAATACCTACCTACGAATTTGTGATACATTGATTTCTCAAATATAAATCACGCCATAAAATTTCCTTTAATTTTTATGTTTGATTCCAAGACAACAAATGTCTTCACAAATCTACAAGTAAAATATCATGAAAACTATTCCATTAGTAAGTCATGCCATATAAAATATTAGTTTTGTGTTTGGATGGAACAAAAAAAAAGGGGGGCGGGGTATGAAATCAGGAAACTTAATGAGGTTAGGAACCAGAGCTTCATGGAAAGACAAAGCACTTATTCAGTTTGAGTAACTTGCAATGAATGCTAATCTTTATGGACTCATTAGGACAAGAATTCAAACATTTCAAAAGGCCAAGATGAAAAATTCAATTGTTCAGGAGTAAATTTTGCAAACCATTTCTACTTGGTTCGATTCTTACAGGGAGTCTGGCTCTAATACCCTCCTCCTGCCAGAGGAAATATCTATCTGCAAATATGTGGAAAATCTGTGATCATTTCTCAAATATAATTCACTTCAAACTTTCAACTTTTGTAAAAGTGTTTCTAATCCACCAATTTCTAACAAATGTAATAATAAGGGAGGAAAACTGTTCTAGCAATAACATGTGTCACATGCAAAGAAGAAAAACAAATATATATAATTTTCTAGTACGGGTGAAAAAAAGAAAGGAGGGTTGACAAATAGGAGAACCTGATAACATTGGGAACTGAAACTTTCGGTTAAAACAAAGAGAGAAGCACTTATTCAGTTTGAGTAATGGGCAATGAATGTTAATTTTACAGACTCACTTCCTATCCAGCCTGACAACAATAACTTTCTAAAGCAACCCGAAAGGGGAAATACCCAAATGTAGACCCACAGGACATGTCATTATAGTATTGTACACACCTGTTATATTGGCAAATAATGAAGCAAGCGTTTCATCAATTTTCAAGTATGTCAGACAAGAAAGACTACATGCTTCAATCCCTTTTTACAACATTTTGATCAAACCACTTCCTTTAAACAGGCGGTTGGTTGGATATGAGCAATGCTGTCTCCACAACAGCTGGGACAAGTGGGAAGTCAGACAAGGAGGGCAGATAGCTATAAGCAGGATCTCACCAGGTGGAAAGTTGCTTTAGGGGAACTTTCTAATTTATTGGTCTAGAATAAAACAAGATATTGTATCATTTCCTATTCGGATGTCTCAAATGCTGACTAGTGACTAATGCATGTGTGTATGATCTTGTTATCTTAAATACTATTCAAAACAGGGAATTTGAATAGCTCACACAAACCAAACGTGGTACTTTTGGATAGTAAGCCTAATTTATATGCTTTAGAATTTAATCATTTGAAAAGCAGCAATAAGGAGCAAAGGATGATATTGTCCTTGATGTGGTATTTCTGATAGCACTCATACGGGAAAAAACAAAAAAATATTACATTTAAAAGGCATCTGACACCCACTTTTTCTCTTTGATCATATCAAACAAACAAAAATGGTATTCCTTTATTATCTGTATGCTGCACATTGTGCCTTGTCCCTCTACTTCACTGATCCTTGCATTCATTCCACTCCAGTGTGTTAACTCCTCAGGCATTCATTACTATCAAAATGCAGAAACGCTTTTTAATGGAATCAAAAGGAGTATGTTGCTGGGTACAAGTTTAGAAGTGCAGTCCTGAAAATGAAGTGCGGTCCCTCCTACAGAGCTAGAACTATGAATTTATTTTAGCATCTCTTACTAGAAAAGAAAAGAAAAATAAAAAATTATTAGAAAGAATTGCCTCATAGTAAGGTTAAGGGTCATCATTTTACAGTGAAACATTCGCTATTCCCACTTTCAAAGCATCTTATGTTTGGGTAGACATACACAGAGCAGACAATAAATATCAAATAATACTTGACACAAAAAACTTTACTTACTGAGCAGATACAGTTCAGATATTACTTCTAAGATGTTACTGAAGATATCATTCCCACAGTGCCATTTGAGCTCAGTCGAATACAGATCAAAATGCTCACAAGCTGTTCAACCTTGTTTGGCAGTCAGAGGAGTTAACACAAAAAAGTAGAACAAATGTTGGGACCAACAAAATAGAGAGACAAGGCCCAATGAGTGGCATACAGATAACAAAAGAAGTACAAAAAACACACTTTCTAAACCATCCTTGTAAAATAGAAGCTTATCTTGTCCATGCACAAATTTACAGCCTCAAACTCTATCAGAAAGATTTTCATCAACAAATAGCGCAAGCTCTTCTTGGAAAGTTTTGTTTTTATTTAGAAAATGCCAGAAAGCTTGTAGCAAATTTTTTTTTCTTTTTTCCTTTTTTCCTTCAAATATTATCATTCTCTTTCGGTTGTTCTCATTTCAGGAGGACAGTGATAGATTTGTCAGTAGTTATCTCACTTCAATAAATCCCGGTGGATTTCCTTTGGGCAATCAAGATAATCCTTAATGATTTGAAGGGGAGGACGAGAACTAAAGAAATTGCTGACAGCCAGAAAAGAGATGAATGCCATTTGAATTGTCACTTAAAAATATCTTCAAACAAAGAAACAAGATAACTGGAAATGATACCCAGCTATTGGAAAATTCCTCCTACAAGGGAATCATCTGCTGATCAATGTGGATAAAACAAATCCAAGACCCAATGAAGACTTGTACAATATCATTCTTCTTCAGACTTCTACACGAAGCAAAGTACATGTGGTTTATTCATCCCTCTTATGCTGCAAATAGCAATGACCATTTCTTATACGCATAACAATATACCTCATTGAATTATAGCAAAGGTGGCCATATTGACTAGGTTAAATACCTCAACAAAATTATGAACTTGGCTGATAAATTCTGTCTGATATTTTTTAAAAACAGTTTCATTACACATTAAAAAAAAATGAACTGTTTTGATTTGAATCAGAAAATTAGGAAATTTTTAAAAACTTCAATATTAGTATTTTAGAAAATAATCTAATATGAATATGATTGACCAACAAGAAAGAGATTATAAAAGCATATAATACCAGACACATCTCTGACACTTATTTGGCAATTTTACTTATGTATACATTTTTTCTATACATGCAAGCATATAAATGTTTTAAAAAATCAAGAAAAATTTAAATAGAATAAGAATAACAAAAACAATCAGTAAAACTAATGAATTCTCTAGCCGAGTTCATCTTTTTATCTTAACATAAGTTTTCTTTTTAATATTTCTTGAATAATTAGGATGCATAATTCATTTCAACTGGAAAAGTACACACAAAAAAAAAACAAAAAAACAATCATTTTTCAATTTAATTATGATAAGGTCTAGCAAGACTAGCTTGCTAACTGCCACTCTATACAAGGGACCCAAATTATTTACTAAGCTTAGCATTGTCGAAACACAAGGTGACAGCATTAGGTATCTAGTGAGGGTCAAACTCATAGTGATTTGGTCTGAGAAACTAGCTTGCTAACCAGCATTCAGTTGTTGTTATTATACAGTAGAATTTTATACATATACTTCAATAATGCCTGCATTGATTCTTGACCCTTGAATATCCATTTTTTTCTGATTTTCCAATGCTCGGCTGAAACTTGTTCAAAGAAGTTTTTAGTGAAAGTTGCAAAATTTGGTGATAAGGCATCTAATTCCAATTTAGAGAATTCATGTTCCTATGGTGGTGGTGAAAACCCTTTACCTTTATGCACCACGACAGATACTCACCTACAGTGTGATAAATTCTCCTGTGATGTAGGAAATAGTTATAATTTTTCTGTGATGCAGGGATTCAATATGTATCATTTCTTCCTACTAAGCATGCCTCTGAAGTTGATATTTTGCATAAGTTTCCTAAAAAACATGATAATACTTATCTATTATCATAAAAGTTCTATCTGATGTTTCAATTTATTTCTAAATACAAATATAGCAGTGATTACTCTCCTTCACTTTCAATGACCTTATTCCCTCTATCAACAAGTTTTCGAAACTAGATTTGTAAAACTCCTCCAATCTTGACCTGAAATAAGAGACCAACTGATTTTCAACTTCTCTTAAAGTGTGTCTTTGTCCATCAAAATGGTATCACAAATGATTGTCAGTTGGAGCGAAATCAGGAAAATATGGTGGATGAGTCATTTTTTTTCCCCAGAAGAATGCTCCACTGAGATGAACATATGCATTGTCAGGATTAAGGATGGGCAGTTTCTATCCGAAGCTCTTTGAAACATTGAAATCATAGACAGTAAACTTCAGCACTGACAGGTCATTTTTTCCAAAGTTTGTTATGGATGATTCATAGCATAACCCAAAAAGATCAACAGATGACAATCACCTCTTGGCTGGGACATAGGTCTATCATTGCGACTTAGCCACTAACAGCACATAAAATTGCAAAAAAGGATTCCTTTCTCATCTCCAATAACAACTGTCTGAAAGAAAGGAGCCACGATCCTATTCTTGAAATTTTTTTTTTTTCATGCTAAAATTTTTATCTGCAATCATAAGTTGAAGATGACTCTTCAATTTTTTTTCCATTAGTTAGGATAGAGAAAAGACTATCAAACTAAAATCTGAAGAGTAATTAAAGTTCAGTGGTTGTGTAGGCTTTTCTAATTCTTTTTCCTGAGTAGTTGATTTTAATCCTTTGATACTGGAGGTTACTTTCAAGTGACAGAAAGAAACTTTAATAATGAGATTCTTCAATAAAGATTGAACCACTTGGTAACAACTTCAAAATAATTAGGTCCACATGCATACGCACACATATTGAAAAAAAATGGGGTTTTTTTTATCAATTGAAAGAAAAAAGTACTATATTGGAAGTTTTTTTAATCCTTCAAATTATAGAGTAGGAAATTCTGGGACAAGTTTCAGAAATTTTGAAAGCTGAATTTGTGTTCACTTCACACTAATCCCCATGAGAAAGGCATGAATCCTATGGGGTGTCTCAGCCTTGATTGACAACCAGTCTAGGAGACAGACAATATATTTCTGCAATGTACAGTTGAGAGGGCTCTAGTGAAGCTTCAACAGGCCTAGCAAGCAAGAAGTGGATTATAATGAAATGCTTGAATTAAAAAAGAGGGAAAATAAAAACTGACAAAATAAAATGACTGTTGTCTCCAGCTACCCCAAAAAACTAGAGTACAAATGGAATATTTCAAGAAACAAATAGATACAGCAGTATCTTGAGTAGTGCAAGTTTTAATGTTGTGCAGTTAAAGTATTGCTGTACAAATTAATTTGACCAAGTATAAGCAGGAAAGAAACACATTAAATTGGACCTAAAACAGAGCTGTTTTAAACAATGCGGAAAATGAATCGCACTAATCAAGATATACCTGTATATAAAATATACCTGGTAGTTTACACAAAAGGTTCCCAGGTAATGCATAGTATCTTAATTTACACTGTCAGTGTGAATCTTAGATATGCAGATCCAAGTACAACATAGAGCTGAAGAAGGCTAGAGAACACATCAGTAATTATGTTCAGTGAAAAAAAGGTAAGGATATTTATCTGAATAAGTCATTGCATAAAAAGAGCGCTTCATTTCAGAACCAATCAAAAAGGTTCTTACAGAGTATGCATGAATAGATACTCCATCCATTGAGTTGAGTTGTAGACTATGACCATAGCATTCAAAATAATTGAGCCTGCCCATTCTTTAAGTCTTGTACAGGTTTTATTTTGGCAAAACATCCCATCACCCACGTCTGTCAGTCCCCTACTATCCAGATATGGCCCCCTGCAACTTCTGACTTTTACCAAGGAAATTTCAGACTGTAGATAAGATCGATTGTAAAAAAAAAATTTAAAAAAAAAAAAAAGCACTTTTAGCAACCTCAAAAGTGGACTTTGTAGACTGTTTCGGGACACTGGAATAAGTGTGTGAGAACCCAAGGAAGTACTTTGAAGTGGAGTAAGACGTCATTGCCTAATATATCTTTGGTTAATATCAAATAGCTGGATAGTTTCGGAATAAACCTATTATAATCCATATGGAAAGAGAGAGGGGAGGATTTCTTTCAGGTAGTGTCCATTACAATACTGTAAAACAAAAAATTATTATTGGTAGACATCACTTAGATTTACTCACTACCACCTCTTCCTGTACTGATTATATACCTGAAGAAAGCTGTAGAATGGACCAGTAGAAATATTGTGATAAGAAAAGCAACAAAAAGAATGAGATCAATAGTCCATCAACTCTTGGAATGATAATGATTCACCCCAAACTTACAGCATGATTTTTTTTCTGGTGCAGAATGCTATTCAATTTTACATGTGAAGTTTTCATATGCATGATTTCAATGATTTACAAAGATTAATCAATTTTAAACAAATAAAATGGCCTACTTGATTAAAACAAGTAAAAAGCCTTGGATAATAATTTCAATTATAGTTCTAGAAACACTGAAAAAAATTTCCTATGTTTTTGACATGATATGGCCTGTCAGTAAATAAAAGATAATTTTTCTCAAAATATTGTCAACTTCTGCTTGATACAGCATGGAGAAAAAAATAAAAAATGGAATGATTCAAAATTAAATCTTAAAAATTACCAGATATTAATCTCTACAACTTGAAAAATTATAAACTTGTTGCAATAATTTTATTCGAAAGATTAAAACTATAAACTACTAAATTTTTGGAAAAAAAAACTAAATGAATAAGATAAGATTAATAATGATGTAGTTTCTTACAAATGCTTTCACCCAGACTCAAATTTGAATTTTATACACATAAAAGTGTACTCCATACATACACATAATACTGATTCACATTTTTTTTTGTACTGTAGACTAAGGCACTTTGTTTTTTTTACAGTTTTATCCCCACCAAAAGGGAGTCCCTTCTTCAAATTTCGACTGAATCAGTCAAGTCATTTGTAATGTCACCATAATATATAACTAAGAAAAATTAATATGGATGTGCATACATTTTTTAATATGAAAATATTTTCACATATTAGTATCTAAAAATTACCTTTTTATCCCTCTATTATTTTTCTAATGAAAATCATAAATTTCTTTGTGTAATGTTCAAATTTATGATAATTTTCAATCAAATATTCATTCAAATTTGTTATTGAAAATATAAGTTTAAATTCTTTCACTGCTCATTCAAACAGCATTTTAAAAATCTCAACATTATCGACAGGAAAGGATGAGTCTAACTGATAGTCAAGTATTGTTTCAATTAGGCAGCACTGCTTCATTCAGAAGATTTTTTAAAATTCTATTTTTAAATGTATGATATTATCCTGTAAACTGTGGGCTCACGTGAAGTCAAGCTCTGTATACTAAGGGAGAAAAATCTTTTTCGAAGGGAGGTAACCCAGAAACATTAGAATAATCAATAAACGTAGTACATCCATTTAAAGGCAACACAGTATCTGCTACAACAACGAGGTGAGAAAAAGGAAAAAAATATCAATGGCTCAATCACTCAAAAGTTCCTCAAGTAGATCCTGTTAACTAAGCTAATTCAAGTAACCCCACATTTTTTCAATTTGGAATAATGTTAGTCTTGTATCAATATATTCTAATATTCACTACAGGTTGAGTACATGAAATCAGTGCTGCAGCTAAGAATAATTTTCAGAGTCCTTTTATATTTCTTGTTTCCAACTAAAACGAAAAGTAACAGACATTTGACAGAATTAAAACATTCACAAAGAGTAGATGTCTTCATACAAATAGGAGGCATGTAACTACTCACCCACAAACCAATTCTATCCCCCAAACCCCAAGTTTCAATTGTCAATCCTGAATTCTTACCGATTTAAAATAAGAGTAAACATGTGTGAATACCAGCATAAACCTAAAGTTTCATACTAATATGCATATATATATATATATATATATATATATATAAGGCCAGTAAAACATAGGACCCATTGGCTGCATGCGGCCTTTGAGTGCTCTAAGTATGGCTCATGAGAGCTTTTCAAAATAGCAAAACCTTTGTGCTCTTTAAGATATTTTCAGCAACTGATAGCATACAAACAAAAAAAAAATCAAATTCATAGAAGCGGGTCTTCATCCAACCAACACATTACCATTTTCGCAAGTGATTAACTCCCTTTAACCCTCAAAAAAGCAAAATGACAGAAAAAAAGAAATCCTACTTTTAGTGTTGATGTTCCACACCTTCTCTCCCACATGGGTCAACTCTAAAATAGAATTTGCCCAACACAAAAATGCTAACCCAATCAGGCCATAAGTAACAGCATTCATTATCACCGTTTTTTTCTCTCTCCCTTATAATGGCAACAATGTAAAGGAATTTTTTCAAATGCCCATACTACGATGAAGAAAAATAGAATATAATATAAACATTCTTCAAGTAAACTATAGAACCAGAAATATTTTTGAAAATTAACATTGTGAAGAGTTGTCTATTTGTAAGCAAAAAAATAATCGAAATAATTCATGTTTGTTTTCAAAGGGAAATATGCTGATTTTGAAAAATACCAGAAATCAACTAATATTGGATTTTATTAAAATTTTCTGTACTTATTAAAGGATGGAATGTGTGCAGTTCCCGATGCAAATTTCAGGATACAGATGCCAAATTTTCTAAAATAAAAAACTTGAAAATCAAGTAAATTATTGTTGTTTCTGGCAAATTTTAGTTGATTTATTTGATTCTGTAGAAAAAAAAATCATTACTATTCAAAATGATTTTTTTATCAAATATTGCAATTTGATATTTTTACAAATTATTTTTAAAGAATATTCTCTACTCTGGGTTAACTGGAACTATGTTAATGATATAACAATGCTGAATAATAAAATAGGAATAATGTGATGAAAAATATTCACCAATGCATTCTTATATCTTTTTTTTTTTTCTTTGTTGTTGATTGAAAGCCTGTAAGCATCGTAGTTATTTTCCTTTCAAGTAATTATCATCATAGTTATCTCCCTTATATTCATCTACTTTCACTAATTACTTCATAAGTGTCAGATTTTCAACAAGAGTTCAAATAGGATGCAATGACTGGTTTATTGCCAACTAAACTGAACAGTTATGATAAATGAACATTTTTCTTACTCAACACAAATTTGAATAATTTTTCTTTTTTTTGTTGCAAAAACTGGAAATAAAACTTATGAGTGGAAATTTTGAATATTAATTCCGTTTTTAAAACAGGTTATTAATTTCCAGCCAAACATTTTTCTTCATTCTGATCATTAAACAAGTCCATATAAGTAATTTTTATATTAAAAAAATGATGTCATACACATAATTTCTTAGTTGTTTTTTTTTTTAATTACAACATAGCAAATCTCCTGTGATCAATGTGGCCTTTGCCACTTTTGAGTTATGTAGACCTGCTATAAGGTTACTATGAGGGTAACAACTTATTGCTGCAACAACCTGGGAGGAGAGTTGTTTGCCTAAATGCTCTACTCATACCTTTTCTTTATCAACCATTGTGACACGCCAGTTATATGACATTCAATCAAGAGGAGAGGTGAATAGATAGAATACAGAGAAAGGTAGTTTCATGCCTTTCCCTAGAGTACTAGAGTAAAGTATTCTTTGCCGAAATTGAAACTCTTCACCAATTCCATCACACACTTCTACAGTCACCTTCTATTGAGTAAATAATGAACTAATGTGTGGCATTGAAAACAATCTCAATTCTAAAGAGTCCAAGAACCTTGTTACATAAACAAAGATGAAATTATCAAAGTGAATCAAAAGATAAAAACTAACTTTGACTAAATCACTGAGAAAATTGTAATCACCTAGATGACAACATTAGTAAAATCAGAGTTCTGAGCAGACTTGCAGTCATTTGATCTCCAGTGAAAGCTGCTAGTTACTACTAGTGTAAAATCTGAATGAGTACAAATGATAAAAAGTGTTGTCTCAATGATAAAATAATCCAGAAAAAAAGATATTTCTAAATAAATCAACAAAATTTGGTCAAAAGTAAAATTTGAACAGATGGGTATTGGATTTTTTTAAAAATATAGTTACTTCCCTTTGTTTGCATTGCCACATTCGAAGCTAGGTTTTCTGGTTAGCAAAATAGCTGAATATAAAGAGGACTTTTCAGAGGGGATGGGGAAGAGGAGAGCGAGAGAGACGCGCACAATGCGAGAGGCAGCCAGAGAGAGACGCGCACAATGCAAGAGGCAGCCAGAGAGAGACGCGCACAATGCAAGAGGCAGCCAGAGAGAGACGCGCACAATGCGAGAGGCAGCCAGAGAGAGACGCGCACAATGCGAGAGGCAGCCAGAGAGAGACGCGCACAATGCGAGAGGCAGCCAGAGAGAGACGCGCACAATGCGAGAGGCAGCCAGAGAGAGACGCGCACAATGCGAGAGGCAGCCAGAGAGAGACGCGCACAATGCGAGAGGCAGCCAGAGAGAGACGCGCACAATGCGAGAGGCAGCCAGAGAGAGACGCGCACAATGCGAGAGGCAGCCAGAGAGAGACGCGCACAATGCGAGAGGCAGCCAGAGAGAGACGCGCACAATGCGAGAGGCAGCCAGAGAGAGACGCGCACAATGCGAGAGGCAGCCAGAGAGAGACGCGCACAATGCGAGAGGCAGCCAGAGAGACAAGAGAGAGAGGAGGATAGAGACATTGCTTTTTTCATAAATGCACCAGACCATGTGATAAGTATGCAAAATTACTTGAAATGATGAAGTCATAAATTCTGGTCACTGGCAAATCACCCACTGTATTGTTAAAAAAAATTGGTGACATTTTTTCACAGCTGCCATACATGTATCTTGGTATTTTAGCAAGATATTGCTTATAACATGATTGACAAGCTACCCATCACTAAATGTATTATCAAAAGAACTCAAAAGTTTTTTCTTCTCCGACCTTGATCTAAATGCATTTCCTTGGGTTCTGGTGATCTCATAAATATCTCCAAATGAATGAATAAGGAATTCTCAACTTCATTGGAAACGACTCTTTACATTTTTTCCAACATCGTTTGAGTTTCATATTAAATGGGTTTGAACATTAAACTCAGTCGACTGGTGGCTATCTTGAATTTGACCTCTCATGGTCCTCAAAGGTTAAATCTGACTTCCCACCACATCTGTAAATTAATGTTATGCTATGTACTGACAGTGTTAAAAATTTCATGCATAATCATACTTGTTATCAGCAACACTATCTACCAAATATTCATAAAAGTGCTTGTCATATTGTAATGTTTAGCTTTTTAGTTTTAAAAGCCAATGCTAGAGATCCTTACTGTAAGCTTCAGTATTGTAGCTTAGTAAGAAACTATTTTTATTACTATTTTTGTTTATCCTCTCATGATTAATATTGCAACAGCTTGAATAAAATCATTTACTGATTTTTGGAGTAATAAGACATGGGGCATGAAAGATTTACCAACAAGTTCCCAACAATATGTTGGAAGATTTGACAATCTTGTGGCAGAGGGCCCATGCCAATTTCAACTACTTAGGTAATTCCCAAACTATTGACAAAAAAAGCAATACATGAGGAGACAGAAGTCAACTTGTATAAGAGATATTTTTATTGTAAGAAACATTCATTCCATTTGTAAAAAATGAGTCGAGAATTTTCAATCTAAAATTCATTTGTTTTTCATGTTAGTTTATTTTTTTAAACCCTTACATCTGAAATTTAAATCCTATATCATTTCAATTTTTTTGTGTACTGTGAATAAAAATTTTTGTTTTAATACTTCTTTTGAAACCTTTATCATTATCTCCATATCTTTCACCTGTAACTAAAATTTCAAGTTTCAACTTTTCCAGTTTAAATTGTTTGTGGATTTGAGAAGAAAAAAAAAACATGAAATTTAAAAAAAGGGAAGCCTTAATCTATAACTTACATCAGAAACTTTGTTCAGTCTTCCTTAGATGTACAGTCCACATGGAAGAGGTGGGGAGGAGGTCTTTCTTCTTTTTAGGTAATGTCTTCTGTTAGTATAGAACAGAAGCAAAATGGTGGTGGATTAACTGATTGAATCAACCTATTATGCCAATCCTCAAGATATCTTGTGTGACACAGTTGAATCCATATTTCATAGATGCAAATGAGATCAAAAGTCTGAACAACTCTTGAAATAATGATGACCCCCTAAAAATTACAGCACATGTATCCATATGTATTACAGAGATAGATTATTATACACTGATTTACTATCAGTCACAATGTTTTAGCCATTGTACCCTTCTGAAAGGTTACCAACCATGAGAGAATCTGTCTGCAAGACAATGGCCTGGCAAATGAAAGTGTTGGTTTAGCACATCAGTAACCTGCCTGGCAGTCAGTAATTCAATTCCTGGGGTAGGTTGTCTAAAAAAGTCATATCTTCCGATTTAATGGAAAAGGCAAACAAGTGACCTCACCTCATCAGGAAGATTTAACATATACAAATATTCACTAGTATGGGGAGTAAAATGAGAACAATCTAACCCTGAGGAATGAATGAAGGGTTTAGTCTGAAATTCCCCAAACTCCACAGTCTTCATTTTCTTTTTTACTCTACTTTTTCTCCATTCACTGCTTTCATTAGCACATTTTTCTTTGGTGCAAAGTTCATTCCTTAATAAACAGACAGAATGATGCCATTTTTTAAAATAAATTCACGGCAATATTTTACAAGGATAAATTCAACTACCAAAAGATCACAGTGTTTCCATAGCAATGTTACCAAATTGAAATGAACAGCACTCAGCAATGAGCAGCGTTTCATCTCCCCATTCCATGAGATACAAGTCGCTTCATCTCCCCATACCATGAGATACAAGTCGCTTCATCTCCCCATACCATGAGATACAAGTCGCTTCATCTCCCCATACCATGAGATACAAGTCGCTTCATCTCCCCATACCATGAGATACAAGTCGCTTCATCTCCCCATACCATGAGATACAAGTCGCTTCATCTTCCCATACCATGAGATACAAGTCGCTTCATCTCCCCATACCATGAGATACAAGTCGCTTCATCTCCCCATACCATGAGATACAAGTCGCTTCATCTCCCCATACCATGAGATACAAGTCGCTTCATCTCCCCATACCATGAGATACAAGTCGCTTCATCTCCCCATACCATGAGATACAAGTCGCTTCATCTTCCCATACCATGAGATACAAGTCGCTTCATCTCCCCATACCATGAGATACAAGTCGCTTCATCTTCCCATACCATGAGATACAAGTCGCTTCATCTCCCCATACCATGAGATACAAGTCGCTTCATCTCCCCATACCATGAGAGAAAAAAATTTATACCATTTGTCCCAACATTGAGGGGAAAAAAAAAACTTGAAAATTGGCATATTTCCACACTAGGAAGGAAAAAAAAAACTAGCATATTCCAACACTGAAGGGGGAGAAAAACTAGCATGTCCCCACTAAATTCAAAAAGTTCTCAATTTGTAGCTCCCCACACTATCCTGAAAAGAAGAGTATACAACCAATGCATTCTCCCAATAGTCACTTATAGAGCTGAAACATGGAACCTAACCAAGAGACAGACCTACCAACTGAGAAGCATGCAGCGTGCACATGAGAGAATCATGCTCAACCACAGATGGATAGATCACAAGACAGCAGAGTACATGAAGAAAATAGGAGTCAGAGACATCATAGAAACTATTAAAAATCTAAAATGGCAATGGGCAGGCCATGTTGCAAGAATGAAAGACAACCAATGGACATCACGTCTCACAACATGGATCTCCAGAGATCACATGAGAAACCGAGACCAACAGAACACAAGATAGAGAAGTGAACTAGACAAATTCAGGAAATACTGGCTCCGCGATGCCTTCCTGGGGAAGGTCTATGTCCAACAACGGACGTTAAAAGACTGATGATGATGATGACACTATGAGAAAAAAAGTTTTCTGGTGACAACAATGAAACTGGTCTCATTCTCCAAGAAGCCATGGTATATGATTTAAATAAAATAGATTGTTACTTGGTACTGATGTTCCTAATAAATGATCATCCAAGACTTTTGGGGAGCAGAGTGACCCAACACTGCTGGTAGCCTCAAATGGAACCTGCTCAACAGGATTTATTTACTACTCATGTTTTTTATCTGCAAATTTTGTATTGAAATTAGCACAGAATCAGGAAGTATTGTTAGCAATAAAATACAAAACACAGCAATAAATATTCTGAAATACTCACACACAGAACTGTATATTAATAGCTTCAAACATTTTACATACAAAAATCAATCGAAGACAAGAAAAATCAATAAATTTAACAAAAATCTATAAGCCTATTTGATTGATTCTTGCTCCAATAAGCTTCTCATTTTATTTAATTTGGAATAAATGCCAAGGAAAGATAAAAAAGGAAGTAGGCTAATAATAACCATTAAAACAACAACAGTAAAATGATAAAAGTAGAAACTCTTCAGATTAATAATAAAATGTTAGCTAAGATGGAAATAACAAAAATAGAAATTATATCAATGTACAGAACAAAGTAGTAATAATAATTATAGCAATGCAATCGATAATAATACTTGCAGTAATGACAATGATCACACGATTATTTTCATGATATCAAAACAGCTAAAGTCACTGAAGAATCTCAGTTTTACCTTCAAACAGGTAGTCTATCTGATTCTACAAAAAGTAACTAGTTACATGCATACAGTGTTGAATTGAGATATTGTAGGCCCAGGGCTACAGGTACAGAAAAGCTCCTAGCAATATTTTCAAAAGGAAAAAAAAATTCAAGAGATATTAAATTTATTTTTATAAGGCTATCAACAATTGAAATTCAAATTTCCTTTATATAATTTCTTGGATATAAATTTCTCCAAGACATCAGTGAATTGTATTGATTTCAATTTCCAGGAGAGTAAGTCTATTTGAGTTGTCTTTAAATGTCCCAAACTGTTACAAGATATGTACATATACAGTACAGTGTTTCTTTTTGCCCTAGTAAGTTTACAACAAATACATAGACAATATATTAATTGAACCCATTTTTTTTTAATAGATAATTCAGAGTACTTTGACTTTTGTTAAGCATTCACAAATGAAATAACTTCTCAGAAACAAAGCTGCCAAATAATATGTAGCTTCAACCTTTGCCAGTATAAGTATGCAATGTGACAGTGTATACAAGGTGCTGGAGTCATTTCATGGGTATCTCTCTCCAGGAACGTTCCACGGCAGTTCATAACCAAATTGTGCCCGTTGGATGTGCCTGCAGGGAATTTAGTAAAGATTGCAGACTGTCCATACATGCTCAATGGGGTTTAAATCTGAAGAGTGTGGAGGGTCAATGGAGTACCTGGAAGCCAGCAAAGTATTATTGGAACCACTTTGTATCAACTGCATATGATGGAAGTTGCGTTATCACTACTGGGGAAACATAGCTAAGTATAAAAGAGTGCAAATGGTCTGCAATAAGATCTGCATATCTCACACCTATCAAGACAGACTACAGTTTCATAAGTGATCTAGTAGAAAAGACTTCCACACCATTATAGAGCTACCATCAACTTGCACAACACCCTGCTGACAAACTGGATCCATAGCCTCATACAATCTCCTCCACACATGTACTCGACCACCAGCCTTAAAGAGTTAGATATAAGACAAGCCTGAAGAGACGACATGGTGCAAGTCTTCCACAGTCCACTGGCAATGTTCTTCAGCCCAATTGAGGTACAGTAACGGATAATATGATGTTGATAATGGCACCCTCATTGGTGGACAACTATGAAACCCCATGGTGAGCAATGTATGCTTCACAATGTGTTGACTTGATGGGTTGAGTGACCCCAGCATTGAATTGGAATGTGATTTGATGCCATGTTCTCCTTCAATGGGTGATCACCATCCTTGTCAGTCGCACCCAATTTCATTTCATATTACCTGGTGCCCACATTTCTACATGCTGCTGATATCAGTCCAGAATTTACATATTCCTTATATACCCTTACTACTGTTGCCAGAGAAAAACCTAGGGCAGTTGCCACCTAAGAGATTGAGTGCCCCATCTTTCTGGCCCCAGCAATCATCCAGTGGTCAAATAGAGTTAAATCCTGCCCATAACTCATTGCAGCCACAGTTACACTGCCACATTCCTCTTTACCTATTGCATCACACATACATAAATCGGCTCTGTCCATTTTCCCAAGAGGGGAGGGGTTTAATCATCAAGTGTATTATTAACTAAATTTTTGGCATTTCAGTTTACATATACACACACGATTCTGATGATAACAGTAATGAAAATAACGATAATCCGATTGAGAAATTATAATGATGACACTAGCTAAAGTGAAGTAAATTTTACACATACACAATTTTCATTTTTAAATATTCCAAGGATTGTTTTCTTGAAGCACAATCGCAGAGAATAACAAGCAAACTAGACAACTGGAATCAGATGCAATGTAACACATCAGAAGAAAAAATGCAGAAATATGATGACTGATTTCATGGGTATCTGCTACATCTAGCAGCGAGAGTATATACTTCAGCTGGGGGTTGGGCATATTTGGAATATATCTTATATACACCAGATAACTAGTGAATTATAATACATTTTATGTGGGAACATAAAGCTAGGCTTACATAAAACAATTTTACAGCACCATTATCCTAAGGTTCCAACTTTCAAATCCCCTCATCCTTAGTGAGAACACCTGATCAGGGGGGACTGCTTCCTTCTAAAAATATTTAGATAGTCTGAGTTTATAATAATGAATGTGAAAGGATAAAAAAAAAAGAAGAAAGATAAAGAAACTCATGCTTCATTCGTCAGATTCAGGGCATATGGCCTTGTGTAGAAGATACATGCGATTGCAAGGCAAAAATCAATTTCTTCAAACAAGCAATGGCCCAAGGGGGCAGGCAAATTGGCTGATTTTATAATAATTTTTCTAAAAGTTCTTTAGGCAATAAATCTTTAATTTTATGACCACCAACACCCCACCAATCATTTCTTTTTTTCTCCCAGTGCGACTATAGTTACTATTTATAAGCTACATAAAAAAAAAAATTATTGAAAGCTAACTTAACAATAAAAGCACAAAGTATTTTCACAATCTTTACCCCCAAAATTAAACCTTGAGAGAGAGAGAGAGAGAGAGGGGGGGGAGAAAATCTGAATTTCAGGCCATAGTCAATTGAAGACCTCTATAGCTGCACTAATTATACATAACAGCCTTATTCAATCAATAACAATTGCATAAATTCCTGACTACTGACAATCCCATTTTAACTCATTTCAAAAGCACAACACAGATTAAGTGCTGAAACAAATTTTAAGTAAAAAAAATTACAATATTCTATGGTTAATCATTGAATTCCTCACACCAATAGAAATGTCTAGTTTGTTGGTGCAAAAAATTACCGAAGATGAGCTTTTAGCAGTAAGCACTGAAGAAAAAAACTGAAACTTTGCCCACATACATCAGGTTCAAATGCAATTGGTGTAAAATACAACCATGATTATTTCATTTTTACCCATCCTGCCAGAATTTCCTGCGTCATTATATAAGAGTTCTGTCGGGAAAATATCAGCCAATTAATATCAACGCAAAAGGCCGACCAAGAGTAATAGCACCGGATTTCCCTTCAAAATACACCTATTGGGACCTCATAGTGTTTCTTCCACTTCGTGAAACAATCAGCAAAATCTTTCAGGATTGCCATCAGCTACCTACATTAAATCTCGTCCACAGATGGAAATCTTTGGGAGGGAAAAACAGAGGTTGTAGGGAGACAAATCTGGACTATATGGAGACCGAAAGACCTAGGGCGATGTGATGTTTGCCAAAAAACAACACAAGACATGAGGCTCAATCATTTTGAATGCAATGGTCACACAGTGCACAAACTCACACAATGGCGTCCCATTGCTGACTGAATAACCCCACGGTCTCAGTAGTAGTATAGTTTGACATTGTTTGTCAAAGTAGAATGGCTCTGAGAGTTGCGATAAAAAGCAACTACGATTAAGATGGAAGAAATAATAGTCAAAAAAATAGTATGGTTTCCTTGTACTTGTATATCATAAAATGGCACAGTTGCCAGCAGAATCTGGGACCTCTCAGCAATCACTATTATGCTCTGATCCCTGAACTATACTCAGATATGTCAATGAAAGATATTTATATCAAGTTATAGCAGAGAGAATAGGTTGCAGGAAAGGCTTTACATAAGCCAAAACTTCCACTCCTAAATTCAAATTCAACAACTCATTTAGAAAAGTGCTAAGCAAGGAAGCTAGAGACCAGATTTATCTATTAATTGATTAAGTACACAAGTAGAAGACTGACCATAAAAGGCATAAACTGAGTAAAAAAAAAAATTGTCATCTCTATAATCAACTTCATCCTGTTTTTCTATTGAATAATACAGAAGAAGCTGCCTATTATGACCAAAGAGGATCTTCCAGATAACAATAAGCCAGCTGGTAACATCAATCAGAAGATACAAAAATTTGAACAATTTAATTTCATTGTTATAAATAATTTTACATTATAAAAAAATTGATATGAATTTTCAATTGATTTTAAATAAAGTGTTTGGAACTGATTTTGATAACAATAACCGTTTGATATTATAATCTGTGCTTATAATGAACTGCTCCCTCTGGATAATCTTCGCTAAGAGTACACATAGTTGTTCAATATTCATTTCTACATAGGAAGATTTCCTCAGCTCTTCCATCAGCAGGGTCTGAAACTGTTTCACTACGCAGCATGTATTCATGTATGGATGTTTGTTTATATTGGTGAAAGTTTTGTGAGTACATGCCTTTATATTGCAGAGTCTGACATTTTACCTCTATGCACCTGCCCTTCCAAACATGTTCATAAATTATCTAATCAAAAGCTTCAACCCAAGAGAAGCCATTTAAAAGTTAAAAGAAAAAAAAAAAATGTTTACTAGATGAGCAAAGAAGGTCCACTCTCCTTTCACTTTCAGGTGTTGTTAGATATTCAGCTTTTGTGCGTGGAGCATCTACACCAGGTAGATTATCCTAGGAAAAGCTTAACGCTTGGAAATTTGTAGATACAGAGTAATTCACATTCATTGTTATGGTTATTTTGTGAATACAATATACCCGGCAATATTTATTAGGTTGACAATTTATTATACGAGACGATACTTTAAATAAATAAACATCTCAATATTGTTTCATTTTAATTTGCTACTTAGAGAGAGCAGAAGATGAAACATGTTGATGGAATAAATTCAAAAACTACTATTTTTCCTCATTGTAAACTTAATACATTCATTGTCATATAAATTTATATTCATTGTAATGAAATTCATTCTTAGAAACAACTTTATATTATGAAAAATTGTTATGAAATACATTTCAATTCATCTTAAATAAAGTGCTTCGGACTGACTGTTTATTATAATCATGGTTAATGTCATCAGTCATTATCAAAATCAGTTTCCTGTTATTGTCCACCTCACACACACACATATATATATATATATATATATATATATATATATATATATATATATATATATATATATATATATATATATATACATATATACAAGACAAATCAGGAATACAATATCCAATGTGTGATGGGTGAAGAAACCCAAACAGGGTAGAAACAAATAAGTTGGTGTAGCAAATTACTTTATCATATATACATATACATACACACACGCACACAAGAGACTGTTCATTATAATCACAATAATCAAGGTAATGCTGTGTATGCGTATATATATATATATATATATTTTCATTCATAGGTAAGGGAGAGGGGGGGAAATATATCTGTCATGAAATTTACAGAAAAAGATGCATATTCAGCGTCATCTAGCAAATGGTACATATTCACACAATTAAGATCTACATATCTTTAAAAAATGAAGTCAAAAATAAAAAATACGACACTTATTTTTAAATGAAAAAGCATATACTTCAAAATGGTCTAACCATAATTTGGGCCTTTTCCTTCATTGCATACACATGCAAGCATGTGTTAGTGTGCATTGTATACACGTGCAAAAACCGCATCAGAATGAAGATGTAGCCAATATCTGTATTTTCAAAACCAGTGTATCCTATCTTCCCTATCCATCGGCTTTCTCAACTAGCAAAGGATACATACTCACATAAATTGACTATAAAATTTTTGTATCTAATTATGATTCAATAGCGTGTGTATGTGTGAGATTATATATATATTAGATAGAGAGAGAGAGAGAGAGAAATACACATACACCATTCCCAATAAACACAGTGGAAAAATTTTTTTTAATTTTAAAATAAAAAAGAGAGAGAGAGAGAGAGAGAAAATACTATTTTGAAGGAGTTGATGCAACATTTGTATATGTAAACAGTATGTTGTATTTTTTGTTTTTTTTTTTACCAATGGAAGTACATATAGGTTATCTGATTACAATATGCCACAAACATTTCTAAACAAATCAATGGTGAGTTTTTTTAGATTTTATTTTTGTTAATACTTTTGTATTGTATTATGGAAGAAAAATATTTTTTCAATTGTAAATAATTCAGAAAAAATATTCGTACAGCAGATGTTCCATGCAAACATGTAATTGCTAAGCTCACATTAGTCTGGCACAAGGTGACAGGTGAGGATCAAACTCACTACATAGTAGTAATAGTCTCCAAGACAAGCTCACCCACGATTAACCCATGGTGATGTGCAGTGTGTATACCATATATATATATATATATATATATATATATATATATATATATATATACACACACACACAAAAATCTATACACGTGTGTGTGTGTGTGTATACTTGGGGTGCAAAAGATAGAGGAGAAAGAAGAAGCAGATAGGTAAGGTGGATAACTTTCTAACAACAACAGCACACCACACATTTGATCATAAACATCAAGTGAGAAGTAAGTATAAACAAAAGACAACACTTTCCATACAGAATAAGAGCATGAGCAAAATCAATTAAGGAAAACACAAACACACACACACACACATAGGAGTGGGAACAGTGAGAAAGAAAAGACAAGTAATTTCTTACCATCGACTTTTTCCTTTTAAACATCAGATCGTAATCACAGCAAGGACCAGAGCACATATAGTGGTAAAAAAAGGTAATTCGCAGTCCACGTCTTTGTGTTTAGTGGATGCCACTTCCAACACTATCATCATGATTATCAGAAGTCTCAGTACGCCACTACCAAGTCCACTAGTACCACTACAACTGACAACACCCACTGTGTCATCAGGAGGATGAGGGAGTTGGCTAGTTGGTTGTACAGATCGTTGGGTCTGGTGAAAGAACAGCTGTTAGAACCAAAGGCTCCTTGCCACTTAGGTAGAAGTCCTTTCGGTCTCTCATAATGCTTCTTCACGTGTGCATCCCTCTTCACAAGCTCGCTCGCTCACACACACACACATCTGTTAGTTTAGTTACTTATGTATGTAAGTGTAAATGTATATTTATACTCACGATAACACGGTTTACATAGAGAATCCCTCCCCTCCCCTCACATATAACCTGTTTCCTTTCTTTATGTAGTCAGGTAAATTCAGTGGTATGCGATCGTACTGTTGAAGTAGACACCAGAGCTCTATCTCCAAAATCATTCATGCTATCCTTAGGGCAACACAATCTGCTATAAATAGCACACACACACACACACACACACACACACACACAGTATTCTGTAGGAAATAATAAGAAAAAGATCGTAACAATAATTCAATAAAACAATTGTACAGGTACATACTTCCACACCAATGTTCACTGGTATAGAAACATATTTTTCAATACTGTTGTCATAGGTATATAAGTACACATACACACCTGTACACAAACTATATATGTCAGCATATTTATATATACGTATGGATACATACACACAGTATATTTATAGGTACATATGAAAACACGCATGTAGCAAGTTCGAATGGTAGATATATGTCTTCATGCCTTGCATAAGTATTGATGAATGAATGTCTGTGCACACACATATACACGTCTGTGATATGTATAGTTGCACACACCTATGCACAAACACTAATACATGGGCATACCTAGTGCACTTATATTAATAAATCATAATAATGGTTATTAAGAAAAACCACTGAATAAAAACATTGATTTCTCCAGCAAAGTAAAATTTGGTACAAAAAATTATGTTAAGTTCTAACAATTTCAGCTTCTATATTTGATGACTGCACTTTTTCAAAAACCTTGAAGAATGTAAAACAATTTAGTGGCAATTGCATTTAATTGCAATTATATGTATGTTAGAGAGAGAGAAAAGAAAAAGATAGGATGTGAGGTTCCAGTATAAAAGGTGAGAATAATGGTGAAGGGTAAGTAGAAAGGTTATAATATGTGAACCCAAGAATCTATGCCTCTTGACTACTATAACAGGAACAAATAAGAGAGAAAAAGGATGAGAGAGGGAGAGGGCAAAATGAAGAGAGAGAGGGAGAGGGCAAAATAAAGAGAGAGAGGGAGTGGGCAAAATGAAGAGAGAGAGGGAGAGGGCAAAATGAAGAGAGAGAGGGAGAGGGCAAAATGAAGAGAGAGAGGGAGAGGGCAAAATGAAGAGAGAGAGGGAGAGGGCAAAATGAAGAGAGAGAGGGCAAAATGAAGAGAGAGAGGGAGAGGGCAAAATGAAGAGAGAGAGGGAGAGGGCAAAATGAAGAGAGAGAGGGAGAGGGCAAAATGAAGAGAGAGAGGGAGAGGGCAAAATGAAGAGAGAGAGGGAGAGGGCAAAATGAAGAGAGAGAGGGAGAGGGCAAAATGAAGAGAGAGAGGGAGAGGGCAAAATGAAGAGAGAGAGAGAGACAGGGCAAAATGAAGAGAGAGAGAGAGACAGGGCAAAATGAAGAGAGAGAGAGAGACAGGGCAAAATGAAGAGAGAGAGAGAGGGCAAAATGAAGAGAGAGAGAGAGGGCAAAATGAAGAGAGAGAGAGAGGGCAAAATGAAGAGAGAGAGAGAGGGCAAAATGGAGAGAGAGAGAGAGGGCAAAATGAAGAGAGAGAGGGCAAAATGAAGAGAGAGAGGGCAAAATGAAGAGAGAGAGAGAGGGCAAAATGAAGAGAGAGAGAGAGAGAGGGCAAAATGAAGAGAGAGAGAGAGAGAGGGCAAAATGAAGAGAGAGAGAGAGAGGGCAAAATGAAGAGAGAGAGAGAGAGAGGGCAAAATGAAGAGAGAGAGAGAGAGAGGGCAAAATGAAGAGAGAGAGAGAGAGAGGGCAAAATGAAGAGAGAGAGAGAGAGGGCAAAATGAAGAGAGAGAGAGAGAGAGAGGGCAAAATGAAGAGAGAGAGAGAGAGAGGGCAAAATGAAGAGAGAGAGAGAGAGAGGGTAAAATGAAGAGAGAGAGAGAGAGGGCAAAATGAAGAGAGAGAGAGAGAGGGCAAAATGAAGAGAGAGAGAGAGAGGGCAAAATGAAGAGAGAGAGAGGGCAAAATGAAGAGAGAGAGAGAGAGAGGGCAAAATGAAGAGAGAGAGAGGGCAAAATGAAGAGAGAGAGGGCAAAATGAAGAGAGAGAGAGGGCAAAATGAAGAGAGAGAGAGGGCAAAATGAAGAGAGAGAGAGGGCAAAATGAAGAGAGAGAGAGGGCAAAATGAAGAGAGAGAGAGGGCAAAATGAAGAGAGAGAGAGGGCAAAATGAAGAGAGAGAGAGGGCAAAATGAAGAGAGAGAGAGGGCAAAATGAAGAGAGAGAGAGGGCAAAATGAAGAGAGAGAGAGGGCAAAATGAAGAGAGAGAGAGGGCAAAATGAAGAGAGAGAGAGGGCAAAATGAAGAGAGAGAGAGGGCAAAATGAAGAGAGAGGGAGGGCAAAATGGAGAGAGAGGGAGGGCAAAATGGAGAGAGAGGGAGGGCAAAATGGAGAGAGAGGGAGGGCAAAATGGAGAGAGAGGGAGGGCAAAATGGAGAGAGAGGGAGGGCAAAATGGAGAGAGAGGGAGGGCAAAATGGAGAGAGAGGGAGGGCAAAATGGAGAGAGAGGGAGGGCAAAATGGAGAGAGAGGGAGGGCAAAATGGAGAGAGAGGGAGGACAAAATGGAGAGAGAGGGAGGACAAAATGGAGAGAGAGGGAGGACAAAATGGAGAGAGAGGGAGGACAAAATGGAGAGAGAGGGAGGACAAAATGGAGAGAGAGGGAGGACAAAATGGAGAGAGAGGGAGGGCAAAATGGAGAGAGAGGGAGGGCAAAATGGAGAGAGAGGGAGGGCAAAATGGAGAGAGAGGGAGGGCAAAATGGAGAGAGAGGGAGGGCAAAATGGAGAGAGAGGGAAGGAGAGGGCAAAACGGAGAGAGGGAAGGAGACGGCAAAACGGAGAGAGGGAAGGAGACGGCAAAACGGAGAGAGGGAAGGAGACGGCAAAACGGAGAGAGGGAAGGAGACGGCAAAACGGAGAGAGGGAAGGAGAGAGGGAAGGAGACAGCAAAACGGAGAGAGGGAAGGAGACGGTAAAACGGAGAGAGGGAAGGAGAGGGCAAACGGAGAGAGGGAAGGAGAGGGCAAAACGGAGAGAGGGAAGGGGAGGGCAAAACGGAGAGAGGGAAGGAGAGGGCAAAACGGAGAGAGGGAAGGAGAGGGCAAAACGGAGAGAGGGAAGGAGAGCGCAAAATGAAGGGAAGGAGAGGGCAAAATGAAGGGAAGGAGAGGGCAAAATGAAGGGAAGGAGAGGGCAAAATGAAGGGAAGGAGAGGGCAAAATGAAGGTTGGGATGAGAGAGAGAGGGGAAAAAGGGAGATGGTGAAGGAAAAAAGAAAAAAAGACTAAGAAAATAAGAGAAATAAAGGGTAAAAAGAAAGAAAGAAGGAAAGTGGAATGCAGACAGAAAACCAAAATGTATCCAACAAACAGACAGAAAGTAAGAAGTAAAAAGACTAATAAAAAAAAGACAAAAAAAATGTTCCTAGATGAAAGGGACAATGAAAATATAATATCACCTCAAGGTGAAAAAGCAAGAATTATCAGCTGCTTATCACAAAATATCCAGAAGATCACCTTATCAATTTTTGGCAAGACTTTCTGAATATGAAAAAAAAAAAGGGTGAGAATTGTGGATGGAGAGGGTGGAATCAACATCTAGCTGAAGAACATACTCCAACAAAAGCAAAACCCGACTCTGAAAAGTTTTCATCTTCATAAAATTAACTCAAACAAGCCATAATTTTCTTCTTATCCATTGTTCATTTTAAATGAATCCAGTTTTTCCTTGCACACTGACATTTATAGGAGTCATGAAATAAATGAACTTGATTTTCCTCCAACAATTCTAAATAAATGTAGTTTTTGAAAAAGTGTGATGGCTTATTTTTAATACAATCACCTACCTAATCAGCATAAAAACCCTTCAGAGGTACACCCGTATTTTTGAGAACCTCAAGTGATCAGTGAGGAAAAAAGTTTGAGAACCTCCACTCTACGTTAACACAACATTGCAATGCTGCATCATTTTAATCCTATCAATGAGCATGTAGGTACATGTCTACAATTCAAGAGATTAAGTTATCTTTAGTTTTGGTAGAAGGATTTATAGAGATAAAATGTTTTGAAGTTTATTTCTATACCTTTAATTACAAGGCAAGTTTTGCATGTGCACTAAACTAATCGGATTTCAGTCACTCCTAATATTTCAAGAAAGAGAAAAAAAATTTTCTCACTGCTAGCAAATAAAGGAATATTCCAGAGTAGCTCCATCAGAGCAGTGTCATGCATAAGAAGCTTCCTATGGTAAAAGGGACACAAGTTTGAGCCTCACCTAGAGCTTATCCTTCATTTTTTATTTCCGATCTGTGCTGTCTACTCATTGCTGTAGATTGACAGACCAAGTTGCAATAATAATACATAAGATGAAAAAAAAATAAAACAATAGTCCAAAATTAATAGTTAACAATGATTCATCAAATGGAAAATGAATAAAAACCAGGACAATATTAATGCAACAGATTGTCTACACGTGCATGTAAATATTGTAGTATGTACTTGCATACACAACTCACTCTTAGAGCAGACAGAATCTGTGCATGTATCTCTACTGGGTGCTCCATGGATCTGATCTTATGCAAAAACCAAAATGGGTTTAAATAAATCTTTCTTGAGAGGGTGAGCACACACATATATGCATACATATTATCCAGATTGGACAAACATATACAGTCATTTAATATATATGCCAAGTAGAAGGTCACATAAGATGAAAAAAATAAAATACCCAAATTTGGCCGCTTTCCCTGAACAAGTCTCTTGGAATATGAAGGCAGAGGTTGACTCTAGGGGTGAGCTGTTAGTCCCACCGAGACCAAATCTCTATTGGTCATATTGAGAGTTTATTTGTTATTTCTTGATGAAACTTGAAACTTTAAATGAAAGGAAAAACTTGTTTTTCAACAAGATGATTTGTTTTAAGTCAACATTGGTTTTGAAACAGAAAGAATTAGAACAAGACCTCTTGGAATAAATAAAGAGTTCTGTTTGAAATCTTTTAAATGATTCCAATAGTCAGGGACAACACCCAGTGAAGGCTCGAGTGTACACAGGCCGAAGCACTAATACAATGACACAGAAGCTGGTGTGAAAAAGTGATTAAATCATAATTTTTTTCCTAAGAATTTCAAACAAGTGTTGAAGTAAATCATTCTTAAACAAATGTTGCAGCTAATGCACATATGAAATATTCATGTTACTGGCATAAACAATAAAGAAAATATTGGAGAGAAAAGTAGTGCAATCTCATGTGACCAGAATGAATGTTAAATTTGCAAATAAATAAATAAGGGAGTCTACACTATAATTAGCACTATCTCTTGTGACAAATCGGTTCAGTTGAATGTGGATGCAGACCCCAAACTATTATTAGGTTGCAAGTCATCTGGATTTCTTACACATTCTTTATTATTTAGTACATTTAGAGTTACCTTATTTCAATATAGCTACAATGTACCATTTTGGCTACTTAAAGGTTATAAGCACAAAAATAAAATGAGAATTTCAGTATTATATTAGATTATTTTTCCTATAACTTTCCTAATATGTATCTAGAATATAAATTTGGTTCAAATCGGTAAAAGTATCTCACAAAAGTTTGAAGAGCAACACAGATTCTTATAAAGCTACAACAGAGTTTATTTTACCTTATAAAAGCCAATGTTAGCTTTTAGTCTGTTGGTTTCTGTCACGCTAAAAGAGAGAAAGGAGTGAAGCAAAGCTTGACTATATTCATAAAGGTTGAAGCACACAGTTATATGTCCATGTCTACATCACTACTACTATATTCATAGGACAAAAAATATAGGCATCTTTTAATTTTTCATGAATAACAAATAAATAGAAAATCAACAGAAAAATGAATATGATTTGAGCCAGGCATTATCTTGCTTGTAATAAATACCTTTATACTAAAATATTAAACTTTCAACAGCCTACTTTGGATTGATCTTCAAGAACTTAAACTGGGAAATAAATGCACAACAATCAAAATCAAGAATGCAAAGCTGGACAAAGTAGACCATTATATCTACTTAGGACAACGAGTCTCCATGACATCCTCAAAAGAAGAAGAAATCAAGCAAAATCACTCTAGGATGGTAAGCCTTAGGCAGAGCAAGCTCAACCTTCAAGAACAAGAAAATCCCATCTGTCATAAAAAGAAGAGTATACAAACAATGCATCCTCCCAGTAGTCACCTATGGAGCTCAAAGAGGGAACCTAACCAAAAGACTGACCCACAAACTGAGAACCATGCAACATGCACCTGAGAGATTCATGCTTAACATCACATGTAGAGACCACAAGATAGCACAGTATATTAGGGAAAAACAGGAGTCTGAGACATCATAGAAACCAATAGAAAACTCAAATGGCAATGGACTGGCCATGTTGCAAGAATGGCAGACAATGACAGATGGACGACTCACAACATGGATCCCCAGAAATTGAATGCAGAACTGAGGCCGGCATAATATGAGATGGCGAGACAAACTGGATAAGTTTAGAAAAAATTGGCTCCACAATACTCTCAATAGAGATGTGGTGAATCCTATGGAATGTCTATATCCAATGACAGATGTTAAAAGACTGATGATAATATATATTTGTATAATTTATCCATTTGTAAATAATCCCTTCATTTTCGGGGGGGGGGGGTACCATGGTATCTTATGAATTTTTGATTAATTTTTCCTTTTCATGTCAGACAGGCTCCCAAGGATAGGTTATGCATATTCGAATCTTGTCAGAAGATAATTCTTTATTTTCATAAAATGCAGAACAACCTGGGCATTGTGATAAAAAGCAACAAAAATAAGATGGAAAGAAAAACTAGCCTAAAATTAATAATGAAAATCTGGTCAACAGGAGAAGAATTTCAAATCATATGTGGTGCTCATTTTGAAATTGTTACCGAACAGGTAAGTTTTTATGTAAATGGTGAATCAATTGAGGTGCATATTATATACAGAAATATAATTTTTATATATATATATATATATATATATATATATATATATATATATATATAATGATGAATTTTTCATTCAAAATTGAAGCTCAAGGGAGAGGGGATTATCTATGGTAGAGGATTATACATGGTGAAATTCAGTATTCGTTTGTATTCGTACTGTAGTAACTATTTTAAAGGATAATTATGCATATCTGTGTTAATGTATTGGAACATATTTTCAGATGTGTAAATGCGTAAATATCTGAAATCTCTTGAGTTTATATCTCTCTCATTATACAACACATTCTTTTGTGAACATGATATTATGTATTAAATGTTTTTACAATAAGTGCTTTACTTCAACCCTAAAAAAAAAACATACAAAACACTATTTTACTTCTAATTGGGGAGAGTGTATGCATACATAATTCCAGGTTTCTACTCTGAACACAGATGGACTAAATCCGAATACATAGATAAATACATGTATATAATTGTCATAACACATTAATAACTTGAATCCAGCAAAAGTGTTTAAACTGGCTTATCATGGGTAGAGGTAGGGTCAGAATCTGTATTAATTTTTGAATCCATGAATAACCTAAATCCAACAGAAGTGTTTGAACTGGTCTGTTGTGGGTAGAGGTAATTAATAACAGTAACAACAATAATAGTTACATGCATAACAGCAGAGATAGCATGTCGTGTTGGGGCAATTAATTAAAAAATTGGAAAAAGTGATGATCAATGAATAAGTTACTTATCTTGCCTTTTGTTGGGCACTAAAATGTCCAAATTTTCAAAAATCAAGGTTGGACACAAACTAAGGGACCAATTAGTATAAACTTACATTGAAAATTGAACACAACATTTTATGAGCTTTTTTATAACAATCCCTCATCAGGAATCATATTTTGATCTGTAGTCTTTCCTCAAAATTTATATCACACGTATTAAAAGAGAATTTTGAAAAAACATTTTCCCTACTCATTGAGAGGAATGGGTTTTCAAACTTTCAAGTTCCTAAATTGAACAGTTAGGGCTGGGCTAACCCAACAACAGTATCTAAACCAACGTTGTTGGTAACAGTGATTAATGAGAGAAAATGTCCGTATCAATCACTTTATGAGCAATGCCAATCCCTCATCAGGAACCACATTTTAATCTGAAGACTTTCCTCAAAATTTTCATCATTTTAGCAAGAAAATGAGGTCAGTATGGCTGACTCCATGACATCGAGGATTGAGTTGAAAGCAAAATTGGGGCCTCCAATATGTCACAAGAGCATGTGTGTCAAAAAGAGTTTCCCAGTATCTGTAAGATACTTATATCATAAGAGTGCTCTGATAAGTTATCAAATGATAGCTCAAAAGGATAATTTCCTAGCATCGACTTGAAAGTTATCTCCATAGTGGAGAAAAAATGTGTATGTGTGTATATATATATATATATATATATATATGCATACAAATTCTACACCCACACCAAATAGTGTGTGTGTGCGCATGTGAAACTGCACCCATGATGGAAAATATTCAGTGAACAGCCAGTTTCAACTGTGTAGGACTATTCAGTCGCTAATTTTCAAAAGAGCACATTGAATTTTCGCACCTAACCAAATGTGTGTGTGTGTGTGTATATATATATATATATATATATATATATATATATGCATACATACATAGGTACATCAATGTTCTCATCCTAATGATAGAAAAAGCAGTTATTTTACACAAAAATATTATTCCTTTCCTTGATAACGCCCTTATCCAGCAGTGAATATCATTCACAGATAAAACATTATATAGCAAAAATTTCTGATCAAAATTCAGCTAATAACAACATGTGAGGTTACAGATTTATTGATCAACTGATGTATAGTTGTTATTACACAGTTTAGAATTCCTTGGACTTGTCTGAATTTAATAAACATAGCTCAACATATTTATAGCTTGGTTATAAAAATTTTGTTATTCTGCCCTTTTGATCCCATAACAGACTATGCCAATCATTCTTGCTATAATTTCCCAACTGTAGGGAAATTATGTTAAGGATTCTCATCCAAGAACTTTTTTCAGTGCAAAAATAAGATGCTGGTGTTAGATTTCTGTGTCCCTACAGTGTATTTCGAGTGATTGATAAAAATATTTGTCAACTTCATGTGTTTGGCTTTCTTTTCCTTTTTACTCTAATACAGACAACAACAACACGGTAACTTAGTGCACCCGAGGAAGTTTTTTATTGTAGATATTTGTTTTTCCATACATTCACTTTGAAAGACCAGCTTTTCATTCATTAAAATTCATTGTCAGCAAAATATTACCGTTTAGCAATGGCTGAAAAAAGTGAAAACAACTTCAGCAATTTGTCAGAGAGTGAATCAGAAGTTACGTTTGATGACGGAAAGACCACAGGTGACACTCAGAGAATGATTCATTAGGGCCAAAGTGACGATTCTCCTCAATGCTTGGTATCGGTGCAAAATGAATTGCAGACCCACTAATTACAATCTAGCCTTTCCATGCTTCCCTTTCAGGGGTGGTCCAGGTGTGAAGACCAATACTTGATAAAATGACCCTTTTGAAATTTTTTCAATCTCCTTTTGATGAAGAACTGTGTGATATATTTGTAAAGATACCAATAAACTGATGTTGAAAATTGGAAAGATGTATCATGTGCTGTTTCTCTGAATTTTTGAGATGAGGTATTATTATTATTTCTATTATTATTCGGACTATCCTTATCTTGGTTGTTTTTCATACAATGTTTCAGCCGTTGTACTCTACAGCCTCCATCAGGTATCATCTGGTAGGTGTGGGGAAGTAACAAACTAAACTCTTTATTTAACCAACGGGGGTATATAATAATTCGAGAATACTACTACTGCTAAGAGGGGAGTGCAGTCAATATACTCCCATCGGTTAAATAAAGGGTTCAGTTCGTTACTTCCCCACACCTACCAGATGATACCTGATGAAGGCCGTGGAGTACAACGGCCGAAACGTTGTATGAAAAACAACCAAGATGAGCATAATCCGAATAATAATCGAAATAGTATCATGTGCTTTTTTGCATTGAAAATTTGACAAGGAATTGAGGACACAATATCTGGGGATAATCCCAGGGTGTTATTTTCGGCATGATTTTTGATCATCAAAAAGACAAAAAATAAAAAAAAGTTTTCTGTATAAGCGTATTGAATAATTAAAATGAAAATTCAGTTCCAAATTGAAATAATTTTGAAAAAAAAAAAAAAATCCCTCAAGAATTTGATTGCAAAACAGAAATAAATTTCTAAATATTTATTTAGCACACAACTGGCCACCTGTTTGACTGAAAGCAAAATACAAGTATTTTGGAATTTTCCAACTGTACAGATGATGATTTTCTTCAGATTTTTATTTGAGAAACGAAATGGATCTAAATTTTCCTCAAAGCCAAATTACCCACAAGAAATTTTATATTCTTAATCAAAGTGGAAGCAGGAAAAAAGAGGAGATGAAACCAGGAATTTCCTTAAAAAGTCATCTCTATACAGAGACTATCTGAAACTCATCTCATTCAGAGCCTCTTTTCATCCCTTGATTATGCACTTGTTCAGTTTTTAATAAACATTCTAACTTGAGCAAAGAAGTTAAGAGCAGTCAGGAATGGTATTTACATTAGATTTCAAATTCAAAGAGGCATATTTATAAACAAATCTTAACATACTTGAACATTTTACTAATAAACACACATAGCATGATATAATACATGTATATACTTCAATGCATATATTTCTTTGTGCGCTTGTGTATTGGACAGTGTCCATAATTAGACATAGATTTAGCTGAACTTCAATCTGAAAGTTTCAGTGTATAATGTTTGATCTATAGTGAAGCATTGGCTTAAAGGAGATTATGTTGATAATTTTTTTTCTGTATAAAACAAATGCTTTTTTTATCATAAGGTTACGGACTTGCTGATATACCTACATATATTTAACTTAGTTTCTAATCCCCTCATCTTTTTGATTTTCTTTCCCTTTGTGAAAATCTAATAATAAAATAAACAAAATAAACAAAAAAAAAAAACAAAAAAAAAAAAGGCCAGAAGGAGAGAGGAGTCATTTTTGGTACCAAAATTCTTTTCAAAGAAATGTTTCTGGCATTTAGAAAATGATGTTAACTCATGTTCACATTCTCTATTTTGTCAGACTTGATACTATTCATTGAGTTTGGAAAAGTCTCAATATTCTTCTGACCAGCTGCCATGTAGTAACAGATTGCGTTGAAGATCTTATAAGAAGTAAACAAAGGATCAATCCCTCAAATAGCAAAAACATGACTGGGATGGGAAGGGGGGTTTCATATATATGTATATATATATATATATATCTATATATCTCTCCCCTCACTAGGTTGAACGGACTTGGACTTCACTGACTACATTCAGTCACTTAACCTGGTTTTTGCATAGCTATTGAGTTCTTCCTTTAGTAGGTTAGGGTCACTACAGACTTGGGCCAAGTATTTTATGCATGGACGGCCGCTCATCTTTTCCCAAGTGAGTTCCCCTAACAAAGAGAAAGTTAACTATGCAACCATTTTCCCCCATTGTCATTTATTCACAAATGGTGGAATCATGGTGACTAGTTTGTTTTTTTTTCGCCTATATACTTTATTATTCCATCATATCTTTATTGCTTGGAGTGTTGACACTACACCAATTTATTTTCTCGTCAATTTTAAAATGATGAGTCAGAAATAATAAATAAGCATCTGAGTACTACTGTCCAAGCTTCATGATTAACTAAAAAAAAAAAAAAGGTTTGCTTTCATGAAAGTATCATGTCTAAAGCAATAAGAATGTATGATAAATGTGAACATTGGTTAACTGAACTATTCAAGGCCTGAGAAATTAGACCCTAAAGATTGGCGAGCCATAAAAAGGAAAATGGAAGCCATGCCAGACATTATTACCCAACAACTTGCAGAAGATTATGATATGGATCATAAGATCATCATTCATACAGTAAATAGGTTTTGAAGTATTGAATACAAGAAAAAGCTAATTTCAATGTACTCTAACCGAAAATTGATCAAATAAGAACCACTCTAGCACCTATAAAGACTTCATTTTTCTGCTCCAACTGCCCAGATTATAATAGTGATGGACGAGAGGAAGTACATTGCAAGGACTGACTTCACAAAATTTTCTTGACATGATGTCTATTCTGTAAATCGCAAGAGTACTCAGAACTCTATGAAACAGGATATGGTCAAAAAATGGTTGCAGAGTCAGATTTTTATTATCTATTGAGATATTCTAAGATACATCATTTTAAAATTGAAGAGGAAGTTAAATGGTTTAGTATGAACACTTCATGAAATAAAGACATGATAGAATAAGAAAGAATATAGATTTAAAAAATTACAGTAACATTGATTTTTTTCATAAATTACCTAGGAAAATTGTTGCATAATTAACTCCCCATACATAAGGGAGCAGTTGGTGCAGTGTTTGATTTTCTCTTTTCCAGCAATGCCAGATGAATTTTACCCTGAAAATTTTTAT